>OY757916.1:79109672-79217172 GCA_963585895.1 Sepioteuthis lessoniana | reverse complement strand
AAAGTGAGTTATTTTAAAAATAAATTATCTGGTGGGGGGGATTATATTGTTACTAACCTTGGAACCTCACATATCTCAGTAACCAGTCTGTTGTCCTTATGAGTGATCTATTAAGCATTAATTAAATTTCATGATTACTGTTATTCATGTGCAATTCTGTGCGTGCGGGAATGAATTATTTTTATTCTTAGATAATTTATCTCTAAGAAAAGCGATAATGACTACTTGTATTTCACTTACACAGACACTAAAATTGTTGCTGATGATGAGATCAATACATTATAAGCCACAAATAGACAATTCACGTTTATTTCTTAGCACATTGGTTTTAATGTTAAAAATGATTTGCAGAATACTCGGTGCTGTATTTATTATCGACGACTATGATTTCCATTTGAGATTTTCAAAATTACAGTTTAAATCGATTAGCTTCGATGTAAATATTAAATGATTTGATTAAAGCTCAGCGTAGCCAGATTTAAGCGAGATTGTTTTATATCACGCAGATTCCAAGTCTCTTTTATGTAATACATAATTGCCAATAGGAGAACATCAAGAGAAGAATGAATATGTTTGTTAGGTAGCATTGATCTGCAAAACTATATACTTTATAGCACGAGTAGGACGTATTTACCAAACACCCAAGGCCAGGATGTAAAACAAAGTCAATTTTTAAGCGGAATACAACTGGTTTCAATTCAGAGTTTTTCTTTTCCTGGATTGGTTGCCTGACCAAGGCTAAAGAACCTAGTTTTCCTCTCTATTTACTGTAGCTAGATGGTGATTGATGGATTCATTCCTTTCTCAAGAGCATTAGCACAAAACAGCTTCATACAGGATTTAAAATTGGATAAGCGATCAAATTTCCTACGATGATAACCGTCACGCTAATCACGTCTCCGTATATTAACATATGTTAATTTCCTGCATACATTTAATTCTGTCAGTTGGGGCTGTAGTAAACACCGACTGTATCTTTGCAAAGAGCTAAGACCCCCCGCCCAACGATTGTCCTGGATATGACACTAAACAATCTGTCCTAGAGCTTTGGAGAATGTGGATTACCTCTTAATTGCCAGTGCTCCCAGGTCAACTCTGACCCAGAGTGGTAGTTCCTGATAGGGTCCTATCGGTGGGTCAAATAGAAATTTGACATTTAAACTGATTGCAAACAAATGACTTTCGTTGAATTGAATTGTTAGAAATAGAACTCTGTGTAAACAAATGACTGTCTAATTGAATTGTCAGTGATACATAGCAATACTTATTTGACTATGTGAAAATGAATGAATACTGTTCAATAGAATTAGTTTCAAATAGAAATACTTGTAACCACTTTACTGTCTGCAAGCATGTGATTAATGTTGAATAGAATTATTAGTGTTCGGTAGCAAATATTAAAACCGTTTTACTGGGAGCAAACAAATGATTAATAGTAAATAGAATCATCTGTGTTTGATAGAAATACTTGAAACCATGTAAGTCAGATCAGGCACGTTTAAAAATGTTATCCATAAAATGTGTCAACAAATCGTATATATTCAATATATATGTATAAACAGGATTTGGAATTAGATAACTTACATGGTCAATATACCATAAGGAAGTGACCGTGGTGTAATGGTTATCGTCGTAAAAAATGGATATGGCAACACAGGTTCAAATCTTGGATAAAGCTAATTGCATTTCACATAGCACTAATACCCAAAAGAAAGGTATGAATACAATTATTTCCCACCCCCCAGCTACAGGTAATTAGTCGGACAGACTGGCTTCTTTGACCTTAGTTAGGCTACCAGTCTAGAAGAAGGAAAACTCTGACTTCAAACTTATTAAACTCTACTTAAAATTGATTCTGTGTCACGTCCTCCTCGTGCGGAGAGCTGGTTAAGCCCAACCAAACCTACATATATTCACTTTATATATGATCACGAAATTGTAAATAATTAAATTCATATTTTAAGCCATGAATAGTTCTTAGTCCTTCTTATTACGTTCTAATCCCAACTTTATCAAACTAATTCTCATTCATAAGTTGCCGCAATTTTTTACCAAAAAATTATGCTGAATGCATCTTAGTCACAGTGCAAGCAAAGAATATGTTACTTTACATTTCCCTAAAACTCGAAGAATGTAGAAGAATTCCAGATGTTGTCACTTTATCCCTTGTCAAAAATCAGGCCAACACATTTTTAGCAATGTTTTCATGTTTATTATTTTATCAAATGAGGCCCACCTTTCGTGGGTCATCAGCCATTTTTCATTGAAAAGAGAAATTCTTTACATTTCTATAAAAAGTTCTCATCACTCCCCACCCTCCACTCGTGAGTAGGTGCTCGTTTAAAATTCAAATCACTGTCGGCAGTACCGGTCGCTCGTTTGTTAAGCAACATTTCAAAACTTACATTCCCTTTCCAATCGCGTTTCAAATCAAGGTTATCTTTTGACTCCTTGATATCTTTTAAAATACCTACACCTTCCCTTAGGCTAGCAACACAAGAGGTAAGAGTTTGTTGGTGGGAGTGTTATTACATAACAGTTTGGTCTTCAAATTTCAACCGCTACATGAGCAGTTCTGGTAATACCACGAGTTTTCTTTACTTTTGCTTAAAAAAATTAGCCTCGTTTTTGTTTTATTAACTTTTTTTTAGATATTTATAAACCAAAGTCAATTTAAACACGAGAGCTGATTTTTGAGTCCCCAAGTAAGTACCCTCCTTACAAAGGGTTGCAATACGACAGCGTTATTGTGTTTTCTGCCTTTTGAGGTTTTTCTTTCTTTCTTTTTGTCTTAACATTCTCATTGTATTTGATGTAATTGCCTTACGTTGCTTCAAAGTAAATACAGGATTTATGTTTTGTACAGAAAGAGGACAACTAATTGATTTTAAAAACCTTTTCTGTTGATCGCTCTCCCCAGCCAACTCCAAGAAAATATAAAATAAAAGAAATGTTTCAGATACAAAAATAGTTACTAATTTGGGAAACATGTCTGCTACGTCCTATGGTTTGCCTTTAAAATACAGTTTTGATGTAATTTAAAGAAATTAGTTTATTTTAACTCACTTTTCTTTTGTTCTTATGAACGTATAATTCACCAGTGATGGTTTGTCTACCAGCAATGAATAAGAAAGGCAACATTTATTTCTTTGTTTCAATTTTTATTCTTACTTTTGAATCACAAAAAAAATGAATGATTTTTCTTCAGTCTTCACCGTGAAAAATCTTTGTGCCTTAAATTCTTGTTTTAGATTGGCATGGACTACTATCGATAGGTTATCGAGCATATAGAAGTCTGATCTATCCGATAAAATAAAATGGTATTTCTTCCAAGCAGCGGTTGCATCAATACTACGGTGCGGATGCACCACATGGTCAATGACAAAACGTATGGAGAAAAAGCTTGACAGTAACTGCACAAGAATGCTACGAGTTATATTAAACAAATCCTAGAAGCAACACGCTACGAAACAACAACTGTACGGCCACTTACCTCCTATCTCAAAAACCATTAAAGTAAGACGAACAAGACATGCAGGACGAACTCATAAGTGATGCTCTTATATGGATTCCTTCACAGGGATATGCCAGTGTCGGCTAACCAGCAAAAAACTATTTACAACATCTCAGTGAAAACATAAGATGTAGATTGGAAGCCTTGCCGGAAACGATAGGGACGGACGCAGAGCGAGCGAGCGAACGAGAGAGAGAGGGAGAGAGAATGAGAGAATGAGAAAGAGTGTGTGTGTGTGTGTGTGAGAGAGAGAGAGAGAGAGAGAGAGAGAGAGAGAGAGAGAGAGAGAGAATGAGAGAATGAGAGAATGAGAAAGAGTGTGTATGAGAGATAGATAGATAGATAGATAGATAGAGAGAGAGAGAGAGAGAGAGAGAGAGAGAGAAATCCGTGCCTGCAGTGTTACTTGATGATGATGATGATGATGATGATGATGATGATGATGATTGTGAAAAATTGGTGAATATGTTTGAATTACCCTAACTTTTTGTTAGAAAATAATGTAAATAACGTTTAGATTTATTAAAAGAGTGCTAAAAAGTATCAAGCCTGAAGCTGAATTTACCAAGACCGAAATGAACAATAAATAAAATATAAATTTTCATTAAAATATATCTCTTGCTATTGAACACACTTGTTACAGTGAGATTTCTATTAGTCGACGCACCTTTAAAAATCCTCTTTTGATATAGTATGAAATTGGGTGGTTGCACTATTATGGACACTTGCCCTGAAATTTTAACCTAGAGACCAATTTACATTTTAGGATCTAAGAAAAAGTCACAGGGACTGATACAGGTGTGAGGAGTGAAGAGTAATCTACATTTACGCAGTTTTGGGTTTCATGAGAAATTCTTGTTCAGAAAATATCGACTCTGGCTTAAGAAGGTTTTCCAAATTGGCACTGATTCATGTAAACTTCATCAAAATGTCTGGACATCATCTCTTTATTATACACGTTTTTTGTTTAACTGTACACAGGTTTCCATTTAAATTTTCAACTTTGAAAGAATTATATTTTTCGAAGAAGTTATTCCATTACCATTTATTTGTTGTTATGGTAACAAGACATATAGTCACCGAGCATCCAGAGTGTCAACATAAAAACGGATTTTCTCATTACTTAATTTGATTCAGAAAAACATTACACGAAAACACACACACACACACACACACACACACACACACACACACACACACACACACACACACACACACACACACACACACACACACTTTCTCTCTCTCTCTCTCTCTCTTTCTCTCACAGTCTCATATACACTGTAACTCACATACTTTATTATATGTATATATATATATATATATATATATATATATATATATATATATATATATATATATATAAATTTATTATGACGGCTTAACCGAGTTTGAGTCTCCATTTAATTATACTATATATATATATATGTTGTACGTGATTTTGTGTTTGCATATATGTGTAGATGTGTATATGTGACTACTTATTACATTTTATATATACTGATATCAGTCATAATTGTCTATTAACCTTTGTGTTAATTTCTGACCCCTGGATAATATCGATTTTCAATGCATTTTACAGTCTAATAATTTACAAGGCATCGGTATCATTTTACATGAAATACAATTCTAAAATTGAATAATGAGTAAGATATTTAATTTACGCTCTCACTCTCACTCTCACTCTCTCTCTTTCTCTCTCTCTCTCTCTCTCTCTCTCTCTCACACACACACACACACACACACACACACACACACACACACACACACACACACACACACACACACACACACACACACACACATTCGACAAAGATTTTCAGTAATACATGGATTAAATCTCCGCTAATGAAATCTATTTGATCCCACATTTCAGTTTATGTCTGTAATGAAAACATATCTAATAGAAATATTGATTGTTTTCAATACTTTGTCATAATCAAAATCATTGGAAATGTATTTATATTGTATATAAAATAGTCCTATATTATTAGTAATGCTTTTAATCCTTTACCATCTGACGATCTCTTTCTTCTTCCTAGTCAATGAACAGCATACACGTTATTGTTTTTATATTTCCTGCTTCTGTGCATTAACATAAGACTATCTTATAGTTATATACAAAACTTAATTTAGTTTTCATTCAAAAGTGTAAATTTGGCGCCCCCAATGAGTATTGAGTGCGCTACTCAGTTATAATAATCGGTGAAACTCGCTCAAAATTAATATGATTCTTATAGTTGTTATTTACTTAGCTTTGATTAGTTTTGACACAAGAGTATAAATTTCTAACACAGTGATTATTGAACTTATTATTCAGTCGTAAAAATCTGCAAGAAAAGACCGCTTGCTATTTTCCCAGATAGTTACGATTCATGATGATTTAAAAATATTCAACAATATGAATTCCATATTTTAATTACAAAACGCAACTACTGTTTGTACATTCTGAAGAGTGAAGAGATAAAAGATGTTTATTTTTAGCAATTAATTATATACCACTACGATTCGAATCATATTGTGTAAACCATTCTTCAATATTATCTTTAAGAAAACAGATTACATTTTCTGATTATCGAAATAAGTGTGTTGATTGTAACAAAATAAGAAACGATCAATTCGTTTCTGACACGAGAAAAATTAATCATTCAATTTCTTCAATGAGGAAATTGGAAGGCACAGATAAGTAAAATATAAAATATCTTTTTTTAAAAAAAAATGCAGCACAGTATTAAATGAAGAAGTTTACGTATCAATGCAAACAATTTTTTGTCTATTCATAATCTAACAAGAAGAAAAAAACATAATGTTATGGAGATTAATGTCTCCTGCGTGACTGCGTTTTCTACTTCAGAAAAAGTAAAAATAAGAAAAGACTATACAAGAAAGAATAAATTCATTTATGTAATACTTAACTATTCTGAATGAAAACTGTTGAAACATTTATAATAATATGTCCTTAGTAAGTCAATATTTGAGTATCATTTATATTTCTTTATCTTTGAAGTCTTATAAAAGGTCGGAGAACTTTAGGCAAAAACGTGGCCTCCTCAAAAAGAAAATGGAGAGAAAATGAGGTTCCTTATTTAGAACTCAAGTGGTTTTGAGCGATGTATTTACACGTTCAGTAAAATAGGGTAAATTTAAGATGATTGACTGATGAAAAGATTGATTTATCTGTTAAAATTTCCATGAACGGGAGAATTCAGACACAAGGTGATTTCCTCAAAGCAAAGGAAAATTTGATCGAAAATGAGTTTTTTTCTTTCATTGTGAAGCAATTTTATGAGATGGCTGAAATAGCTGGAGAGATACTGGAAGCACTAGATGAACTAACTAATCACTCTGTTGAAAGTATTCAACATTTTGGATATTATCTCAATTATAGAAGCTATTTATGTTACATGTGATATATTACGTGGGAGGCAAAATCTGAATTCAAACCAGTTGTAGACCTGGATTCCATTAAGCTATTCCTACTCAACTCATGTTATATGAGTAACCCTTAAACCACTAAACCATGTACTGAAACAAGAGAGTGAGAGATAGAATATGTAAGGTCTCTCATATAAATGAGCCTAAAATTTAATTCATGCAAATTAATGAATAAGGAGTTAAACTAAAAATGCTGAAGGCATTATAAATAGAATTATGGCGTCAGCTTAATTCAACAGAAATTAAGCAAACACCAAAATCCCTATGATACATTTACAGTGCCAAATCTAATAATAATTTAGAAAGTTAACCAATATAGTAATTTAGAATATTTGAATGTTGTTGTTCTAATTATTAACGTGTAACTGTAAATTTGTTCATGTTAAATCACGTTTACGTGTACGCCTTCAGGGAACTTACACTTGAAAGAAAGAATTCTCTTATTGTATAGTTATTATGTTATCCAATCAAAATGATCTGTTAAAAGCTAGGAATTAAGATTAAATAAGATTAAAAGAATAACATTAGGACTTAAAAATGTAATTTTATGAATTGACAACCACGTTTTGCAATTTTCTAGCTAATGTTTAGCAAGTTTGAGCAATTAACTTTTATGTTGTGTTTTGAAAGTGAGACAGAAATTTTTAGTGGTAAAAATTTGTTGCAAATAATTCGTGCAGGATCCAGATATAATATCCTGTAATCATAGATTTATACAGCCAGTTAAATATTTCACGTTGTATAGATTGTTCAAAGTTTCCAACAGTTAAGCAACTGACTGGATTATGAAACGCCAATTCTCTAAATTATGATCTCAGAAATATAAACTTTCACAAACATATCTTCGAAACTAAGTATTTTCCGCCAATATATATATTTTAACCAGCACCTTTTCAGACTTGGTGCTCTATGAACTTTGCTTTGATTCCAAGTTGTCTGGGTTCTGACTGTTTTCTTTATACTGGCTTGAACTAAACTGTCAGATAAAAAGAACAAACTGCAATTAAAAATCCTTGTCAACAATATTTAATGAAACATGTCAAGAAGAGATGCTGCTGCTTAACAATGTATTATTCTTTCTCTTTCTATCTTCCTATATATATATGTGTGTGTGTGTGTGTGTATGTGTGTGTGTAAGAGAGAGGGAGAGAGAGAGAGAGAGAGAGAGAATAAATGTCTACATATAGACACACACATGCACACATTTATATTTCAACATTCGAAAGTTACATCATTTTCTGTTTATTCTCTTTCTCAATCGCTCTTCGTGCGCCAACGTACACAGACACACGAGAACACACGCAAACGCACACTAATATATCTATATATAAGTAAAGTAAAGTTAGCGACCATAGTCGAGGGTGACCCGAAGGCTCCCTTTTCGATAGCTACTACACCAAGGTGTAGGGGAGGGCGCTACTCCATTCCCAGGATTGCTCCACTTTACCCTTGAACCGTACCTTATAATGCTGAGTGTTAAGCAAGGTGGTATCAAGTACCATTTTTAAAGTCTTTGGTATGACTCGACCTGGGATTGAACCCAGGTCTCCCGGGCCATTGGCGAACACTCTAACCGCTGGGCCAATGTCCATATATATATATATATATATATATTGTCTCGTTTGATAGAACACAATCATATGGGGATATATCAAACGTACAGATCATAAGAGCTAAATTCGAAGATAAACCGTGGAATTCTTAAATTAACTCCGAAAGATTTTTCAAGACGAATTGGTACTGGATCCTTAATGATTTTTTAAATACCAGCGCCATCGACACTTCGTCATCAAAGTTATAAATTATTATTTTTCCAATTGGAAGAGGAATCAAGAAACCACAGGGAGGAAAAAAGCGGACATCAATAAAATTTATTTATGCAAGTATATTATAAAGATATTATACTGCTCTGGTTTTAGCTGGAAGCCATGTCAAAAGAACATTTCGTGAAACTCGGATTTTATTATTTGTGATGTGTACGAGAAACTTGTTAAATCTTTTCTCTGCCAGGCAATTTTCAACGTGAACCGGTGTAACATTGTGGCTCTTGGTTTTCTTTGTTTTAATTGCATATTAATCTTCGTAGGCTATTTAAACTAAGCTGAGCTGAGTAAAAAGACTGGGTACTTCGAGTGGTGTAATGGTTAAAAATCTAGGCTTGCATAAAATTGATTGTGAGTTGAATTTTTACTTGGTGTTCTATATTTCTGGCATTTTGCTCAACAAAAGTAAGCCTTGTGAAAAGAGCTGGGTGTAATAATCTTGACCAGCATTTCACTATTAGTGTATCCAACTTACTGGACTAGTCTGTTTATTTGCTTGGTGAACCGGCTAAACCTGACACAACGTTAGACTTCTTGTTATTCCTTTAAGTATTATCCTAGAGCATTCTACAATCATTTACAACAAATGTATGAGGTATTGTAGAAGGCAGGATAGAAATAGGTATCATAAGAAAGCTTTGTCATTTGATTCTTATAACAATAAAGACGACAAACGCTACAAAATTCTCTATTCACGTTTTATTTTGGATGCTGCTTTTTTTAAAGACCGATCTCAAGAAGGAAGGGATGGAGCAGTTTGCTGAGTCTATTGAGAAAAATAGTCACTCATTCATTTATAAATCGTTATCCCCGTTCAATTGAAGAAGTTCACAGTCGACTTTACTCTTCCGTTTATCGGTTCTAACAAATATTTCGAAAGCTAACTAAATCACTCAAAACACCATATAACCATGTAGCCTATCAACAATTCCAAACACGTTCTCAGCTCCTTCTGATGGTTATTTCTGCAAGGATTGAACACTTACCTGAGAATATCAATCACTCCTGCGTTGAAGTTCTAACCTATACGCTATGAGGCCACAAACTTTGAGCACTGTGTAAGAATTGAACTCAGTAAAGATAAGAAACAGTTTTGTTTGAGTAGTTCGCTATCCATTTACTCTCAGTGATTTACCAACATATTTCGTTCTTCTAGATTCAATCTCTGCATTACAAAAATTAGTACAATCGTTATTTTTGATTTTTGGGTTATTGACAGTAAAAATTTTAAAAGACGTATATTAAAAAAATACCCCTTTAGTATCGAACACTTTAAACAATAATATTGATCTTCGTGAAGGTTGATGAGGTTGGGAATATTACATTTCGGTCGGTGTATTCACCATCCCCAGCCGACTGGGCCATAATCTATAAGGGTTGATACGGCATAAAAGCCAACCAACCATCCCATTAGTTAGAGTAACTAATCGATGAGAAGGAAAAACCTTTTCAACTTCGTTTAAGAAATTAACCTTGTGTCATATCCTGTCCATGCAGAAGGGTTATATATATATATATATATATATATATATATATATATATAATATATCCCCAGCTGGCGCATGAAACATGTTCCTAATAATTGGAACGTGAAATCAAACAACATGAAAAGAAGTCATAAGAATATAAAATTAGCAGAGATACAAGCTGGATGGACTATCTTAATTGTATTACGAACACAAATGAAAGTCGAGTCGAGTTCGATTCCGGTAAAGATTTTGATAGAGAATTCTCTCCGGAGACATTACTGTGGTGGTTTCCCTTTGCAATGGTCAGATTTTGAATTCCGTTTTCCTTTTACAATACCAGTTGCCCTGGCAAGGCTAAAGAGCCTAGATCTATCTATCTATCTATCTATCTATTGCTTGAGTGATAAAAAGAGAGCTATACTTATAAGGTATTTGTAGTGATTGATTTTATCACATGGTGCCCAAAAACTGAATATGAGGGTGATATACACTGTTAAACATTTTGTTGTACCTCACTAAGGTATGCTTGGCCTTGAACCCAGATTACTTGCGGTGCCTGCTGTTCCTAAGTGGTCACCCATTTCAGCAAAGCTGATTTTAAGAGGTGTGGGACCTAAATGGGAATATACATGTTACAATGTGTTGAGTCGAGAGTAGAATACACTCTTGCATGGAGCCCCCTAAAGCATGGAGATGAATAAGGAGTAATTGGTCCCATTGGTCTCAGGCCGACCCTGCCACTTAAAAAAGAACAAACCCATCACCATTATTAGAATGTAACGCAAACAATGCCACAATACAATTCGAATGTAAATAAGAACATATAAAAAAGTATAAAAACTCTCGACTGAGCTTTATACTTTTGATCCTCAACTAAACCAGTATTCATGGAAAGTATGAAACTCTGAGTCGTGAGTTTTTATCCTATCCAACCTTTCCTTTTTTACTCTTGAAGTATATTTTCTCTCTCTCTCTCTCTTTCTCTCTCTCTGTCACACACACACATATATGTATATTTTTTTTATAATTTATATTAGTATATATTCGAATTGGTAGTAGTAAAATAACTTTAATACTACTACTGCTACTACTAATTTTTCTAATGATATCGACTGAATTTCTATGAAAAAATCTAAACTAATGTGGCCTCATAAAATTCATGTGACTCAAACTGCAAATAATGTACTAATATTCGCTATAGGCTATTTACTTCTCTATATTAATTAATTCGTTCATTTTTTTAATGCATACAATCAATATATCTCGTTAGAACAGAGTAATTGCTGGAAAGCTGGTTAACATAACATTTCCTTTTCCTTCCCTTGTCAAAGCACATAAGTATTCCTCTAGTAAACGCTATTCTCCCAAATCAATATTCCACGTGCATTTGGAATACGCACACAAGGGTGCGTATGTGCATTTTTCAGCTATAAGTCAAAATGCGTCAGTGAAACAAGAACACACAACCTATCGATCACAGCTAAGATTTGATGAATCACTTCTGTCGTTCTTAAATTAAGTAAAAAAAAAGGAACGTCAGTTGATTTGCAAACAAATGAATAGCAATAATTTAGACGTAAAGAATGTCAGAGAAAACCTATATTAAACCAAATTAGATCAGCAACCAGAAGCATCTTTCAGTTTGGGAGTTTACCAATGTTATTTCTTAGCATCAAAAATAAAATATCTTATATAATAATCTATAATACAATGATCCGATTCTTCAAAACTCAGTAAAATCCACGCATAATAGCGGGATTTCAGTTAGCACAATACTATTAAAATACTCTAACTCACTGGTTTTCAGTTCTGTTGGTAGGGCTTACAATACACTTACTCTATCACCTGCAAAGAGGTAAGACTGTCCCATTGCCCAGTCGGTTAGAACATACCGACTGCTTTTCCGTTGAGGGTCAAGACATCTCCCAATCAACGAGCGTCCTGATATGATACTAAACAATATTATGGTGAGGTTCCAATAATGCTAAAACTTTAATGAATGAGGTGTACCCCTTCATTACCTTCGCTTCCAGGTCTACTCTAGTCCGGAGTGGTAGTATCTGATAGTGTCCTATCTTTGGGTAAAAAAGAACTGTGTATTTATGCTAAACTGATCTGTTTGAAATAGATCTGTATTTTGACATTGAAACTCTGTACTCATGCTAGACTGAACTGTTTGAAATTGAACTAATTTTGTATACTAAACTAAATTGTTTGAAATAGAACTATTTAACATGTATAAAAACAGATTTGGCATTTATAACCTACAATGGTTGATGTGCCATAAAACCAAACCAAACCAAATTAAACTAAGACTGTACCACCCACTCAGAAAAGGGTGTACCAGGTATGACACTAAACTGCATGGAGAGTGTGGAGTATCTCTCCCTACCATTACTGCCAGGTCCACTAAGATCCGGAGTGGTAGTACCTGTTAGTGTAGTATCAATGGGACAAATAGATCTGTTTGAAAATTATTCGTATTCGATATGACTGTGTGGAAAGAAAACCTTAAGAAAAAACTACACAAAAATACGTACGTACAGTGAATGCGATTCTCTAATCTCTTGACATAAAATAACCTAAGGCGATTTGACATGCTCTTAAAATCAATCAACCGATCAGTGGTTCTACTTATTTTTACCTATGAACTCATTTAATTCCTATTTTACTCAGGGAGACCCCCATAGCCATTCAATCTTTTAAAATGTTATTGTATTCTTATTGTTAAATATATTTTAGAAATTATAGCAAAAATAATTTTCAACTAAATTCTATGAAAAATGAATGTTCACTTGTACAAGAAGCAGTAAATATACAAGGTTATATTCATTCAAAACGATATTACTTTAGAACTACTTTATTCAATGCGAGCCTTGTGATTTATGCTATTCGGCTAGTTTTAAAATATTCGGCTTTGATGTTGTAACTGATAATCAAAGATCACCTTTTTGCAAATCTCTGCAGAGGTTAACTCTCTGCAGAGATGCAAACCTCCAAACGAGTGACCTGGATATTATACTCAGCAATCTCATGCTGAGGCTCAAGTAATGCTGGGGCATTGAGAAATGCGGTATACCCCTTCATTGTCACCACTCCCTGGTCCACTCTGGCCTAGAGTAGTATCACTTGATAGGGTGCCATATATGGGTCAAATAGAATTGTTTGACATATAAAATGAGTGAAAACAAATGACTGATGCAAAGTTGAATTGTTAGAAATAGAACAGTTTGATCTGATGTTTAATGGAATCGTTAGAAATACATAGCATTACTTGAAACCATTCATTCGTGAGCAAAAAATGAGCTCAGGCTCGTTTAAAAATGTTATCAAGAAAATGTGTTTACAAATCATATATATATATATCTAAAAAATATGTATATATAAGATCTGGCATGAAAAATCCAGCAATGATTAATTAATCTGCTATAAACCAAGCCAAAATACAACAATGCTTTCTCCTAGAATAGTGGATGATTTTTTAACATTGTCATTACTTTTCCAAAAATTTTGCTCCAATCTTCAAATCTTCCTTGAAATATTTCATTACTCTGCAATTCAATAAGAAAAGAAAACAAAAACAAAAGTACAACAACAAAAAAAACTTTTTTTTCTTGAAATAAATACGCCTTGAGCAACACCTTTTCATTTACCGTTTAGATACTTCCGTGGACCCCCAATTTACGATTTTGCTTTCATGGTCAGTCAAAATATTATGTGGACCTCCAGAGACCATATAGACTCTGATTGAGAACCACTGCTCTAATTTACAGAATAAAGCAATGTGCATTACAGTATCAACCTGGCTTTCCGTTCATGTTCACAACGATAATGATCTGTTTTGTTGCATATTCGAATATCTAGCAAAGGGAAATATGCTCAGGTGTAGATTATTTTCAATTTGAAATTTCTATTTCAGCGTCTACGTATTCAAAATATTCTAAACGAGAACAAAGAGTTCTAAAAAGAGTAAAATCATATAGTTTAAATATTTGAAGTGAAGAGCATTATTCACTAAATTATCCAAACATTACTAAATACTTTATAAAGTAAAGTATCTCAATTTGACAGTATCTTGGTTTAATAGTTGTCATAATTTTATTTTCTTTTTCTTCTTTAATTCATATTCTTTTTCAGTTTTGAACGGCAATGAGAAGACCAAAATGTTAAAATGAAAGTGTTGAGGTGTCTGCCCTACAGATGGACTCGTCCTTATGTGATACATACCGGCTAATCTCTCTTTTGCGCTGTCTCGGGCGAGCCGTCACCAAAAACAGATGTAATTTTCATGATTGTGTTAAGTTGAGGAGAGGCTTCTCCCAGCTATCTTTTATGTATGTACTATTTTCCTTCAATATATTTTTAATCACTCATTTCCGAGTCATGTTATCATTCCAACCTCCCCTTGACCATAACAACTATTGGACGACGGATTCGAAGAAATAAGAACTTACGCAAACCCATTAAACAAATGACAAACAGAAATTCGGAAAATTTCAACTACATGTGTCTCAATATGGCATTGGTAAAATGAAAAAAAAAAAAAAAAAAGAACTGTACGCTAAAAACATGAAAGGAAAAAAAAACGAGTTCACAAACAGAAAAAAAACCCCGACGCAGATATATTGAAAAGGAATGGAAAAAATCAATTTCTCTTACTGAAACTGTAAGTAAGACTTTTTTCTCCTCTTCTTTAAAAAAAAAAAAGAAAAAAAGGAAGAACCAAGCATTTTGTAAAATTGGGAAATGTCGTTTTCAATTCCTTCATTGTAAAAATTATGCACATTTTTTTCTATCGTAGAAAAAACAAACAAACCTGTCTTCTGGTTCACTAAAGAGTTGACCAAAATATTTTTGTTCTTATGCAAATTATCTGTGGTTCTCTGTAGTAAAAAAAAACAAAAAAACTAAAAATAGAACTATTTTCTGCTGATATAAATTACCACAATGTTGTAGTGTATTTATTTTTTCGTCCCCCTCGGTATATAAAAAAAGGGGAAGACGAAAAAATTCTAAACTATTGATAGAAAGAAAAGACTGTTTTCTTGAAAAAGAAAAAAAAAACGGTCGAGGATTATTATTTCCTTTATCTTTTTTCTTCTCCTCATGTCGCCCTCAAGTTAAAGGTAAAAACTGCCTTTAATGTTTTTTCTCCCCTGTCTTGGAAAAAGAAGGAAAGAGAAAAGTCATTTTTTTCTCTACGGGATAAAACGCCGTCTGTGGCCGTTTATGCAAATTTTGTTGAGAGAGAAGCCATTTTGTTTTACAACGAAAAAAAAATTGCTTCTGAAAATACATATCCGAAAACAGTACGGAGGACTTTAAAGCAATAATATTACAGCTGATGAACGCTCAAAACGAATATCAACAGAAGGCGGAGGACTGCATTCAACAACAACTAAAACAACAACAACAACAATTTTTCTTGCAGTTTCATAAAGAGCAGGAAGAAAAACAACAACAGCGGGAACAAATGTTGGAAGAAAAATTGCTCCTCCAACAGAAAGAACAAGAGGAGAAATTACTTCAGCAACAGAAGGAACAGCAAATTCAACCAAAACAACGAGAAGAATTATTCCTTAAAGTATTAAATAAAACGGAAACCAGCGAAAATAACATTGCCTTTTCCCACAACGTAATCTGGAATTCCATGGAGACATTCATTTATCTTCCGGGGGAAGATAAGACATTCAAGGCCTTCTACAGAAGATACGAAGATCTTTTTACGGTGGATTGCGAAGATTGGACCAACGCTTTGAAGGTTCGCTTACTTAGAAGGTTCGCTTACTTTTAAGGAAGTTAGGAACCTCTTAATATAGTAAGATTGTCGACTACATTTTAGCGAAGAAGACAAGCGGATTGGAATTCTCTGAAGCAGTTTAATTCCTGTTTGAGTTATATAGCCCGAGCATGACAGTATTCCATAAAAGATGGAAGTGTTTTAACTTATCGAAGTGGGACGACGAAGACTACCTCACATTCGCGTTCATAGTAAATAAGCATTGTGATGATTTTCGTTTGGCGGAACTATCAGCGGACGACTTTAAATGCTTGGTATTTTGCACAAGGTCTTGTCTCTGCAAAAAATTCGGAGATAAGACGGAGAGTCCTGTCAAAGTTAGAAAGTGAACCAGGCCGATGACTGTCAACGCGTAGTTAGCGTCAAAAACGATTCCAAACACTTCGAGGAATCGGAAGTGGCGTATATCAAAAGGACAAACTACAAGGTGAAAAATTACACCAATGACTAAAGCAGTGAAAACAAAAAGTACGTCCAGACACAATCAAAGAATCGACGACCAATCCAAAAACCGAAATTACCCACAAGTCCATGCAGTCGTTGCGGTGGACAATATTGGTCAACAAATTGTTTCTACAAGAACAAAACTTGTAACGAGTGTGGTAAAATTGGCCACAAAGCAACACCCCATCGGAACAAAGTAAATAAAAACAGTCAGATAAGCAAGATCTAATATTAAAGCAGAAAAGAATCGACGAAAGTACGGAACAATCAACATCCTGGATAAAAAAGTGGACCTACAAATAGATCCCGGTTCGGACCTATCAATCATTAATCTGTACACATGGAAAAAATTGAAAAAAACAACGATGAGAAAAACAAACAAAACAGCCCGTGCAGTAACAGGTGACAAAATTAAGTTCGAGGGTGAATTAATACTACCCGTAATCCTGAATGGTACCACTAAAAAAGTAAAAGTTTTCGTTCATATAATGTCCGAGAATCTATTTGGAACGGATTGGATGGAACAGTTCAAACTATGGGACCAACCAATTAACAATTTCTGCCACAAGAATTAAAAGACGAACTAAAAGGAAGATTTCCTGAAACTTTTTCGGCGGGAAATGCACCAGGGCAATAGCCAGATTTAAACAAAAAGAAAATGCTACGCCCGTCTTCAAAAAGAAAAGAATTATGCCATTCGCGGCTGTCGAAAAAATTGACAAAGAGCTGGATCGACTGGAAAAGGCCGGCATACTGTCCAAAGTAATCTCCAGTGAATGGGCCGCACCCACAGTATACGTCAGAAAGAAGTCTAATCAAATTCGCATCTGTGCGGATTTTTCTACGGGCCTTAACGCGGTCTTGAAATACTACCACTATCCCCTTCCTACACCGGAGGTATTTAAGAAACTGAATGGTGGTGTAGTATTTTCCAATGTGGACTTGATCAATGCCTATCTTCAGATCTCTGTCGAGGAGGAGTGTTCAAAACTATTGTGTATCAACACCCACAGGGGTCTTTATATGTTTGAAAGGTTAGTCTTTGGGGTCAGCTTCGCACCTGTAATGTTTCGGCAAGTCATGGATACCTTGCTGGGCGGTCTTGAATTTGCGAGTATCTACCTCGATGACATTGTGATTGCTAGCAAATATACCGAAGAACATCACAGACAAATACACAAGGTCTTCAAAAGAATACACAATTTGGGGTTCAGAATAAAAGAATCGAAATGTGAATTCCTTATGAATGAGATAAGGTACCTCGGACATATAATCGACAAAAATGGAAGACGTCCGGATCCAGAGAGGGCAAAAGCTATAAAAAAACATGCCTTCCCCAAGAAATGTCACCGAACTTCAAAGTTTTCTCGGATTAGCAAATTTTTATCAAGTGTTCATTACAAAAAGCAGAAATAGACAACTGAGTTCCAAGCAGCATTTGAGAAGATAAAAAAAACACTTTAACTTCGGAACTATTCCTCACCCACTCTGACCCTAAATTGAATATCATTGTTTCTTTCGATGCTAGTTTGTATGATATCGGCGCATGAATACTGCATCTGATGCCTGATGGATCGAAAAAACCCATTGCACGCACGTTTAGAACTTTACTGCCAGCTGAAAAAGCATACTGCCGGATCGAAAAAGAAGCTCTCTGCATAATCTTTGCAGTAACGAAATTTCACTGGTATTTTCATGGAAGGTTTTTCAACCATAAGCCCTTACTAACGATATTTGGCTCGAAAAAGGGACTTCCAGTTTATACTGCTAATAGACTTTTGAGATGGGGTACTATCCTCCCCAACTACAACTTCAAACTGGAATATTTACCAACCAACAAAATTGGCCAGGCGGATGGTCATTCTAGATTAATCCCTAATCAATACCAACTACTTGAAGCACTTCGGTTGCACTGTGAAATTAAATCCATCATTGAAAATACTGTTCGGGATCTATCGGTAACGCTGTCGGAGATAAAGAGTGAAGCGATCGAAGATGACTTTATAAATGAAATAAAACAAAAAAATCGCATCAAATGACCACGGCGTTTCAGATGTGTACTCATTATGCGACAGCATCTTATTGTAAAGTGGCAGAGTTGTAATTCCTAAGAAATTACAAAAACGAATTCTGAAGGATTTCCATACTGGACACCCCGGAAAAAAATCGCATGAAAAGCCTCATGTGGAGTTATGGCCCAAAACAGACCAGACATGGTCACGCATTCATATTGACTTTGCTGGCCCTCTAGGGGATCACTACTTTTTATTGTGGTAGACAGCTACTCCAAGTGGCCGGAGGTTTTAAGATGCAAGAGGCCGACAACAGCCGTAACTATCTGATTCCTGCATGAACTGTTCGTAAGATTAGGAGCGCAAGACAATGTCATCAGTGACAATGGCACACAATTTACATCAGCTGAATTCAAGGATTTTTATTACACATTCTAGGTGAAACATGTAACAACACCACAATATCACACAAGATCGAATGGTCAGGCGGAGAGGTTCGTCGACACGCTAAAAAGAGCACTCAAAAAAGCACAAGGAACACTGACCGACAGAGCCTTACAACAATTCCAACAGGTGTATCGTATAACGCTGAACCCAAATACACCTTCAACCGGCTCACCGGCAGAAATCATGTTTGCCAGGAAAATAAGATCTGCATTCGACAAATTAATCCCGAAACAATCTAAGACAAATACGACTGAACATGTTACCAGAAAGCGATTTCTCCCAGGCTAGATCATTTTTCCAAAAAATTTCAAAAGAATATACCGTACTGGGAAGAGGGAATGATTCTTAGCAGGATCGACGAAATGGTATACATAATTCAAGGGCAAAAACATACCCATAAGAGACATTTAAACCAACTGAAAAAATGGCATGAAATAGATTCTAACAACACTCAAGACGAAGCGGAAGAACCCATCGCGGTTATCTACGACACATTTAACCTTGAATCCCCTCAACACACTTCTGAACAACGAAGATCGGAGAGGAAGAGAAAAATTTCAGGACCCTTATCTATCGATCCAAAACGGAAGAAATACTAATAGAAAGAATAAACCCTTTTGAAAGCAAAAGTTTGGGAGGTGGTATTAAGGGGGTCTCCCTACAGATGGACTCGCCCTCATGTGACACATACCGGCTAAGCTCTCTTCTGTTGGCGAGCCGTCACCAAGAACGGATGTAATGTTCCTGATTGTGTTAAGCTGAGGAGAGGTTTTTCCCAGCTATCGTTTATGAATGTACTATTTTCCTTCAATATATTTCTTATCACTCATTTCCGAATCGTGTTATCATTTCAACCTCCCCTTGACCATAACAAAAAGATAAATTGTTGAACACTTAAGATGCCGATGTTAACCAAAAGTTTTTAAAATATCTATGAAAGGAACATTGTTTACTTAGATGAATGTGTTTCATCAGATATTTGAAAACTTTTTTGATGTTCCATTGAAATTAGAATTTGTTTACTTTTGAAATCATGATATTAATTCTAAAAGTAGAAATGAACTTGATATTGGCCTTCATGTTCACCTTTAGTGATACCTGGAGACGATCTTGGCGTAACGGTTATCATCATAGGAAAAAAACAAAGAGAGTTTAAATAGTGGGCGAGAATTTCTTTTAATTTCTTATCGCACTAATACGCTTAGGAAAGATAGGAATCCAACTATTCTCTCTCAGCTATGGTTAAATAGCAAGACACACCGGATCATTTAATTTTGGTATGGCAACCGGCCCAGGAGAATTCCAACAGGGTGTACTCCCCTTAAACTTTGACCTTGTGTTGTATCCTGCTCCTGGTGAATCGTTCGGTAAATACAATCTTCATTAATCCTGAAATGAGTTCAAAGAAAGATTGAAATAATTCTAATAGTCAATTTATAGTTTTTTTCTGTTGATCTCCTATTGTTTTCGGTGTTACTTTTATTCAAATTTAAACTGATTTATTAAACAGACCTTATATTGTACGTACAACTGTCAAAACGATAGGATATATAAAGGGATTTTGAAAGGATTTATGATGTGGTTTCTTGCAAGAAAAATGATGAAAAACCTGAAAACTCAATCTTAAAAAATAAAAGAATTTATTAAATTAGATTTTTCAAAATAGAGCTGCTTTCAGATTTTTATCAATGCCCTTGGAGTTGGCCAGAGTAAAGTGAATATGTCAAAAGTAGAATACTCATATAAGAATAGTGAGGCATTCCTCTCTATTTTGTTTGAACAAAGAGAAAAAGAGAAAGCTCTGTGCTGTCGGCTCGGACTGAAAAAATGCCTACTGCACCATAGCAGAAGGGTAAGACCTTCTTCAACGAGTGTCCTGATATGACACTAAAATGCATTTCATAGTAACGCCCCAGTCATGGAGCTTTGGTGAATGTTAAATATCCATTCATTGCCATAACTCCTTTACTTTGGCTCGGAGTGGTAGTACCTGTTTGTATACTATCTATGGATCAAATAAAAATGTTCATTCATTCACAAAGGATTATTATTATTATTATTGGTTATTTGAAGCCTAACAATGGTATGCAAATTATTTATTTTGGATAGGAATATTTAATAAATAGAATCAGTAATATTAAATGGCAATGCTTAAAACCATTTGACAGCATGAAAAAAATGATAAAGGTTCAATGGACTTGTTAGCTTTAGGAATACTTAAAACCATTTAATTGTGAGCAAATAAACGATTAACATTAAATAGAATTATTAGTGTCAGATTGGATTACTACAAATAATTTAACTGTCTGTAATTAAATGGACTCTCACGTTTCGTTAAAGAATAAAGTTATCTCCAAACTATTAGTTTACGAATCATATAACTGAATATGTACAAAGATGAAAAACCATATCATCAGAGAATAATTTTATTGATAGTTTGAACTACAATTTGCCAGAGTTAAACATCCAAGTATTGTAAATGTAAACCTTTTTCAGGGCATTTGGATTTTTGAATGAAACGAAAAAATGAGAAAGTATTAAAGTTTTGGGTGGCGTTCTGTTCCACAACTATATGATGTAATTAGCTGTCGAAAGTTTTTTTAAAGACAAATCGTATTGTCTTTATAAAATTAATATCTATCTATCTATCTATCTATCTATGTTAAAATTTATCGTTTTTTGTTTATGTCTATCTATTTCAAGCATTCATTTATTTACTTCATTCTGTTAACACATTTATCTATCTCTATCAATACCTTCTTTATATATATATATATATATATATATAATGAAACTAAATTATTTTTAATATAGGATGTTGTCACTTTTTAGAGCTAATTATACATAATAAGGCGATAAATTGAAGAGGCCGATTTGTGGTTTGAAATGATACGAGATTCAACAGTTTTCTTTCATTTTTAATTATGTATATCAATCAACATTTTGGAATCTTTAAAATGAAAGTTGTGATTAGTTTCTAAATTATGTCTGACCAAACTATTAGCTATGTTTCCTTTCTTTAAGTCCCTTTAATGTTCATAAATTCGTTTTTGAAAATTACATTGTTTCACCCACACATTTTTATTACAATCTAAATATTGTATAGCGTCAACTCCACCATAGTATTTAATGTGGATATTGTTTCTTTGTTTCTTTTATTTATCAAATTCTTGTCTTTGAAGAAATTGTAACTGTTTTGATTCCTAGGTTGTCTAAATTTTTTCGATGATGGTCATGGTTGAATTGTTGGATAAAATGATATATCTATGTAATAAATTTGTATTGAAAAAACTATTGTTGGAAATGTTTTGGTAAATATTTACGAGTCTGAATTTTCTTAATTTTATTTTTATCAAGTTATATAAAAGATTTAGGATATAAAACTTTGCAAAGGGATTTTCTAAATTATCAAGTTCATTTAAAAATTTGGGGGTTCAAATCTTAAAAGCTCTATGATAAAAACCTATGAACATTCAATTTTTGATTGAAAAATCTCTTTAAGAAATCACTTAAATAAACAGGTGACGCATTAAATAACACAAAAGAGTTGATATACCAAACCAAGCGACCAAGCAACCAACTACAGAAAACTCCCAGCATCTGTTAAAAGTTTCTTATTTCATATGATGTCTCCAGTCTTACTCTAAAGGTTGATATGCTTAGCCTAATTCAAGAAAACTCTGAATTCAGACTCTGCTTAAAAGTTGGCCTTGTGTCACATCATATCCATGGTGAAGAGGACGGATAAATTCGTATTCTAAAGTTAGGTTAGTGAACACGTTTTGGTACATTCCTCTCGACTTTTTTCCTTTCTAACTAACTATAAATTCAATACATGCCATTTTTATATGCTGCAAAAGTAACAGTGAACAAACTTCAATTAATAATTTCTTGTTTTATAACATTTTTGCAACCCTTTAAAAAACAGACATATTTTACATGATTCACAATATTTGTAAGATCATAAAAGACGTTTTATGTGTCGCTAGGGAAAATTCTAAAAACACTACACGCCAAAAATATGAGCCAGTGAATATTTATTATGTCGGAAATGTTTGCGTTTTAGCGATTGAATGTTTATCGCAAGTTTCGATTGAAAAAAAAGTTTATGAGGTCGAAAATGAGGAAAGCAAATATCAAAGGAAGAAAAGTGAATATGAAAAATTTAAGATCGAAGATTGGCTTTGTGAAATAATCAAACCAAAAAATTAAGAATTAATAAATAAAATGAAAAAATGAAATAGCTAATAAGAAACAAAAATGACGTTAAAAAAGGCAAAATATTTATGGCAAGTAAATGTGATAATTCAAGAAGTGGAGAAAATCTTAGCCCGTAATGTATGCCATAGAACATGTTGCATTGATATATATCATCAATATTCCGTTAGAGTTTTAAAAAAAAAAAAAACAAGATATATATATTGTCATCCACAAACAGTCTGTTTCATTGTATCACAACTCTTCAGTGTCGCTAGTCACGTAGGCAGCTTCGAGCTGGAATTGAAACCCGTCCAACTTTACGTCAGACTTAGTATCATACCGCCCAGCCAACAGCCGACATACGTCGGCTCCGAAATTATAAGGTATTATGTAGTAGGTTTCGTTTGTTTACATTTTGCCTTACCGGATACCAGAGTGTTTAATTCAATCAATGCTAAAATCGTTTTTAATTTGTAATAATCTTAACAGTGTTCAGTAGTTCCCCACGAGGATAAAAAATGTGAAATTCAGAGTCAAAAGTTTTTATCCATTTTATAGCTTATTTTTATGCTTTTCATATATATATATATATATATATATATATATATATATATATATATATATAGAGAGAGAGAGAGAGAGAGAGAGAGAGAAGGAGAAAGTGAGAGGAGAAAATCAAGACAGAATACAAATTTCTCAACTTGCCTTTCTAAAAATTTTTAGCATTTTTTTTTATCACAAGCTCGAAAGAGAATTCGTTTATATTGAAAAGTACCAATTTTCCAGATTCTTGCTCTTATCTTTAATTTGTTTCATACTATTGACTTAACTATGTAAATAGAAAGTTTGATCTTGCCGAGAAATTTTCAGCAGTTCAAATATATATCGATGGATACGTTAATACATCAATGTCGAAAGATGAAAAAGAACATTTAAATAAAAATGTTCAATTTTTCATATAATTTTTCACACAGATTCTTTTGACTCTCTCTTTCTCTCACACACACTCTCTCTAGCCATTTGCCCCCTCTTAGTAAGTCCTCTCGGTTGCATTTTGTGTCGACACAGAGCTGATGAATGTAAACTTTTCCCGGTCGGTCAACACTGGTGTGTCCATATATAGGAGTCCACAGTAGAACGTTGCTAATGAGTTAGAACTTACTTCACCGACAATGCGCACTATATCTCGCTCGTGTTATTAGAATGGTTTTTGATATGGAAACAAAGTGGCAGAACAGTTGCTGTTTTGTGAGGTACTGATTCGAGGAGTTGTTCAAAACAGCAAACAGCATCCTTGAATAGTTTCCATATAGCATTTTTCTCCAGACGTCTCGTTAAACTCAAAGTAGCGCAACCATGCTGTAGTACTAACACTGCTATAGCTTGCAATAATTACCAATTTATTTTTATCAAAGGACAAGATGTTTTCAGATCGAAATTCCACTAATAGCCGTACATTACGCTGCGAAAGAATCAATCTCGTATTTTTCCAGAGTCGCGTGGTTACGAAGCACAAATGCTGTGATACAAATACTTTCAGAAAAATACGAAAATGCGAAGATTCATTTCACACATAAAAACTATTCGAAAAAATATTTTTTGTGAATTGAATTAACCAAGACCAGAAAAAAAAAAAAAACGCGAACACTTACGCACGACATACGGAAACACTGAACAGCTGTTTGACCTCATTAGGTCTCATCAGCAGTGTATATCGTGATCTCCACCATCGAAGTTTGAACCAGTGACCACAGATTAGAGTGTCGAAACTCTACAACCGAGCCACCAGCTCATATCACACGCAAGTGACGCCAAATCAAATAGTCATAGTAACTGGGCGGCCAATTAACCTAAATGTGTCTTACAAGTTACATCCATACTCTTTACAGAGGACACGGTCACCTCCAGGGCCATGTCTTCCCAAGAGGAATACACATCCGGGTAATTATTATGACCTTAAGGGCAAGGATATAGATGCACATTTTTCCTTTTTAAGTAGAGGAATTATATTGTGAATTGAATTACCATGACCACTTGTCTGGTTATCATTCATCTTTTACAGGATATTTCAAAATATTTTCTTCATGATATTATGATTTTAAATTCTCCACCATCCCAATCAAAATTTTTTAGATTCTTCTCCAAGTGGTCTCCGTGATATTAGTTCTGCTTATCTAAGAAAGACAGTCCCATAGAAATATTTACAATTGTTTAATCCCCTGTGGGTGGTTCCAAAATTGTATTGGCAGGGGTGGTGAATAGGTGAGATGGTTTGAAATTATATCCTAAAGGTACTGCTAAAAGGATTTTCCCGTTTTTGATATATATATATATATATATATATATATATATATATATCCAGTCGACGTCCGAAGACTATAAGTGTGGATTATTCATGCATAGAATATATGAGGAATGTCAAATAAATCTATGGAAGTGCTCGATGTGTGGCTATTGTTATATATTCCTTTTTCGGTTTATGTAAGAAAACTCACACACAGAATGTATACAATGTAACTGGAAGAAAACTCAACCACAGTTAAATCGTCATTGTAAATTTATTTCAGCAAGGAATATATTATTTGTCTCTTCAGATTACATACACGCTTAGGTGGCACCAATGATAATTATTCAAATAGACGAGGCTGTAGCAGAAATAGAAAAGTAATTTGGTTTAATCCACCAATTTACTAACTTTAACATAGGAAAATACTTCCTAAAACTTCTGGATAGACACTTTAATAAAGATAACCCATCGGTTAAACGTTTTCATAGAAATAACGTTAAAATTCGTTACTCTTGTACAAACAATATGTATAAAATCATAAAAAAAGTTGGCGACCATAGTCGAGGGTGACCCGAAGGCTACCTTTTCGATAGCTACTACACCAAGGTGTAGGGGAGGGTGCTACTCCTTTCCCTGGATCTCTCCACTTTACCCTTGATCCATACCTTATAATGCTGAGTATTAAGCAAGGCAGCATCAAGTACTATTTTTAAAGTCTTTGGTATGACTCGATCTGGGATTGAACCCAGGTCTCCCGGGCCATTGGCGAACACTCTAACCATTATGCAAATGTGATGGATGAATTTCATTGGAATAATGTGAGGATTGATAGAATACCCTGTAACTGTCGAAAAAACAAAAAAACAAAAAACGAATGCCCCCTGGACGGACAGTGTAATTCAGTGAACGTGCTTTACCAAGCGTGCATTTTCCCCATGGAACAATATAATGATGGAGAGAGAATATACATAGGTATCTCTGGGGGGAATTGGAAACAAGGACTGTATAATCATAAAGATTATTTCTCCAATCTGTGGTTTAGGAACCAAACAGCCCGATCAAAATATTTTGGCACCTAACGGATCAGGGACTACCCACCCCCAGTTAAATAGAATATAGTTTGACAATCTTCGACCGCATATAGCTTCAATAAAAAATATAACTTGTGCATTGAAGAAAAAATTGTATAATTGATTAAATAAGCAGAATACTGCTAAACACACGTAAAGAACTGATATTTAAATGCAGACATAAAGGTAAAATTAAAATATTTAAAATAGTACATACTTAAGATAAAACTGGATTAAGAATTTTGGTGCTATTTATTTTAAAAAACAACAACAACATTTATAACCTAGGGACTTAACACTTGCAAAAGGAGTAAATAGAAAAATAAATGATTGTAATTTACATTATACTAAAATTTCACCTATTACGACACACTCAAAAATTCAAACCCAAAACCTATTCACCTTGGGTTGGGTCAGCTATCGGAACACCCTTTTTCTATGTTCTTAATATTTTTGATGTTTTGAATCCCTTTCCTTTTCGCTAGAACATTTTTTCTTGTATATATATATATAGATACATATATATACTGTTTTCATCCTCAAATTAAGCGTGTATATCATCTGAAAAGACGAAGATTATATTCTTTGCCAAAATAAATTTATAATGACAATTTAACCATGGTTGAGTTTTTTTCCAATTGCATTATATATGTATTTATATGATTGAACATCAAAACAATTTTTGTTTACCATTTTTTTTTGTTAATTCTTTCGAGTTGACTTATCGATCTTATGATATTCGGCGGGAATCGGTTGTTAAACCTTCCATAATTAGTTATTTCCCTAGTACTTTCTGCCCAATCTTGGGCCATTATCAGGGGAGGATGTATTACAAAAGTGATGTAACTTTTGTATGTACATTACTACTTTATATATATATATATTTCGTCATACAACGTGCGATACCTTGCCCTCATCAGCTGCCAACCAGGAGTAATAACTGTTTCGGTACAAGGCAGCTGAATTACAAATAAAATTGACTTGGCCTATAATAGTTCATATTGTATTTGATAGATTATTTTCCTTAATTATGTTGTTCTTTGTTTCCAACGTTCTGGTTTATTTTCTACGGTATCAATGGTGTCAACCACCCAAAATAAATTTATATATATATATACGAAGATCTTTTCTCGGTAAGGAAGAGTCATGTCACTTTCGGTTTTTTATTAATCATTTCATATTCGTTTATATCTAATTTTATTTGTTTTTTTTATTATTCTTATATTTTTATTCATTCCTTCTAATTAGAGTTCCTGGCACTGGCTTTGCTGATAGGATCCACTGAATGGTATTGGAGACTCTCTCCTAAAAATAACGACACCCCTACCTGAATAACCGGAAATGACGTGACTAAACAATAAGTAGAATCTTCACAATGAATGTTTTACACTTCTGATTTCTCAGAAAATATGCATAAAGAGAGCTGAAGGGTACATGATTGAAACGTCGCGAATAAAACAGTTCGTAGAAAAGGAAAATAATTCGTCAACTAAAAATGAATAATCCTGCAGTCAAACACTGCTTTTGATACAGTTGGAATATTCGTGACTAAAATGACGACGTGCTGCAATGAGTAGGCTTCAGTTTAAGTGTTTAATGGCATATCAAACTTCCTTGGTTATTGGATGCCAACACCGTTTTTGTTGAAGAACATTAGATATTATTGTATCCCTGGGGTGAATAAAAGGTTTCATGCCTTTCCCAAGGGTATTAGTCCAAAAGTGAACGTAATTGCACAACTGAACTTCGAACTAGCTTACTACGATATCGTAGTCCAGTACATTAGCCTCAACACCACTGATCAGAGAATATCTCTTGAAGAGAATTGTTAGTTAGTTCAATTCTCATTGGAATGCTCTAAATTTTTGATCTGGATCTAAACTAAAGTAACCTTTCGAAAATGACAATAATTTCAGCCTTAATGCAAGCTATTTGCATTTACTCTTCTTGAAAAAAATTTCATTTCTTCTATTGTAATTTCATTCATGTTTTGTTTTATTTTAACATCATTATTTTGTCTATTAATTTTAATAATTTATTCAGTTGACGTTAATATTTTTCCTTAAAATATTTATTACTTTAGTTATTTGCTTTTTAAATACATTTCTTTTCATGTTCCATTCCATGTTTCTCGAATCTTTGTTTTTCCTTCATTTACGTCTTAGTAATGACGTAAAAAAGTGTTTTTTTAATTATTCTTTTACTGTTACCAAATAAGAGCTAAAATATTTTTAAAATATCTGAAATCAACTTCATTAAGCGGCGTATTTATAGAGAACTGAATTTCTTTTCATTAATGGAATTTTGTTAAGAATGGCACAAATTATAAACCAAAGCTGAAATATTTGGTGATTACAACTGATGAGTGAGTACTTACCAGAGGTTGTAACGATTTCCATTCACTCGCTAAACGAACTCACAGTCTAACATTAATCTGACGGATTATTATATCTTTTCTCACAACCGATTCGCGGCATTTTTGTCGATTAGTCTAAGAGCAATGTTTGTTTGAAACAATTCTTTGCTACTCCGGATTGAGCTCATAACAGAAAAGTTCCTTTCGATTCCACACACACACACACACACACACACACACACACACACACACACACACACACACACACTTGCCAAGTCGATTGGAGCAGCAGAATACACCGACTGCACCT
Organism: Sepioteuthis lessoniana; assembly: GCA_963585895.1. Classification (NCBI taxonomy): domain Eukaryota; kingdom Metazoa; phylum Mollusca; class Cephalopoda; order Myopsida; family Loliginidae; genus Sepioteuthis; species Sepioteuthis lessoniana. Next base: position 79,188,005 of record OY757916.1, on the reverse strand, counting down.
CCTCAACGCGTGTCCCGATTATAACACTAAAAAATCTGATGGTGAGGTTCCAGTGATGCTGGGACTTTGGGGAATGTGGGGCATCCCTTCATTGCTATTGCTCCCAGATCCACTCTGACCCGGAATGGTTGCATCTGATAGGGCCCTATCAATGGGTTTAATAGAACTAAACTGCATACATATGCTAAACTGAATTGTTTAAATTAGAACTATTTGACTAAACTGAGTAGCTTTAAATAGAAATGTTTTTCACAATTAAACTGTGTACTTATGCTAAAGTGAATTGTTTGAAATGGAACTGTTTTTGACATTGAAACTGTACTTATGCTAAACTGAATTGTTTAATATAGAACCGTTTTGACTTTAACTGTAAGTAAAGAATATCTATACTTATACAAACTAACTTGAAATAGAAATGTTTTTGACAATTTAACTGTGTACTCATGCTAAACTTAACTGTTTGAAATATAGGGTCAGGCATAATGATCTGATACATTTAAATCCGTGCGATTTTTTTTCTCTGGGATACCTCGAGTCAAAGGTATACAGTAATCGCCCTCAATATATTGAACAACTTAAAGATGCAATTCGTCAAGAAATTACTGCCATTCCACATGAAATGACCCGCCGAATTATAGACAACTTTCGTGAACGCCCTTGACAGTGTGTAGACAATAACGGGTCCCATTTGACTGATTTAATTTTCAAAACCTAATGAAACAGAATGGCATTATATGTACTTTTCGAAAATAAAAACACTTTTTTGTTTCTTTACGTTATTTGTCTTTTATTAAACCTACAAATGTGTCAGATCATTTTGCTTAACCCGGTATAGCTGATCATTTGTTAAAAATGGATTTGGCATTAAATAATCTATGAAGGTTGATATTCCATAAACCCCAACCAAGGTGCCCTTGGTGTAATGGTTATCGTCACAGGATATGGACACGGCGATACGAGTTCAATTCCTGGACAAGACTGATTGCATTTCACATAGCACTAATACCCTTAGAAAAGGTATGAATCCAAATATTCTCCCTCCAGCTATGGGTAAATAGTAGGGCACACTAGGTTCTTCAGCCTTGGTGAGGCAACTAGTCTAGGAGAAGGAAAACTCTGAATTCAAACCTGTTAAACTCCGCTTAAAAAGAATTGACCTTGTGTCATATCCTACCCGAACGGAGAGGTTGGTAAATATGATAAATCTAACCAACCAACCAACCAACCAACCTAACTCTTATTATTCTCAATTAATATTTTGATTTCATTAATATCAATCATAAAAATTTCCAGAGCATGGAGCAATATCTAGTGATAAATTATCAGCTCCCTGCCCTTAAACAATCACATATAAATTCTTTTCCTTTGAATCACCTTTTACTCATCTTAAAGTAAAGGAAAATGTCATGTTAAAAACATTGTGCTCACCTTCTTCCATCTTTAATAAACAAACATATTCGAATTATGGTAGTTCGTTAAACTGCGAGTTGATCTGACCGTTTTCACTCTGCAATCAATACTGTTGTCAGATTAAAGTAGATGGTTTGATGCCTAGAAGTGAATATCCAGTTACGATTTCTTAAATATGACATACAAAGTGGTAAATATATCTTTGAAAGTCACTAAAAAAGATACAGGACGAGAGAGAAAGCAAGAGATAATCATTATATAAACTATCACGTAAAATAAATGGTTCTATTCAAAGTTTCTTCAAAATGAGCCGATGCATCCGACGTCTAAAGAACGCCGGAGAAAAAGGTTATTATAAAACCATCAAAAACCCATGACGCTGAGAAAAAAAGAATCATTACCACTTTGTTAGAATTTCAGACAGAAATTTTTATATCTTTATAATTACATTTGGTTTTGCATCTTTTGCACTTTGTTCCATTTGACTATTTATACAAGATTGCTTGATTGAAGTATTCAATTTAATCTCACTCAATTTCACAAATCTGAGACTCCCTGGGAAAATAGAGACTAACAAAAAATTACTCTATTTTTATTTGGATTTCATCTTCAAAGGGAAATTTTTCCTTTTTTTTCTGCAGGAAATGTTAGCTCTTGTTAAAAACTAAAAAGTATGCTAAAATATTCACTGCAGTAATAAATATTCGTGGTGGATTCTTTGTTGAAAAGAAAAACATAAATATGCATTAATTAGAATTATTTCATATTCATTTTGTTTTGAATGATGGCATAACTGCATGAAAGCAGAAAAAAATTTATGTCTTTAAAAACATTAAACTTAATTCATTTTTAAGTTTAGAGAAAAAGTCAGTATGTTCCCAAATTTTTGGTCAGAAGTCTATATATATATATATATATATATATATATATATATATATATATATATATATATATATATATAATGACAGCAACCAGATTTAGTGCATATACTACATCCCACCAATTATCTTGATATGTAGTAACGATCTGTTTTAACATTATATTTTGTGATATCAGAAATATTTTCTTCTTTTCTTCTTGCTTTGATATTTGGTTTAACAAATTTCTCATGACACTATTTCCGCTTCAGTTTTATGCTATGATTTACCTTCTTCTTGGAATAAAAAAAATTTCAATCCATTCTGCTCCAAAGCAGCAATGGAGTGCAATTAACAGATTCCACTTATAATCATGAAACTAATTTATCACCAATTTAGGAATAACTTTCACGTGTACTTTCGTTCTTCCTCTATTCAGAAATTTTTATGTTTGTGAGAGGAACACAGAGTATTTATTCGCCTTTTTTCAAGTTTCATCTGGTGATTGTTGCTTTTGTAAAAGTAAATGAAGTTAAAAGTAATAAGACTGTCCTGAAAAGGTGTGTAAACATTCATTTATTTTAGGTTTTACTCTGCTCTACTGGCCAGTATTGAGCATTTTTCTATTAATCAAAAACATATTCCAAGCGATGGGCTTTTTATTCCAATATCTATCTATCTATCTATCTATCTATCTATCTCAGTCTGTTCTATCTATCTATCTATCTATCTATCTCAGTCTGTTCTATCTATCTATCTATCTATCTATCTATCTATATATATATATATATATATATATATATATATATATATATATATATATATCTGTCTAAGTCTGTATCTATCTATCTATCTATCTATCTATGTCTGTTAACATATATCTACCTATCTATCAGTCTTAGCGCACTTGGTCTCTAACAACCCTTTTCTTTTTCGTTATCTGAGCACAAAATATGAACGAACTGCATGCTGAAAAGGGTAATCTACAATAAAAGTCAAAACAATCCAAATAATATTTCTTGGTCCATCAAGATGAAAAAAGATACAATAATGATTAAATCTGATGATCTTCCATAATTGTTGATTAATCTTCTCAAGTATTGTCAAATCAGAATGGGATTACATAGTGTAGGCTGTTGGTCAGAGGTGTTCGAAATTGAACTTTTGGGCGTCAACGTTTTCGGTGTAAGCCTATTTGAAGAAGGATGTTTCGGCACTTAGAAATTTTTTGAAAGTGACAATTTTTTTTGTGTGTATATAAGAAACGTTAAAAATCAACTTAAGTAAAATCAAGACAGAGACAAAAATACTTACAAATAAATATTATATCTTTTGTGGTAGAATAAAATTTGTCAATTCGAAACGCGTTTCCATCTTTACCGGATTTTCTTGGAGATAAATGTGAAAAAAATCACACTTAATATAAAACAATACATCATAAAAGAGTAAATATTGAAGCGATGGACTGTAGAATCGTAATAAGCGAGTTCGAACTCCAGTGGCGCTATTACGCCCACTTTCGGGCAAATATCCTTGGGAAAGGCATGACCCCCTTATCTCCCCGGCTATGGGTTAAATAGAGAATAGCTTTGGCATTAAATAACCTACAAAGGTTCATTTGCCATTAAACATAGAAACCAAAACAAACCAAACAAGAGAATATTGAAATGGGAAAATGGAATTATTTCAGAGCTTATTTTTTGTTATGACGTATAAGCTCATTAAAAAAATCTCGTTTAAGATTTGATTTCCTTTAATTGGAATTTGTAACTATTTTTTAAAATACAAACTATAAAAAAAATATTACATATGTAAGTCCTTGGCTGGATGATCACATAGGCGAGAAACTGCTGGTAATCAAGTGCCGTTAATTCTTTGTCAACACTATCGTAACTTAGACATGTGCTCCATCACCAATATTGAGCAGCTTTTATTTATCAATAAAGGAAACTAAATTATTCTCTCTCTGTCTCCCCTTTCTCTCTACGTATATATGTGCGTTAATATATATATATATATATATATATATATATATATATATATATATTAACGCACATATATACGTAGAGATATACAAATAAATTTGCTCTCTCGCCGATACTAAGTAATTAATTCTGCCTACAAGTGACCAATTCTATCAGTGGTCATCAAACTTTTAAAACTATCTAATGTTGGATGTTTTCTTTTTTTTCACTTAACGTGTAATAAGCACACTCAATTTAAACCTCAGATTACTTCAACCCATAGAGGCGTATATGTGCATACATGTATGTATATGTGCAGGGTTGTGTGTATACATAGATTTTCTTACGGCGTAACAAGTCAATCAAAACAAAAAATTACATAAAAAGTATTTTTTGAATAACATAAAAATAGTTTTAAAAATGATATTTTGAAAGAATTCAAGAATTTTTTTCGATAATTTATTTCTATCCCATAACGTTAGTTTTTAGAATTGACAGCTTAAAAGTGTTCGTTAAATTGTAGTTGGTGTGCTGGGATGGTCTCCAAAAGCTTGAAAAAAAGACTGGAGAAACTAAAAATCCGAAAAAGAATCAGAATTATCTCGGGGTCTCCTTGTAGTGTAATGGTTAAAGCGATGGACTGCAGAATCGTTGCAAGCGAGTTCGTACTCCAGTCGCTCTATTACGTTCACTTACGGGCAAATACCCTTGGGAAAGGTATGAACCCCCTTATCCTCCCAGCTATGGGTTAAATAGTACCACTACTGTTCTTCTAGGAGAATGGCTTTGGCATTAAAATGACCTACAAAGGTTGATATGCCACTAAACAAAGGAACAAACAAACGAGACTATCTTGGCCACAGTATTGATAAGATCGGTTTGAATATTGAAAAGAGTCTTGGGGACTTGAGGAAATTTTTTATCACTCAGACCCCAGGGAAAGACAATGCTCGTAGAAAAAACTCTCAAGAAGTAAAATAACAACACTTAGATGTGTTTTTTAAGAACCTGGAAAATTTTGATCATTAGAAAAAGAACATAAGTAAATTGAAGAGTCACAAGCTTTAGTATCAGCATTCCCGTTCAGTCACAAAAAGTTGTCAACCAAAAAGCAGGAGTTACAAAAATCCTATGGATTTGGGAGTAGTAAATTTAGTCGGTGAGTAAAGATTACGCATTGTGGGATCCCCAAATGGCTCGTGTTTAAACAACTAAATATTTACATCGGTCATAATCCAAACCACGCAAAAGTTGCAGTTCAAGTAACGAATTAAGTTTTTAACCCTGACAGTTTTTAAACAGTGATTGTTGGACGTTTACTTCTTTCGAACCAGTTTATTATAAGCTTATAAGCTACAACACTACGGGGACTCCTCACTAGGCTCAGTTATCCAGGAATTTAATGTTTCATTTCAGACTAAAGCCTGTAGGAAAGGCACGAATCGATCTGTTCTTCTTGCATTCATATGGGAATTTTTTTTTCAGCATGGTAGAGTAACAACATAGGAGAAGTATAAATCTGAATAGGAAACTGTTCTTTGCAATTGGTAATAAATAACCCAGTACAACTTGCTACTTGAATGAAAAAATGAACGCTGGTAAGTAACTCTAATTGCTCTGGAGGTGATATGAAGGGAACTTACTTATCACAGCACGTCGGCCACACACACACACACACACACACACACACACACACACACACATATATATATATATATATATATATATATATATATATATGTATATATATAAAATGTTGTGAAATAGATTTAATAAAGAGTTTAGCTCAAGGCCAAAAGTTTGAAGTATGCTGTGAAAATTGAATTCATGAACAATGGTCAGCGGCCCTAACTCTCTAACCGATGTATCCCGCACAGCGCCTTAAAAAGGTACATTTAGAAAATACATTGCACATATTAAAATACAATAGCAGGAAAAGAAAGTACCGAATGTCTAGTCTGCTTAGCTGAAGTCAATGTTTATTATATGCTTGTTCATGAAACAGACTGAAAGTTTTTCGGTAAATAATCTCGAAGTGTTTCTTACATACTTAGGAAATGGATAATATGAGAAAAAATACATTTTCTGATTTGGTTTCGTTTGGTTTCTTTTCTTTTAATGGCATATGAACTTTGCAGGTTATTTAATGCCAAAACCATCCTTGTAGAAGAACAGCAGTGATATTACTTAACCGATAGATGGTGGGGATAAAGGGGATTTTTCTCGGTCCTTTGGTCATACATAACCTCACCGTCAAAAATACTAATACATTTATTCAAACAGCTAATTGGAAACAGCGTAACGGTTGTCGATGTTGGAAAAGGAAGCTGCAGCCTGAATTCAAATACCCTTGGGAAAGGCATGATTTAATTGTTATTCCAACTATGGGTAAATTGTTGTGGATAATGGGTTCTCTACCTTTTGTTAAGTAACCAGTTTAAATAGATGGAAAGCACTGAAATTTAAAGTGCCCCATTTCGCTTAAAAATTGACCTTGGGTCACATCCTGCTCGTGGCGGAAATTTTGCGTGAATATAAACTTAAACACTTAAACCTTTACCAAAATTCCACACAAGACGGTTCCCTTTTCCTACAATCCATTAGTAGCCAATAAAGAAAGAAATTTTAACCAAGTGGCAAATTACGGAAGACGAGAAACTGGCAATTACTATGTAGCGTTGATTTTGGTATCCACAATGTTTACACATATACACGCATATATATATATATATGGTGCATTCAATAAGTTTCCAGACTTTTTTGTTCAGGCATCTAAAATTGTCGTAGACTATTGAAAATTCAGTATGTTATTGCTATATATCTTATGAGATGACTGACCATTTTTTTTTATTTCATGTTCAAATGAACAGCTACAGCAGCAATTGGAATAAACCCTACTAAAACTTGATTGTCACAGCTGCTGAATTTCAAAAATACAAACTTACGTGAGTACACTTTAGAAGAACGATATGCAATAAAATTCTGGAAACGTATGGAATGCTTCAGACTGCTTTTGGAGCATCTTGCATGAATTGAGTTTTTGAGTGGCATAAGAGATTCTAGGAAGGCAGGGAGTATGTGAGGGATAATGAGAGGTGTGGGAGGAGTAAGGAGGTCAATGCACCAGAGTTGATTAGCCTAAGGGTTAGGATTAGGGTTACTATGTTAAGGTTTTAAGGGAGTTCAGCAAGGGATTCCGTCGGAAGAGGCCAACACTCTTCAAATCGGGTCAGTGGCATTTCCACCAGGACAATACACCAGTCTACAACTCCATCCTTGTCACAGACTATTTGAGCAAGATGGGCATCTAGACAGTTCCTCAGCCTCCCTAAATTCCAGACCTTGCTCCCTGTGACTTTTGGTTATTCCCTAAGCTAAGAGGCTGTCGTTATGAGACAATTGAGGAGATAAAAGAGGCTGTGACGAAGGTCATTGACACGCTCAAACAAGAGGACTTCCATGGGGCTTCACAGAAGTTTTTGGAACGGTACAACAAGTGCATTGACGCCGGAGGAGATTTCTTCAAAGGGGACTAAAGTTTCATGTGTGTACTATCAATAAAAGTGCCCATACGCAAAAAGTCTGGAAACTTATTTAATGATCCTCGTATATATAGTTTGCTACATTTATAAAAACACTCAATATTGGTGATAGACTATATAAATCTAAGTTATCTAATGGCATATCCTTCGTGGTTGTTTAATGCCAAAGCCATCCTTGAAAAAGAATAGTAGTGGTACTGTTTAAGCCATAACTGAGAGATAAAGAGGTTCATATATTTCCCAAGAGTATAAGTCCGAAAGAGAACGTAATATATTGATTGGAGTTCGAACTCACTTACTATGATGTGGCAGTGCAGCACTTTAGCCCCTACTCAACGGGAACCCTAAGTGTCTTGGTTTCAGGTTAGAATTTGTGGACGAATTAGCCAAAATTGTCCCGAGAGCTTTCGGACCTTTCATAAGCCATCCCATGCAAGCAACTCTTGATGATGGCCGATGAAAGGTCCGAAAGCTCTCGGGACACTTTTGGTAAATTCATCAACAAATTCAAACGTGAAACTAAGACACTAATCAGGAAACTTGAGAGGATCTTAATTAAATTATATAGACAAGATGTGTCTTTATTATTTAATCAAACATATTTATATATATATATATATATAACTGTGTATGAAATTAGAGTTCACTGTTGAATTAATTGTACTGATAAAGAAAAAGATTATCTTAAGAAAAAAGATATAGAGAACGACACGATTAAAAAGACAATCGGGGTGGCGGAATTAATACATGGATGACAAATAACCTGAAGTTTATAAGCATTCAATTACAAATTCAAATTTTTGTAAAATATATATATTATAAGAGTAGATATATATCCAAAATACACGCATTGAATTCTTTCGAAAGCCGTTCATATACGCTATGAGGATATGAAAACTACCAAAAATCGTTAGTGGAACATATTTATATTTTATAGCTGAGGCTTCCGTTTGTGATATGCAACATTTCTTTTTCGATAAAACTTTTTTTCTTATTTTGCATATAAGAACTTTGAAAAGGTTTAAGTAAAAAGTGACAGATATAAATAATTTAAAAAAAGCTAGAAACAAAACACCAAGAACTTTTAATTGGCAACTAAAAAAGCACATTGCTCACAGGGCAAAAACGATTCACACACACACACACACACACACACACACACACGTGTGTTCATGTACTTACACACACGTGTTTATGCACCCGTGTGTCTGTCTGTGCTTGTATGTGTGTGTCTGTGTTTGTGTATTAAAGGTTGCTCAGTATGAATGTGATTTAGGGCGTACACATATATATACACTATGTGTTTACACATTTTATTTTTTTCGTATCTATGTCTGTGTGTGCGAATATATATATATATATATATATATATATATATATATATATATATATATATATATATATATAAATGGATAGATAGAGAGAGGGACAGTGAGTGTGTGTGTGTGAGAGAGAGAGAGAGAGAGAGAGAGAGAGAAACGGAGAGAGAGAAAGAGAGAGAGAGAGAGAGAGAGAGAAAGAAAGAAAGTGGTAGAAGTTATATATAGGTACGTGTTTATGTAGATATATGTGTATATAGATATGTGATTTACTCGAATTTTATTGGAGTCTATACGAGTTAGTGCCAATTTCAAATGAAGATTATGAAGCTAGCTTTGATACTTTTTAATTGCATGTTTTCGCGAAACATGGATTTGTGCAAATACTGCATCTTTTTACTCGCTAGGTCTAGTTACATGTGACTAATTCTTTTTTCTTATATTGAAATTCATAACAAAGTGTAAAATTTGATTTTGTTGAGGATATAAAAAGTTTCAGTGGTTCTTCGATCGAAAATATAATTATGCGAATATTTCTAACCAGTTCTAACTAATGGTTTTTCACTGAGGTTTTCGTGACTGCAAGTCCCCTCTGATCTTGTAGATTCCTTTTAGTATCTTAGTTTATTTTAGCAGTACTATAGACTGGATGGTCTCGATTTTCCTCAGATTTCCAGTCCATCCAACATTTTTTCATATTCTTGGGAATATTTTCAACGGCTCCAATGATGATTACTTTTAAATCATACAACTTTTTCAACTCTCTGATAGGTCCGAGTATTTGTTAAGTTCGTAGTCTTCTATTTTACTCCGTTATCTGCCGAAATGGTAGAATCCACAAATTGAAAAGGTATTTTCTTCTTGCTATATTAACTAGTTTTAGTCTTCGGAGCTGGATTCATTTTCGTAGTACGTACGTATGTATGTATGTATGTATGTATGTATGTATGTATGTATGTATGTATGTATTCTATTCAGAGGTTTTTACACCAGCTTTATCTAATTGTTTTCCACTGGAGCCTGAGTCTCCTGCAGTCTCCTGCAGTCTCCTTAAGTCTCCATGACTCTTCTCAGTATTCTGGCCGATCTTAATAATGCTTTAGTTTGGATGGTCTCAACTTGTTCTCTTATTTTCAAGTCCTTTAGTCTACTAATCTATTAGAACTGGTATCACCGTCACTTTCATGTTCCATTGTTTTTTCAGCTCTCTAGCAAGGTCTAGGCACTTATCTCTCTTTTCGCTTTCTTTCAGTCTTACCCTGTGATCAGCCGGAACGGCAAAGTCCACAATTCAGCAGGTTCTCTTTTTTATGACTATCACTAGGTCTGATCGTTTGGTCGAGTTAGATGAGCCGTTTGTATCTGAAAATCCTAGAAAATTTTCTGCGCCTCATTTTCTGGGACGTATTCTAGGTTGTCCATATTCTATTTGTTCGTATAATCAAATTTAAATTTCTTGTACAATTTCTAGTGGATAACTTTCCCACCCAATCATGTCTAGTCTTATTCTCTTTTTGCGCGAACCTACGACATTCGCTTAATATGTAATTGATCGTTTCGTCACTATCACAACATAATCTACATTTACTATTTTGTTGCGTCTTGTCTACTTTTGCTTTGACATAATCCTTATAGCATTGTTTTGTGTTACTGCCAGAAGAGATTCAGTTACTCTCTTAAGAGTTCCTTTTCTTAGCTATATCTAATGTTTTCTTGTTTGAGATCTGGCTTGTCTCTCGCTTGAAATGACCATACAACTGTTTTCTTCCTGTTTTTGTATTCGGATCGTTTCTTGTCGCTGTAATCAGTCTTCCTCTGTTTTTTATGTTATATCGATGCATGGCTCATTTTCTAAGTAAAATTCCATCCCTTTTTCGTCACTGTATATCTTCATTGCCCGTATGAGGGTTTCCAGTTCTTTTTCATTTTTAGGAAACAGTTTGATGTTGTTTATATATGTTAGGTGGTTGTTTTTTTTCTTGCAATTTAGAATGATCGTATCCACCTAGGTATACGGTTGAGTGGCATCATCGCTATTATAAATAGTGATGGTGATAGCTCATCTCCCTGGAAGACCCTTTTCCTTCTGCTGTTAGATCCGTTCTTCAGTTTTCTATGATGTGTTTATAAATGTATAGTAGATATCCTGTTCCTCTCGTTCCTTTGCAGCATCCTTTCAGTTCCTCAGGGAACAGTCCTCCGTTCATAAGCGAATAGTAAATCCTCTCCCTGATCTGTGACGTTATAGTCCTTTGAGAGTGTTTTACACCAGCGTTAGGTGATGGTTTTCCACTAGAGTTGGATGGAAAGCAAGTTTCCTCAAGTCTCTAGGACTCTTCTAAATATTTTGGCCGATCTTGATAATGAGGAAGTTTGGAGGGTCTCCACTTGTCTTCTTATTTCCAAGTTTCAGTCTCTTTAACAATCTTTTGGAGATTGTTTCGAGTGCACCAATTACAATTGGTATCTCCATCACTTTCATGTTCCATGTTTTTTCTTATTTCCCAAGCTAGGTCTAGATACTTATCTCTCTTTTCGCATTCTTTTAATTTTACTCTGTGGTCTGTCGCGACTGCAAAGTCCACTATTGTTGTGGCCCCGGAAAGGGTCGCTAATGAAAACGCAAACGTGTATATTAGATAAAAGATTATATTACACAAGAAAGATAGAGTTACATAGAACAGGTAAGAAGTCTCGTACTGTTCGTATAACACCGATAGTGATCTACCCTTCTGGCAGCGAAATCTCTGTACTAATAACGGTGAGAAGAGTCCATTATAGTAAGATGGGTAAGGTTCCCACAACAACTATTCGGCAGATTCTCTTTTTATCTTGACTATCACAAGGTCTGGTCGTCTGACCAAGATTAGGTGATCCGTTTGTATCTCAAAATACAAGAGAACTTTGTACGTCTTATTCTCCTGGACGGGTTCTAGATTGTGCATATATAACTTGTTCGTAAGGTTAAATTTAAACTTCTTCCACAATTCCCTTTGGAATACCTTCCCCACTTCCAGTCGTGTCCGGTCTTATACAAATTTTGTGCTAATTTACTGCATTCGCTTATTATATGATTGATCGTTTTGTCTCTTTCTCCACATAACGTATATTTATTATTTTGCCGCATCTTATCTATTCTTGCTTTAACGTAGTTTTTGCTGAGGGAGTTATTATCTTACTTATTTGAGAGTTCTTCACACCAGCATTAGCTGATGATTTTCCACTAGAGTCTGAATGACTGCACGTATCCTCAAGTTTTCAGGATTCTTCTTAGTATTCTGGCTTATCTCAACAATGCGGCAGTTTGGAGGGTTTCCAATCGTCCTCTTATTTCCAAGTCCTCCAGTCCCTGTACCAATCTTTTGGTGACAGTACCGAGTGCCCTAATTACCACTGGTATCACTGACTCTTTTATGTCCCATAGCTTTTTCAATTCTCATGCAAGGTCTAGGTACTTATCTCTTTTTTCTTTTAATTATTATTATTACTCCTTGAGAGTTTTTCACATCAGCGTTAGCTGATTGCCTTTCAATGGAGTCTGAGCGACAGCAAGTCTCCTCAAATCTCCCTGACTTTTCTCAGTCTTCTGACCGATCTCAGTAATGCAGTAGTTTAAATGGTCTCCCCTTGTCTTTTTCATATCCAGGTCCTTCAGTCCTTTTATTAATCTTTTGGTGACTGTACCAAGAGCACCTATTACAATTGATATAAACGTCACTTTCATGTTCCACAGTTTTTTCTGTTCACTAGTAAGGTTGAGGTATTTATTCTTGTGTTCACTTTCTTTTAATTTTACTCTGTGGTCAGCAGGGACCGCAAATATTGTTATTACTATTAATATTATTATTATTATTATTCAAGAGTTTCTCACGCCAATGTTAGCTGATGGTCTTTCAATGGAGTCTGAGTGATATCATATCTCCTCAGGTCTCTAGGACGCATCTGACCAATCTCAAAAATGCTGTAGTCTGGATGATCTTGATTCTTCCTCTGATTTCAAATAATTCAAGATCCTTTCCAAGCCATTAGTGGCCGTTCCAAGCCCATCAACTATTTTTGGTATTTGCGTCACCCACCTTTTATTATTATTTTACTCTTTGGAGATTATTATTATTATTATTATTATTATTATTATTATTATTATTATTATTATTATTATTTCACTACTTGCAACTTTTTTGGTCGTTCATTTAAGTCTGAGTGACAGCAAGTCTCCTCAAGTTTCCATAACTCTTCTGAGTATTCTGCCCATTAATAATAATAATAATAATAATAAATTTGGCCATACGAGAAAATGGTATATGCACAATCTAGAATCTGTCCTGGAAAAGGAGAAGCACAAACTTCTTTGGCATTTTACGAACGGATCATCTAACTTGGCCCGACGAACAGACCTTGTGACCACAGCATAAAACTGAAAAAAAAAAAGTGAAAAAGAGATAAGTCCCTAGACCTTGCAGAGGATTGAAAAAAGAAACAATGGAACATGAAAGTGACGGTGATACTATTTATAATTTTTACTCTCCGAACAGTCACCAAATGATTGATTCAGAGACTAGAGGATTGGTAAATAAAAGGACGATTGGAAATCATCCAAACTACGGTAATATTAAGATCGGTCAGAATAGTGAGAAGAGTCCTGGAGACTTGAAAAGACTGCTATCTTTCAAACTCCTGTGAGAAACCATTAGCTAATTCTGGAGTGAAAATCTCACTGAAGAGTAAAATAATAACAAGAAAATTAGTAAGATATCCGGGAACGGTGAGGAATTATTTTTCTCAAGTTCATTTGAGAAATTAATGCTTGGTTCAACTTGGTTGTGTCTTTGTACGATTTGAGGAATATTATGTTCTTTGGGATAAATGATTAAAACTAAATAAATATTAAATAATCTAAAGTATTAGATATCATTAAGTAGGATGTGTTTGAAAGGTTTGAGATCCAAAAATTATTGGAAGAAACAAGCTATATTTGCTTTCATTCATGACAAATATAAAAGAAGAAGAATTGAAGCATGTTCCATTGCACACCACAACACAATACCACAACGACAAAGTTTTTCAAAACTTCACCATCTACAGGAAAAAAGTATTAAAAGAATTCAAAATCCGCACTAAAGATTAGCTCCCCTTTCTCTAAGGATTCAAAGCAATATCATGTCACAAATCCGTTTCTTAAACCACAAAACGCCATTTACTTTTCAAAAAAAATTCCATCAAATGACATGACGCAATTTGAACATATCAACCAGTATTAATCCGTTTTTCACATAGAAACATCTACAAGTCCTGATGAAGACATCTAATTAAATCAAAATTTATCAATCATAGTTATTTCTCATACTAAAATAATTTTGATAAAATACTTTTGTATTCAAAAAAGATTGAAGATGAAATGCGTTGAGAAATAAACAAACATATTTTTCTACCGTTTTACCTTTTCTACGTACAATCTGTCAGAATCAACTCATTTCTTTCTCTCTCTCTCTCTCTCTCTCTCTCTCTCTATATATATATATATATATATATATATGTGTATGTGTGTGTGTGTGTGTATAAGTGTGTGTGTGTGTGTGGGTGTGTAAAACGAGTGGAGCAAAACATATATATATATATATATATAGAGAGAGAGAGAGAGAGTGAAACCACAACTAATGGCCTGGTTTCGTTTGGTCTATCTTGCGGCATATCAACACCTAAAAGGCTATTTAATGCCAAAATTAGATTCAATTGCAAATGTTTGATAATAATAATAACAACAACAATTTCCAACCTTCGACATCAATCATTTTTTTTAAGCACCCTCTTTATTTGTCTTTGCACTGATTTATACGGGGTTCAACTACAATCTAATACTAACAATTTGCATACAGCTAAAAAGTTTCAAGTGCACCTATCTAATATCGGGATTGGTTTGGTTTGGTTTCGTGGCATATTAACCAATCTAGGTTATTTAAGGCTGAATCCTCTTTATGAATATATATATAATATATGATTTGTAAACACATTTTCTAGATAATATTTTTAAACGAGTTTTAGATAATTTTTTGCCGTTAAATAGTTTCAAGTATATTTATTTTCTGTTACTCATTTGCTTGTACACATTTAAATGGATATACATATATGGTATGTAGGTTAATAGTTTGTTGGTAATTTCATTTTTAAATGAGTTAGAACTAATTTGTTTGCACACTAGTACCGGTATTATTTCTATACAATTAAATGGTTTCAATTAATGCTATCCAACATTAATAATTCTATTCAACACTAATCATTGGTTTGCACACAGTTAAATCGTTGTTAGTATTGCTACGTATTTTAGCAATTCAATTAAACACCAGTCTTACACATAATTTAAAGTCAAGCAGTTCTGTTTGGCCCAGAGATAGGGCTCTATCAGGTGCTACTATACTGAGTCTGAGTGAACCTTGCAGTAATGACAATGAAGGGGTACTCCACATTCTACAGGGCTCCAGCATTAATTGAGCCTCATCATCAGATTGATTTGTGTCATATTCAGGACACTCGTCGGAAGTCTTTTACTGGAGTCTAAGTGACAGAAAATCTCTTCAGATCTCCAGGACTCTTTTCGGTAGTCTAACAATGCTGTGGTCTTGGTGGTCTCGTTTTTTTTCTGATTTCCAGTTTTTCCAGTTTATATCGATGCAGTTGGCGTATTCCACAGCCCCATTTAACTGGGCTCTTTTAAATACAAATCATTTATACAAAATTATATGGTTGCACGAGGTTATTTCTATTCAAAAATAATAATCATTTGTTTTCATGCAGTTATATAGTTTCAAGCATTCCTATCAAATACAAACAACTTTCAAACAGATCTATTTGACTTATTGATAGAGCAATAACAAGTACTACCATTCAAGGTAATAGAGAACTTGGGAAAATATCGATGAAATGGTTACTCTAAACTCCCTTGATCTCTTGGATTGGAACTTCACACCCGGATGTAGTTTAGGGTCATACTTAGGATACCCCATTTAGAGCATACTTACTCCTTAGCTGAGGATGTAGTTAGCATAATCTATGCCACACCTATAGGGCACTAAAACACATGGGAACCAAATACTACAAAAAGAACAACCTAAACCATTTATGTTCCTTAGAAAGTAAATTGCTGTGTCATCGGTTGAGTGGTTGAGACGTTTGATAAAAAGTAAACAAATAACAAAGATGAAGGTCATAATCAGTAAAGGCGTTTGATAAAAGCAATGGGTGTATTCATGGCAAAAGTTGAACATTTTACATATTCAGAACATATCTACGCACAATACCCAGCTCTTTAAACACAATTCTCTTATAAATTCAAAATAAAATTAGTGAAGATCTAGATTTAAAATCTAAATATATAAAAGAATAGATTAAATAGATCTAGATTTTTAATCTAGATCTATAAAAAAAATTAGAAATCAGAAAACTGTTTTATGCGAAATAAAGGCTCTGCGCTATCGAATCAGAACTGAACTTAAAGTAATTTTTAGTCATTTAACTAACTTGGCTGTAGGCTTATTTTGAAAGAAAGATCAGAAGCAATTATGGTGTGCAACATATTACACGAGATTCCAATTCCACTAACTCAGTTGTCTAGGTCGGTAGAATAGTCCGATTGCATCCCGCGAACGAGTATCCTGGATATGACACTAAAACATCTGATAGTCAGGCTCCAGTTTTGGACCTTTGGGGAATGCAAAGTATCCTTTTGTGATCATTACTACGTTGCCCACTTGAACCCGAAGTGATAGTATAAAACTGTTTCAACATTCACTATACTTAAACCTATTTACATGTCAGCAAACAAATGATTAATATTTAATTGAATTATTAGTATTAGAGAGCAATGCTTGAAATGATCTTACTGTTGGTCGACTTATATACATAAGCGGCCCAATATTGGTAATGCCTTAAGGGGCCTTTTTACTGGAACACAATCAGAAAAAGATGGCAGCAATAAAGCACGTGTGTTGTCACACATGAGTCTTGGAGTTATTTCTACAAAACATGATGTCAGAAGGACGAACTAGACGATAATCTGAGTGAGTACTACTTTGTTTAAAACATCAAAAGATGATGTCAATCAACCCACCCCAAAGTTTTGACTGGACAGTAAGAAATTTGCATAAAGCCTTTAACGAGTGGCTTGAAGAAGTGAATCTTTTTTTTGAATTCCAGAAATTTGAAAGTGAGGGTAGTGATAGTACCACTAAAGCTGCAAATGTTGAAAAGAAGAAAAGAAGTTTGTTTATTTACCTTTTAGGAAAAAAGGGTCGACAAATATACAAAACCCTAACAATTAAAAATGCAAAAGGAGAAACGATTGAAAATGATGACGAAAAAAAACTTGAAATGGTTATCGACGCATTCAAGGACTACTGCAAACCCATGAAAACATTGACTGTAGACAGAGTGGAATTCCTACGGAAAGAACAAAGTAAAGATGAAAGCTTTGAGGACTATTTGTTAAATTTGAAATCAAGTTCTAAAGATTGTGAATGGAATAACGTCACTGAGAACGATATGATAAAATTAAAAATAATAAAAGGAATACACGATAAAAAACGCGGGAAATTCTCCTGAGGGAACCAGATTTAACCCTAACACAGTGTATTGACCGATGCAGAGCTGCAGAACAAAGTAAAATCCAGTCGCAAAAAATTGAAAAATACGAAAAATTAAATGTCGATGACGACACATACGAGAAAGATATCAATGCGACTGGAAGAAAAAAACAATATGATTGCATTTATTGTCAGAGAAGCCATGTCAAAGGAACCAGAAACTGTCAAGCTTATGGCCAGGAATGTTTTAGATGCAAAAGAAAAAAACATTTCGCCAAATCAAAAGTTTGCAAAGATAACCAGAGCGAAAAAAAAGTTAACGAATGTTTTCACGTTGTAGGGGAGACAATTCACAAAGTTCATGCGAATTTAAAATTAAACGGGAAGCTCATCAAATTCATGATAGATTCTGGAGCAACTGTAAATGTAATTCCTGTAACATTCGTTAAGGACAACAAGATGGAGCACTTACTAAAAAAAGGTAAGAAACTTGATATTACTGTAAACGGAGGGGAAAAGGTCAGAACCGAAGGAACAATGAGGGTAGAACTTATCAACCCTGTCAACAGAAGAAAAGTGACAGCCTCAATCATGGTTGTGAATGAGAAAGTACAACCAATTTTAAGTTGTAGTATTAGCCAAAGCTAAATTTAATACGGTTCAACCTAGATCAGTTTGACTCGACAGTTTCAGCTGTAGAATGCGATGACCTCAAAGAACAAGCCCTGAAAAACATCAGAAAACTAGACATTGATGGTTCCATCAAAGGGATTCTACTAGAATTCCCAGACGTTTTTGAAGAGAGAGTTGGTGAATTTGAAGGCGAACTAACACTTCAAACAGAGCCAGGCACAGTTCCTACACAACAACCCATAAGAGGTGTCCCATTTGCACTGGAAAAACAATTTAAACATGAACTAGAAAAATGATGAGGGACAATATAATTGAGAAACTGGAAGGACCTAGCTCATGGCTCAACAGCTATGTGATTGAAAGAAAACGCAGCGGAAAACTTCGGATATGTTTAGACCTCAAACCATTAAACAAGGCACTGATCAACAACTACCACTGCCAGGTACCAAGCTTGGAATCCATCACACACAGGTTTGCAAATAAAAACGCAATAAAATTTAGTAAATTGTACGTAAGAAGTGGATACTGGCATTGCAAGTTGAACGACAAGGCAAGAGGACTGACCGCCTTCGGAACACCTCAGGACAATTATCGATACAAAAGATTACCCATGGGTATCACACCAGCCAGCAAAGCATTCCAAACAAAAATGATCGAACAGTTCCAAGGGATAAACGGGGTTAGCATTATTCAAGATGACTGTCTGGTTGAAGGGTTTGGAAACAATTCCCAGCACCTCACGATTTGCATAATCAAAGACGCTTCATAGGAATGGTTAAATACCTCTCAAAATTTGATCACACACTGACGACAAAATGTGAACCTCTAAACAGGCTAACACGGAAGGACCAGATTTTCCAATGGGCGGAGGTACAACAAAGAGCATTCGAAGACATAAAGAAAGCTATAGCAAACACACCTATCTTGGCTTACTATGACTTAGAAAAGCCAGTCACGATACAGACTGACATGTCAGATGTAGGTGTGGGAGCTGTCCTCCTACAGAATGGAAAACCAGTATCATACGCATCAAAGGTGTTGAACGACTATGAAAAGAACTACGCACCAATTGAAACAGAGATGAGATCCGTTGCGTTTAGACTACACAAGTTTAGTGACTATTGTTACGGAAGACATGTGACAATAGAGTCGGACCACAAACCATTAGAAGCAATCAGCAACAAGCCTCTAAGCGAAGTACCAAAAAGACTGTTAAGAATGGTGCTTTCAATACAAAAGTTTGACTACAAAATAACATACAAAAAGGGTGTGACATAATCATTGCTGATGCTCTTTCGCGAGCCCCAGTAGAGGATGACAATTTCCAGTTTAATTTCAGTGAAGTGAATCTATTAGAATTTCTTGCTGTAAGTGAACAGACCAGAGACAGGCTAGTCAGTGCCACCAAAGAAGATAAGGATCTACAGAAGCTCATAAAACTAATTAAACAAGGCTTTCCAATGCAATGTAAAGTCCTTGAACCTCAGTTGAAGCACCTGTATAAATTCAGAGACTACCTGTCAACAAAGGATGATCTAATATTTTATAAAGACAGAGTCTTTGTACCTGCCTCAATGAGAAATGACATGAAGAAGAAGGCACACACAAACCATTTAGCAGTTGAAAGTAACATGAAACGCGCCCTAGACACAATCTTCTGGCCAGGAATGAGGCACGAACTACAGGAATGTTATATCAACTGTAAACAGTGTAGCAGATATTCTGCAAGAAATAGCAAAGAGACACTAATCACAAGACCAGTGCCGGAATACCCATTCCAACGTATTGGCCTCGATACCATGACACTGGATGGAAGGAAATACCTAGTCTGTGTGGATTATTTCTCCAATTACACATTGGTTGATCTACTTCACGGAACATCGTCATGGTGCACAATCAAGCTGATAAGGAAACACTTCATGAAATATGGCAACCCAGAAGAAGTTGTAAGTGATGGAGGCCCTGAATTTGATAACAAAATGATGAGAGAATTGGCCCATAAATACGGATTTAGATGGAATCCCTGCTCACCAGAGATGCCGAACTCCAATGGAATGGCAGAATCAGCTGTAAAACAAATAAAAAGCATCATAAAAAATGTAATAATGAAAACAGTGATCCTTGTCTGGCCATACTAGAATTCACCAACACACCATCAAAATCCATAGGAATGTCCCCAGCACAGAGATTCTTTGGAAGACAATTGAGAAGTGTACTGCCTACGATGAAGAAATTTCTATCCCCATTTAATGTGGAAGAAACAAAAACTAAAATACAAAAGGCAAAACAACATCAAAAGAAATACTATGACAAAAATGCCCATGACTTGATAGAATTAAAAGAAGGTGACCAGGTGACTGTGCAGCCATATGGCAGGAGCCAATATTGGAAAAGGGCAGTTGTCATAGAAAAGTTTGCATACCGACGATACATGATCGAACAGGAAAATGGGAAAAGACTAGTGAGAAATAGGAGACACCTAAGACTCACAACTAAACCAAAACATAGCAACATGACGAAAACAAACCACAAACAAGATATCACCAGCAAAGACAGTGAACAAAACATCGAACAGCAACAACCAGACATGGCTGAAAGACAACCACGTCTGAAGAGAGTCAACGCAGGCAAGACACCCAACCGATATGGTGAATGGCAACTCACATAAAATGAACACTTCAGACTTTTGTATGAGTGGGGGATGTTGGTCGACTTATATACATAAGCGGCCCAATATTGGTAATGCCTTAAGGGGCCTTTTTACTGGAACACAATCAGAAAAAGATGGCAGCAATAAAGCACGTGTGTTGTCACACATGAGTCTTGGAGTTATTTTTACAAAACACTTACTGTGTGCAAATAGAACGACTAGTGTTAGATAGAAATACACAGCTAATTTTAAAATGTTACCCATAAACTATTCACGTAAAAATAATATATAAACAGCATTTGGCAGTAAATAACTATCAAGGGTTGATATGCGATTAAACCAAATAAACAAACAAAACTATTTCTATATATTGATATTTATTAAGCTAGATGTTGTTTGAGACATGGTAAGATGCGAATAGAAACTTTGTGTTACACCAGTCATTCAAGTGTGAAGAAGCAACCTATCTTGAACGTCAGTTATATATATATATATATATATATATATATATATATATTGAAAACTTTTAAGCCTCACCCAGAAGGAGTCGGAGAATCAGGAATGTCCTGGAAATATGAATCCTTCTCAGCTGGTGCTCTGACGTCAGCATTCTTGGAACTCAACTTGCTGACAGCTTGCTCATCTCTAAGATCTCCGTTAAAAATGTTCCGCTATTTTAATTACTGGGTGATGCCTAGAACTTTTTGAACGACCCTTATATATATATATATATATATATATATATATATATATATATATATATATATATCGATGCTTTCCATTACGTAGGATCTGACACAAACTCATTTTATTGCAGGGATTTTTGAGAAAGGAGAGGGCGAGCACATGTCTTGGCTTGTGCCTTGCTGGATTATGTTGGTCATAGGCTCACTGGGTGTAATGTAAGCCAAGTGACCATGCTGGTCATAGACTCACTATGTGCAAAGTGAGTCCACAGTAATGGCTTTCCAGGTCGTATGCCCGCTCATGGTATATATATATATATATATATATATAAGGGCGGCTTACATCAGCTTCTTCCGAAGTAAAGATTATGTAACTCCAGTTTATTTAGCATACAGTAAGATAATCTCCACACACTTAAAGTTTGATTTTTATCTGGTGCCTAGTGTAACATGATGCTTAGTTACCTGAATTAGCAAACGAGTTCTTTCGTGCAGAATAGTTAAGAATATGCCGAGTAAATAATTTTCTTTGTTTTTCTGATATAATTACACGGGCATTTAATTGTAATACGCTTATATTGTTTTTGTCCAATCATCAAGTTCACTTCGTCATTCAGTCAGTGAAAGTGAAAGAAAATTTTAAAAAAAAAACATTTTGGAGCTCCTTTTTTATTGATTGAAAAAAGGATAATTTTTCTCTGTTTTGTTATTAAGGAAAATGTTTGCTGTGTTATTGTGACTTAAAACTCGAATACGGCTTAATGGTAAATAGATAATAATCTAAAATAATAAAGCCTTATCTATTTTATGCCAGAATATTTACACAGACACATAATTATACATATATCTAAATGTACACACAACGATATATACACAGGTATCGTTATCTATATCTTTAAGAAAGTTGAATGTTGCGCATGAACCCGAAAAGAAGAATTAAATTTTACGGAAAATTTTTACGGGAAGTACCTTTCTGAGATTGCTGTATGAATGCCTAAAAGAACTACTCAGAAGGAAAACGGTGGAAACTAGGAATCAGAACATAAAATATTTCATTAGTAAAATTTTCTTGGTATATATATATATATATATATATATATATATATATATATATATGAGAGAGAGAGAGAAAGACTGAGAGAGAGTGAGAGACTGAGAGAGAGACAGAGAGAGAAAAGGAAATAAATATGTCAATGTTTTTTTTAACCTACTCAGGATAACATTATTATGGAATGTCAAATCTCAAAAATTATTGTCCAGTGAAAAATTCTTTGCGTTCGATTTCAACCTATTTGTAAAATTTCTAATTTGACATTTTAATGAATTGTAAATTAATCATAACCTGAATTTTAAAGATTTTTTTTGGATATAATTTTACTGTTAAGTGCAAATATCATCGAACAAGGTGTATTTATTAAATGGCATATCAACCTTCGTGGGTTATTTAATATCAAATACTTTTTTATGGAAGAACAGTTGTGATACAATTTAACCAGTAGCGGATGGGGGGATGAAGTGGTTCTATACGTTCCCCCAGTGTATTTGTCTGAAAGTGAATAAAAAAGTGATTAGAGTTCGAACTCGCTTATTTCGCGTCTGTTGTCCATCTCCCCTACACTTAAGTGCGAATTAAATGTTTGTTATATTGTTAGGTTTTCTAGTTGCTTGTTGTTATGTTACTTATTACTCACGAATAGCTAGATGGACTACTGTTACGGTTTTGTTTAGTACTTTATTAAAAAGTTTCTTTCTGTTTGATACTACGTCTTATTCGTGATTCATCCTTTTTTAAAATTATTCTTGGTACTTGAATCTCAATAAATTTGTCACCCGAATCCAGTAATGACCTATAACTAAATTACTCGTAGGAACTTTCTGAACACTTGTGATCTGATAGTTCTACAGTTTTTTTATGCATGTGAGAGTAAAAGTTGTATAAGAATCATATCAGAAGTGGTTTTAGGTATGGGGGTGGAAGTGAACTATTCAAAATGTAATTTTACCATATACAGATGCATGTGGATGTGTTTGTTGCTTTTTAAGTGTGTGAATATGTGTGTATGTATGTGTGTGTAAGGTGAGAGAGAGAGAGAGAGAGAGAGGGAGGGAGGGGGTTGGTGTCACAAAGTGCTGCTTCGCAAATAAAGGAATTTGTTTGATTGATTTAGACGTAGACGTCAACCAGTTCTACAAGACATCCAATAGAAAACGAAATTAGTGTACTGGCTTTCAGAATAATATTTTAAACTATTTCACGTGTCTAGCACCGTCTTCCTCTTTCACATGAGGTGTAGAGCCAAAGTAATAAGGCAGTCAATAATATTGAAAAAATGGTATTAGACAAACATTTGTCAAGTCTTTTCAGTTACATAACCTTCTAAACATTCAAGGAACAATATATATATATTTATATATATATGTGTGAGTGTGTGTGTGTGTGTGTGTGTGATTCAAGTTCATTAGGTTTTAAACATGAGAACATGCATGTTTCTTGGTTCATTAAAAGAGCACTCAGTACAATATGAATGAATTTTAAAATTATCAATCTGTCTTATATATATATATATATATATATATATATATATATATATATATATATATATATATATATATATATATATACACAAAAGTAAAGTAGGCGACCGTAGTCGAGGGCGACCAGAAGGCTCTCTTTTCAATAGCTACTATACCGAGGTGTTGGGGAGGGCGCTACTCCTATCCTAGGATTGCTCCATTTTAACCTTGACACATACCTGCTGAGTGTTAAGCAAGAAGGTATCAAGTACCATTTTAAAGTCTTTGGCATGACGCAACCTGGGGTTGAACCCAGGTCTCCCGAATCATTGGCGAACACTCTACCCATTAGAACAATAACCACAAGAAAAACATGCTTTCTTCCAAAAATTTAACGGAAACATTTTTAAGTATTCTAATTTAGAGATTATAGAAAATTTTATTAAATTTAAATTATTTATTGATTTCTTTTTGTCCTTCTTTTCACAAATTATTCATGCAATTTACACTCAGAACATTTCTATATATTATTTTCACTGTGTAAAGACTTTTTGAAACAAAATATCTCCGATTATTTCTTAAAGAAAATTGACAAAAGAATTTTCTCCGATTTTTTTTTTTCGCTAATAGCACGAATAATTTGTTGACCACATTTAAATACATGCCAGTTTAAGAATGAATGTAAGTGTCTGAGAAAGTTAAAAATGTACTTTCCTACCAAAAACCTTTGTGAAAAATTATCTTCCAAAACTACATTGATTTATCATCGAAATAAACTTATGTATTTGTTAGCTTTTTATGAAAAGAGTTTTTAAAATCCAATTCAAACTTGATAGAAAGAAAACATTTTGATTTAAAAAGAATTCTTAAAATACATCAATTCAAAATAAATTTAAAAACTTCATTGAGTGAAAAAGAAAAGAAATGGTTTCAGCCTCTTTTCTATAATATACAGCAAAAATCACTTGATTTAAAAAAAAAAAAAATTCACGCCGCAAAAAGTCAGGATATTTCTTTTTAAAAAAAAACGTTTATTGCAATTTTTTGTTCAGTCTGAATCTTTTTCATTCATCATTTGATAATTGAAAAACATTCTAAAAATGGAAAACGCAAAACAAACAAAAAACAATCAATGACAAAAGAATTAGCGGTGGTGCATTTTATTCCAAAAGTCCAAAGATCTATTAAGAACCTGTCGCTTTGAAAATGTTTCCATACTTTAAAACCGAAGAGTGTTGCTTTATTTTGTTTTCTTCCTTTGGAGACGTTGAATTACTACTTCTTATAGTTTGTCTTTTAAACTGATTTCTGGCCAATCTTCATGCCAAAAAATGTCAAGAGTCCCTCCAAATTGTACGGTTATAGACAACGGACATCCAATCACAACAGTCATTTGTTAAGGTAGATAATAGATGTACTCGTGAAAATGAATAACACCCATAATTGATAACGGCATGAATGTGGGATAAATTGTTGTCGATTTTTATTTTAAAATTTTGTAAATTGATATTCAGAACCGGATATTTCTTTGTGGGGGAAATTCAAAGGACTAATTAATGTAGTATGTCTCTTAAGCAGATGTTTGGTGAGTTGACATGCAAAAACTTATGTAAATAGTCCTTGTTTTAATGTTTATCGTGCACGAATAAATAAAAATGAACACTCATTTATTAACCGAGATTAGCATGTGTGTGTATGTGTGTGCAACTGTACGCATATGTGCGTGTATATGTTTGTAGGGGAAACGTAAAAGGAAAATAACTAGTTTCTTATATATTCGCTTATTATGTAGCAAGAAATATTTAGGAAATGATTGTTGGTTGCAGACAAATTTTACAACACGTGCTGCAGTTCGATATCTGCTCGCCATGAAAATTGGAGTACCGCCATAAAATTGGAGTACCAGCTTGAAAATTGGAGTACCGCCATAAAATTGGAGTACCGGCTTGAAAATTGGAGTACCGCCATAGAATTGGAGTACCAGCTGGAAAATTGGAGTACCGTCATAAAATGTTCATTTATTTTTGCAAATGTTTGCTTGACTTTGAAAAAAAAAAAATTGTAACATTTATTGAAAGAGAAAATTCGAATATATTAAAAATATCTTTCAAGAGGATGATTGATCTAAAACTTATCTCTTTATTTTTCGGAATTGTTACAATTAGTCGCTTTGTCTCTTCCAAGGCAATTGCACTTTTTAATTTGTTGTATATGCTATTAAGTATTATATACAAAAAGAATACAGAAATCATTTTTAGACTAAAAAATTAGCTGGAAATCTGAGAGTCAGTCCTTCTCTAAACCCAAGGTTTAATAATGTAGTAAATGTGTCACAGAGTAGCATCTTGGGAGAGGAAGGAAATGATAAATAGATAAATAAACCAATAAAAACTACATAGGCAGCCATATAAACATATGACCTTTGGTTTGTAGTGTACAATTAAAATACCTACTTTTAAAAAATACTTTAGAAAGTTTCTCTCTTCACTTATGAAACAATTGATAAAACATTCAAAGTTATAGATTGGATTAACTGATTTATCGACTTTAACAGCATGTCAACCCATTTTATTGTTATTCTATTGTTAGATGTTAGGGAATCACGTTCCTTGTATGTTCATTTTCACATTTTTTATAATTGTTTCTTCAGAGGTTTATTTTGCATTTGACCTTATCGAATAGGTATAACTTTTAGACATATTTCTTTGACTCATGGGATCCAAACAAGTCCTTTTACTCCGAATCATAGTGGAGTTGGGAATAATGGCATTGAAATGGTTCTTCATATTCCCTATCAGATGGAGTTTAATATCACACCCAGTACACCTCTTTTTAGTGCGGTGCATGCAGTCAGCGTATTCTAAACTTCGTTAATATAGTGGGTTATAGTTTAGAATGTTAAAATGCAATGTTTTGAAAAATATCAATATTTGAAAACTGGGCCATTCAGTTTGGACAAGTGATATCTAAATCAATGCATGATTTTGATTTTACTTTTACTATAAAATAATTGAGTACTCTAATATTGATTGGAGCCTTTGGGTCGCCCTCGACTTCGGTCGCCAACTTTACTTACTTATATTACTGGCAGATCGAATTTGATTAATATAAAACCAGTGTTGGCTGATAATAAAATATCACATTCATCAGTTCTGTGCGAATACTGGATATCGCTTAGTGGACTTACGAAGAGCGATTCTCGATAAGGTAAGATGGAGAGAGAGAGAGAGAGAGAGAGAGAGAGAGAGAGAGAGAGAGAGAGAGAGAGACTCTGTGTGTGTGTGTGTGTGTGTGTGTGTGTGTGTGTGTGTGTGTGTGAAGGGAATATATGTTGTCAGCATGCTTTGATGATAATTATTATTATGAGAAAAAAGTAAATCGTAAAAGTCAAACACCGTATAAATAACCAGTGTCATTCAGGCGAGAAGTTGTGTTATTTTGTCCTTAGAAAAACCTATTCTTTCTAAAATAATTTGTCAAGCAACAAACCACACCAATTAACTTATCAAAAGACAGATACATTCTGTAAACGGCCCGTCTATTCATATACACGTTTCATTCGATTGGTTAACCTCTCCAATGTGTAAGATTAATTACTATTGCATCGCATAAAATTTCACCATTCATTTTCTATGAAGTCAAGATGTAAAGAGACGTTGACTGTTACAGTGGTCAAGAATTCTGAAAACTAATGATTATGCGTGCTGACCGGATATCTTAAAGACTGATATGACCTGATGACCATTGGTCATATCAATATTGCATGGTAGACACAAGCTCTTATCAATTCAGCCCTTGCATGAAAACCTATTAACGACTTGAAATTTCAATGTTCTAATTAATCTATCTTAGTCCTGACCAGACTGAGAAAATCGCGAAATATCACCGAAAAATTCACTTGATACGCTCGTCATCCATCTTCTTGACATTAAATAAAGGCATTCTGTACATGATTTTTCCTTACAAGTTTAATATTTAGATTAGTTAAAGTTTGCAGAAGATTTTTGCGAAAAACATTGGCCATTGTAGAAAAAATATCTCAGTCATCAAAAACATATTTCATATAAACACCAGGGCCCTTTAATAAAGCAGAGGAAATATTTTTGAAAAAAAATTTTTTTTCAGATTTTTTTTATTGACGTACCCACTGCATTGTTTGGAATTGGTTTCGATGAAAGATTATACTAAACTTGCAAAGATATTTCTTCTGTCGCTATTCTAAATATCAAACATAGTACTCCCGGCTTAAACAGAGGTATGTAGTCAAATATTTGGTAGCTGAGAAGTAGAAACTATGTGAAGTTTATAGAAGAATGCGTGATGTGTATGGAGAAACATGTTTTAGTTAAAAATGTTTACACATGGGCCTAAGATTGGTTTGCCCTTACGAGCCTAAGTCAAAAAGACAGTCTTAAGAGTTGAAGCATACTGATTCTCCGGTAATCAAAAAGGGGGCAGTAAAGAATATAACGCATGAAAAGACCCATCACAATAGATTTCCATAGAAAAAATGCAACTGTAAATCGAGCTTCCGATTTTCAACTCCGTAGATGATATTCACGTTTCTATTGGATGATCACTGTATATAATTCATTGTAAATATCGATGCTCTATTAGACGTATACATAATTTTCAAATGAAACCGGTTTAAAAGAAAGAAAAGCCTCATCATATTGCCTTCTGGGCAGTGAGGTTTATTTGGTAGTTCACATCTTCTCTCCAATTAACATGGTACAGGTAGTACTGGGTTACTTACATAGCACCAATTGGGAAGATCGGTCAATGATTTGACATTAATTAGTTTACATCAAAGTGTGCCAAATAATCAATACCACGTAGATTATTCTTATTATGTGCAAAGCAAAAAATCTATGAAATAAATGATAATTAATTTACGACGTTGTTACTTTTGAAAAAAAGTGACATTGCTTTTTAATTATCAGCTCATCCATAAAAATGTCTCATTTAATATCGATTAACCAACAAGAAAAAAACAATCATACAATTCAAATTGTACTGATAGTCCACTTCAACAGCTGGTGACGTATCAGCCATTGCCAATAAAAATTATAATTGAAGCAGAAGCGATAATTGTAATAATTAACGGAATAGATTCACTTGCAATTCATAGTTAGTTCGCGCCTCACTGGGTCTTTCATGCACGTAGTTGTGTATCAACGTATAACAGATATTTGATCTTGACGCTTTCAATCAGAAATATCCGGTAATCAAGCTAATCAATATTAATGTACTTGTTCTTCACTAAGTTTTCCACGATTGTCTCGTTTCACTTACATTGTTACAGCTCCAAAAATATGTCAATATTTCGGTAGGCACTAAACTACATACAGGGGTGAGGGTTCATTTCTAGAACTCTGATGAAAATGAATTACTCATTCATTGCAATTAATTTCAGTTTTCCACTCTTGGTGGAGTAATATTTGTCAGGGTTCCATGTTTTGGTAAAAAAGATCTATTTGAAAATTATTTTAATGATGAAGGAATACTTGATAACATAACCTTATGAAAAATATTGTATTAATAGTTACTTAAACCATATAATTGCTTGCAAATCTTTCGTGCTAGATAGGAGTAATTGGGCCAATATATATGTGCAAACAAGTTATAATTATCAAATAGGAAGTTTTCTTCTCAACCATATGACTGTGTACAACTTATTGGTATTAAGTAGAAATAACAGAAACCATACAATTGTGCGCAAATTATTTGTATTTGATAGGATTAATTGATATATAGCTGATTGCAAACAAATAATATAGACATAAAAAGTACAATTTAGAAAATGCAATAGAACATTGAATGTATAGTTATGACTACAGAGAATGATTTACTAATGAATCAAATGTTGGAATCAAATATTTCATAAAGAGTGGATCTGACGTTAAAACAAAAAAAGCAAATCAAACAAAAACCTTATCTTTTTGCTCCAATTGAAAACAATTATAATAAATAAAGCTAAATTCTAATATACACATATTTTTGTATATCTACAAACCAATTGTAATTGAAGTGTTTATTTAACGTACCATTCCTTGTAAACTCATTCACTTAAATAAAAGAAAAGTTCTTTCAACCGTCGCTACAGACAAATAACATTCTATTTTCCACAGAATAAGAACGAAATTTTATTTATTCAATTTAACATAACTGATGAATTTATTTCTATGCCGTCAAAACAGTCCAAAACATTATACCTGATGTTATTTAACAACGGAATATCACTTTAATCTCGAGTGAGACCCTGTCATCATCCGATATATACACACACACACACACACACACACACACACACATATATATATATATATATATATACAGAGTTTATTAGACATTAAGAATTGTAGTAAAAGAGTGCGTATATGCTTGTGTATTTATTCATATAACACAGCATTACTTTTAGATTCCATGGTTAAAGAGCAAAATATTGTCTTCGATTCTTTGTGTGAAAAAATGCAGAGTGCATTCTGGTAGCTTTTTTCTTATCAGTATTTCAAACCTTGAATTGTTATTTGTCTAAGAGAAGAACAATTCAGATTCAAAACCAAAAATATTGAAACTTACTTCGGAGGTATATTAGCTAAATGAGAATTCCCGTAAAAAAATGAAATCTCTTCAACCCGCAGGATAACCGTGGCAAATAAAAAATAACTCGACGTCAGCAACATCTGTGCAATTATTGCTTCAAGAGCGAGACAAACTTGACTGATGATGATGATGATGATGATGATGATGATGATGATGATGATCCTCATTTGTTGTTGAAACGTTGTGAAATACAAAATAAACATAATTAAATGTGAAAAGAAAATATGAGAGAAAAAACATTCATTCCACATCAAGAAAGATTTGATAGCAAAAGCAAAAACTACATAAAAAGAAATGAAATAAAAGAAAAAAAAAAAAAAAAACAACAGCATTATTTCAATTTAGCGAAAACCTCAAAACAACATTGCCGTCATGGAAACAGAAAACGCCACTTCTTTTTATGAAGACTGATCACATGAAAGAACCTTGATGACAACCGGAGAGATTTCCAGCTGAAAAAGTTTGGGATCATATAACCTGAAATGACTATAGAATTCTTAGAGTTATACTAGAAAGAAAATAGATTAAAAATGTAATAATACTTGAGGAGGACCTTAAAGGAAACAGTTTTATTTCATTGAGAACGAAGCAATTTAGTTCTGTCATCTGAATATCAAAGTAGCAAGAGAGATTAGTAGCGTTGGTTAGAAATTGTTTCAAGTCGTGTTGTCTAATCTTGAAATGGGATGTCGAATAAAAAAGAAAAAAAAAAAAAAACGAGAATAAAAATGATTCTTCTTTGCTATAATGGATCTCCAGCACGACCTGTTTTTTTAAAAATTGTCAATGATAAAAAAAAACGTTAGTATTATCTTTTTCGTGTATTCACAGCTTCAATCACGCTGTGTTGATCGTGATTATGAATTGCGTTCTAATAGTTTTCAGCACCCAAATGTGACCTCCATTCAAGGTTGGTTGGTTGGCTGGTTGTTATGGCATATCAACCCTCATAAGTTATTTAATGCCAAATCCTCTTATTATAAATATGTGATTCGTATGCAAATGGTTTTTTTGGTAACTTCCGACGAGTTATTACCGCTCATATTTTACACACAGTTAAATGGCTTCAAGAACTCCTATCAAATGCTAATAATTATTACAATTATCAATATTTTTTTTATACTCAGTTATAATATTGTTATTCAACATTAGCAATTCTTTTTTAAGTATTCCATCAAGTATTCCAATGTGATTAAAAAAATTGTACAAACAATCCTTATTAAATGATTGAACAGTTCTATTTGATTCATAGATGGGATCCTAACAGGTACTACAAATTCAGGTCAGAGTGGATCTTAGACTAATAGCAATGAAAGGGTACTCCACACTCCCTAAAGATCAATTGTTGCTTACAGGGATGAATAACAACTACGCTGATATAGAAAAATATAATCAGCTTCTTTTCTTGATTTTTTATTCCCCAAAATTAATGTATAAGTAGAATAACAGCAAATCAAATATTAGTGAAATACACACACACAAACACATACACACGCAGGTATGACGGTGCGGTTTTTCTGTGAAATATTTCAGCTACTCTACTTCCTTCTCTTGAGTCAAAATTCCCCCTGGGTTATATAGTTTCCCAGACACCCACGCAATTATCGTGGTCATTCATACCACTAAGACGTATCGTGTGAACACGCATCCTGTCGAGTAAGTCAGTAACGCAACTTACATGGCACTTCTGCTAAGGATGCAGAGTCCTCTTTATTTTAAGAAACAGCTCTACATCCTGTTATGCTACCCACGCAACTTACGTGGCATTTCCGAGGGGGTTTACTTTAGGAAAGAGGTTTACATCCTATTATACCACTCATACAACTTATGTAGCATATCAACGGGATTTTTCCAATCAATATTCAACTCTAGGATTGAAGCCTTACCATCAGAGCAGACCTTTATTCAAGTTAGATTTTGTTAACCAGATCTATGTAGATGCTCATGTGTGTTTGTTTATGTGTGTGTGTGTGTGTGTGTGTGTGTGTGTGTGTGTGTGTGTGTGTGTGTGTGTGTGTGTTTGTAAATGAAGAGACACCTAAAAGTTTAGGGAGGTTAAGGTACAGGCAGCCAAAATATAGAAAATTGCGGTCTTTTTTTTGCTTAACAGATATATGAAATAGTTTTATTTTTGCTCTGACAGATATATGAAATGGCTTCCAGACACGAATCAACTTTTTTAATTTTCCAAGTAAAGTGATTTTAGAACCCAACATGGCATATTTAGCGTAGGAATAGGTTTCTAGCGGTTTTATTTGAAAAGTAGTCACTAAGTTGAAAGTTGAAAAATGTTTTGTTTTT
Organism: Sepioteuthis lessoniana; assembly: GCA_963585895.1. Taxonomy (NCBI): domain Eukaryota; kingdom Metazoa; phylum Mollusca; class Cephalopoda; order Myopsida; family Loliginidae; genus Sepioteuthis; species Sepioteuthis lessoniana. Next base: position 79,154,950 of record OY757916.1, on the reverse strand, counting down.
GCTGTAAACCTCTTCCCATACCTAATGTTTTAAGTGTCAGTATGCTATTTTCTGGGTTTGGATTGGTTTCTCTTTTTCATGGCTCATCAACCTTCACAGGTTATTTGCTGCTAAAGTCATCCTTGTTGAAGGAAAGTAGTGATACTGTTTAACGCATAGTTTTTGGATGAAACGTTTCATAAGTCTCCTAAGGCTATAAGACGTTAATCCAGCACTTTATCCAGTATGCTACGGGGCTCTTCCACCATAATATATGATTTTCTTAATTTTTCTAGCTAACACCTGCCAACGAAAAAACCCAAAAGAAACAGACATCACTGAAATTAACTTATGCCACTAGAATATATAGATAGCATACTGCACTGGTTTTAGCTGGAAGCCATGTCAAAAGAGCATGTCGGGAAAATTGGATTTTATTATCAGTGCTATGTGAAACAAGTTTGAAATTCTTTTCTCTAGCAGACAAATTTCAACGGGAACGGATGTATCATTGGGGCTCGTGGTTTGGTAAAGTTTCAGTGTTCTATTTGTATAGCAACTTTCGTGGGTTCTTTAATGCCCAAAACACCCTTGTAGAAGAACGGCAGTTGTATTATCTAACCTACAACTGGGTGTGGAGTAATAATTGATTCATGCCTTTCCGATATGCATTAATCCGAAAGTGAACGTATTAGGGCGACTGGGGTTACAATTATATCGACGTCCCCCACGTTAGCGACAACGTCACAAGGTCTCCTTACTGTTAGTATCTTCTTTAAAATAATCTACTAAGAGTACGTATTGAGGATAATAGTTTGAAATTTAACCTCGATGACCATTACCAATAACTTCGATTCTAATTGAATGCCTCACACTTTGGATCTTATGATACATTCAAAAGAGGTTACGAAATATCTGCCAAAAATCATGAACGTTATACTTTTTAAAGTCAATCAGTATCATTCACTTATTTTTAAAGCCTCGAAACCAGAACACATTGTATCTATTTCTTTTATGTAAAATATTAATCTATTTCAATGCCACATAATTTAATATATGATATAAAGCGAAATAAAAAGAAAATAGAGCAAATGCATTCAGATGCTTTACAGCACTGAGTGGAAACAAAATACCAGCTTTGAAAATCGGAATGTAAAATTGTAGGTTAAGTTTAAATCAAAGAACCGATCATTGGCTTCTGCTCAAAATATGCAAGTATCTCATTTATTGTGCAGATAAAAATATTATCTAATTAGTTCTGCTTAGTGGTGGATGAAGTTAAAGAAAGCGAGAAAGACAATCTCTCCATTAACGAATTGGACTGAGAAACAAGCTTGCCAAGCACAGCTGGTCAGTAAGGAAACTTGATTCTTTCTCTGTCGTGAATGTATGTGTTTGGTTGTTTATTGACACGTGTGTGTGTGTGTGTGTGTGTGTGTGTGTGTGTGTGTGTGTGTGTGTGTGTGTGTGTGTGTGTGTGAATAAATGCGCGCGTGTGTGTGTGTATGTATATATTTGCGCGCGCGCGAGTGTGTGTGTGTGTATACACCTCTTTTTGTAAGTATGATTCCCTGCTCGGAAGTACATATCGGAGATTACTATTTAATCTCCTCCTTATATACATATCAGAATTTTTCTCTGAATCGACAGACTTGAAGCAATTTATCACAACATATCCTCACATAATACACATTAGCGCACGAGTGCATGTGCGTGTGTATGTCTTTAAAGAGAAAGGTGAGAAAAAGAGAGGAATAGGTCTTTCGTTATTCACTATCACTTTACTGAATTGTGAATTCGATCACTACTAGATGACTCCTAGTTCTGGTGTTGTTCGAAAACTTAAATAATAAACAACATCATATGATTAGTGTGTATGTATATGTGAGTGTAAGTGTGTGTGTGTGTAAATCAAATGCTCTATTTTAGGAATGTATTCTTTTCTCGTTACCTCATGATGAATTTTGCAACACTTTCGTTATTTTTAACGATTAGCAATCACAACATTATTCATCTGCTCATACATACATACATAAATACATACATATGTGTGTGTGTGTGTAAGTGTGTTTGTGTATGTCTATGTCTGTTTGTGTCAGTGTCTGTGTGTCTGTGCGTACAAATGTAGCTATTTTAAGGCCATAAACATTTGCATTTAAAGACGTGCGTTAAAGCATATAAAGTTCATGAAGCATTCAATGTCTTATCAAATTTCAGAACCCAGATCTATTCTCTTTCAGCCCTCCTCTTCGCATATATATATATATATATATATATATATATATATATATATATATATAAAATCAGCTTCTTTTCATATGTGAGTGTATTAATTTAATTTTAATGTTAATTGTCGGAGTAATATTTTTTGGACAAATTCAACGGGTAGATCAAAATATTTTCTCATTGCTTACTGCACGACATATCAACAGTATCCGAGAAGAATTGACTTGAATGCTACTTAATTATTTTTTACATAGAAAAACCTCTTCACTTTTTATTGTCCATACATAAGAAAGAATAAGAAAAATAGAAAGAAAAAATTCGGATTGAAGACCCATTCGTGACTTTGGGGACAAAAAATATATAGTTACAAATGTCACGCACAGGTTTTAACGTATATGAAACCTCTGTCCTTCTTTCTCTCTTTCTATCTCTCTCTCTCTCTCTCTCTATATATATATATATATATATCTCACTATATATATATATATATATATATATATATATATAAATATGGAGGGTGTGATTGTGTTGTCTACTTTAGTACAAATCCAGACATATGCAACACGCAGTGAAGATTCATAACACGATAGTAATGATATCCGAAGTTGAATTAGTAAGAATAGCTTCACGATGTAAAATGTGACATTTGGGTAGTGCGCGGTATTGTGTATTATGCGTGTTTCTATTTTTGATTTAAAATGTATGGCTCCTATCTTATTTTGTATAGAACGTACGAAAAGAGAAAGTGTTTTCTGTTAGATTGTCTTTTCAGTAAGACGGTATCAAGAATTCATCGCAAATAAAAGATAAGTATGAGTGTTTTACTGGTTTCTAACGCTGCAGCAGCTTGAAACATCCGGAAGCAGTATTCTGCCCTTCTTTATTTGAAACCACTCTATCTTTTCCTTTGAGAATGTCCTAAGCTCCCACAGCCGCTTGCAAGATTTTAGGCCTCCAAGTCCAGCATTTTGGAATTTTACCCGCAGCTTTTTAAGCAGGTTTGTGCAGTGGTAACCCCTTCTAGACCGATAGTCGTTAGACCCTATTACAATAAATTCCAAGGATTTGGTTTCTTTAGACGTCCGTAACACGTAACTAAATATGAACAGGCGTTGTTGATAGGGAAATGGTGTTGCACATCTTATACATAACTTTGGTAGATATTAGGCTGTTTGGCCGTCAGTGTCATGTGATAGTTGACAGATGTTTGTAGGGACAGGCATCAAGTTTATCCAGAGCATTCGCAAGGTCACTGGTTCTACTTGACGGGTATACTCTTTTCAGATTTAAAATGGGTTATGGTATGGGGTTTACATTTAAGATATAAACCGGAAATACATTTTGATTACTGATACTTCATAAATGCAAACAATACAATTAGCATTCTCTTTCGTGTCAAATACAAATTCCCTTTTTTATGTCTGTGTGTATGCATATGTGTGTGGGCATGTGTATGTGTGTAACATACAAGAATATAAAATCATATATATATATATATATATATATATATATAATTTTATATTCTTGTATAACACAAACACCCATATTGCATATATTTACATATATAAGAATATAAATATATGCAATATGGGTGTTTATGCTATACAAGAATATAAAATTATATATATATATATATATATATATATATATATATATATATATATATATTCACATGAATGAATTGTCAAAAAGGAATTTATTTCGTCAATTGATTTTTAACTGTGTACATTTTCCTGTTATTATCCTTCGTATTTCAAAGAAAATTAAACGACCCCTCTAAGATAAAAACAATACCCGTTCAATATATCAAGACAGTGAATAAACGACCAAACGTCGTCAACATGTTTAGCGTAGATCATGACCAGCAGTTTTTTTGATAAACCATGCTTTTCCTTCAGGTAAATAGTCAGTAATTTAATTTTTTATATTATGCTGAGAGATAACCCACAGAATTAAAATATCGTTAAAAAATATTAACAACAGTTAGATCTTATTCATCATTTTGATGTATATAGAATATCAAATTCAGAATTTTTAGATTTAAAGTAATCGTGTATGTATATATGTATGTATGTATGTATGTATTTGTTTATTTTAAGAAAGAAAAATGAATATATCCATTTCCCCTTAAAATTCTCTGTTTTTATTGTTATCGCAATTTCTTCTGATTGACGATATCAGTAATGTTTTTTTGAAATAGAAAACCATAGAAAAGCAGCTAGTCTTTTTTCTTTTCCACCACAATAGCATAAAACTAGAGACATAATTTATTTCTTCAAACTTCACAACATAAGTGTCAAACCCTTATGCAATTAAAATGATGTATAGAAACAATTTTCTCCTAACAGTAGAACTTCATTTAATGACTTAAGACGTTACGAAAGGCTAATCTTTATTTGTTTGCAAATGACGTACTATTTTATAAATATAAATATTATGTTGTTCAGAAAATACAGTCAGGTTTAGAATAAACTTTTTTCTTGAATTTAAATTGTATTTAAACAGTCGAACACCAATGTATTTCTGCTATCGATTAAGAAAGTTGTTAATACCTGTAATACCTTAATAATGGTCAAAGTCACCGCTGAAGAAGTAAGATTTGTGGCACGATTCAACCCTTAGCTATGGATTAAGCGAGTCTATATATGTCCCAAAGATATTAGTCCGAAAGTGAACGTAACATGGTGACTGGAGTTTGAACTTGCTTACTACGATGTCCCAGTACAGCATGTTAGCCACGACGCTACAGACACTTTTCCTATGTTCTGAGAATATTTTTATCCAATTAAACCACCCAATAATATTCCTGAATTATTTCATTAAAATGTAAACCTCAACGTTATTTCTAATGTAATTCCATTTTCATATTTTTGATTTTATTAGAATACTGATTGGCGATTGGCCTAATGAGTAGAGTGTTCACTAATGGTCCGGGAGACCTGGGTTCAATCCCTGGTCGAGTCATTCCAAATACTCAAAAATGGTACTTGATGCCACCTTGCTTAACACTCAGCACTATCAAGGGTAAAGTAGAGCAATCCAAAGAATGGAGTAGCACCCTCCCCTACACCTCGGTGTATTAGCTTTTGAAAAGGGAGCCTTCGGGTCACCCTCAACTAAGGTCGCTAACTTTACTCACTTATTCGGGAGAAAGTTAGTGTATACGTATAATGTATCTAATCCAGAAGGTGACAACTTTAATTTGGCGAGTCATTGAAATTTGGAATAATACCAAATACATTATGAATCCATCTTTATAGATTTGGATGTCATATGTACTAATATCAATACAATATGAATAAAAAGTAGCTAATGGTGCGTTTGAAGTAACGACAGGCAGTTATTTTGGGATCGGGCTTTGCAGGCCCGTCGTCATATAACATGCTATGGAGAATAGGATGAGTTTTTAACGAGGAGAATTTTAGTTTGTATCTAGATGACAAATGTCTATTAATCAGAAATTGTAAAAATAGGATAATGGAATGCAAGATGACGGTTTAAATATGGATATAGCGTCCAATCTGAAATGGGGGAACATTCTTGACGCATTAAGTAGTTACAAAAGGCTTTTCTTCGACCTTTTAAAGGAAACATACTGGCCTTAACAATTAATTCATTAATTGATTTTAAAGTCATTTCAACCCACCAAGTGTTATTTATGCATAGGGTTAAGGAATCGCACCGATTGTATGGTCATATTTACATTTTTTGTGTAGATTTTAAGCAATTTTTCCACATGATCCCATTGAAAACAAAAAAATTAAAAAAGATCTATCTGACCGATGAATGAGATCCTAAGAGATACTACAACTCCAAGTCAAAGTGGACCTTGGACAAATGGAAATGAACGGCTGCTCAGCACTCTCAAGATACTTAGAACTGGAGAGCCTCAACTTCAGATGTACTTCAATGCCATGCCCAGGAAACATCCTGTTTTGGGAAATGGGTCTTACAGGATATACAATCAACGTATTCTAAACCCTCCGACCAGGAGTAGCCTTATGCAAAAGAAAATAAAAATAAGCCTTTATATATGAACCTAAATTCTAACCCCCTGCCAAGTGTAAGTAAACACATTTATAAATAAATCACCTCTAGAAAATCAACTGAATCAAACGATACTGAAATTTTCAATAGAGTGAAAAAACTACAAAAATGTACTGAAATATAGTGTACTCACTAAGCGATTGATATATAAGAAGAACCGAAATTGTATAAGACGCAACAGAAGCAGTAAGGTTATCAGTTTAATCCCCTTATATAATGCGAATGTTTGAATTAATGTCGTGAAGATGTTGCTTCAGTTAATTGACAAACATTTCCCCGGGTCTGAAATACTACACGAATTATTTTATTTATCACAAGCAAAAAACTATTCACAAGCACAATACCAACATTGTAATTAAATAGTCTGCTAATCAGTATCTGAAATATCATATTTATCCAACCCATCCGCTCGGGCAGGATATGACACAAGGTCAATTTTTTAAGCGGAGTTTAACAGGTTTGAATTCAGAGTTTTCCTTCTCCTAGACTAGTTGCCTCACCAAGGCTGAAGAACCTAGTCTGCCCTACTATTTAGCCATAGCTGTAGGGAGAATAATTGGATTCATACCTTTCCCAAGGGTATCAGTGCTATGTGAAATGCAATCAGTCCAGGATATGAACTCGTGTCGCCGTGTCCATTTCCTGCGACGATAACCATTATACCACGGGCACCTCCCAAATAATCAGTATCTGTAATATAGTTATCAGAGACCACGAAAATTCCCTCCTTGATGGGAAATGCTTCAAAAGAAATGTAGGATATTAAGCAGAATTGATTAGTGATGAAGATAATGAAAACATTTATATTGGTTTCTCGGATATGGAGAAGAAGAACATTTGCAAATAGAAAATTCAATTATTGTACAACATGGTTAAACCACCTACGGAAGATAAGGATAGATGCAGCAAAAAATAAAAAAAGAGCATAAGCTTATAAAGGTATTGAAAAAATTTCAAGTTGTCCATTAAAGAGAAATTATACATTTTAGGATAACCAGATGCTAGCCAATAGTTAAATGGAAATAAATTTGACTGAAAATAAAATTTAAAACAATAATGAAATCAGATTATTCAATCGGTTGTTGCGCTCATCTCAATAGCTTCTGGTTGTGAGTTCAATGTTTTCTGCATGATCTAAATATAAAGCCTTGTGTTAACTCGGATGCAATAAGAAAAATACGAAGTAATAAACTTTTGAAATTGTTAAGTTTACAGAAGAATAATTAGTGTCAAAACATGTGGATACAAATAGTAAAAACTGAAGATGTATTAGCGAAGATAAACTAAGTTTTCGTTAACAAGAAGGAAAATTATTCAAATCAGTGGATTTTGCCGCTCCAGCAAATCACAGAGTGAAAATTTAAAAATACGAGAAATACGCAGACCTTGCCAGAGAGCTAAGAAATTTGTGAGCCATAAAAGCGATCTTGATATCAATTATCGCTGAAGCAAAGAATAAAACGTTAATGTTCTTCAAGACATTCTCCTTGGAATAGCTTGTGAAGCTTTTGAAAAGCTCTGAAGCTGTGTCGTTGATTTTTTTAATGCCATCCATATTCTCAAATCTCACCCTTGAATGCATTTTCTGTTTAGAAAGGAAGAAAAAAAATCACAAGTTGTTTAATCTAATAAATATAAAGGAAGATGCATGTGATTTTCCAAAAATTTAGCCGAGACTTTAGGAGAAGGGCTTCAATTTTTTCTTATTGTCACTGATTTTTCTAAATAAAGCTTACTCGTCTACACAGAAGTATAATCGTTTCAATATCATCAATGTTTTTATATGAAATCATCATCTAGGCACACCTCTTTATTTAAATATAAAATTGTAAAAAAAAAAAAAAATTCGGTGATTTTTGACGACACCTCCTATTAAAAAAGGAAAGAAAATTCCAGCTATTTGAAGCATTGGACAGAAAAATAAATAAATAAAATAGAATAAATGAATAAATATTGTTTAGTTCCTTTTTTAATGGCATATCAACCTATGTGGGTTATTTAATTTCAAAACCAAACTAATATAAAAACAGCCATATCAACGTTTGTGGGTTATTTAATTTCAGAGCCAACTTATTAGAAAAACAACCAATCAGCCTTTGTTAGTTATTTAAAATCAAAGCCAACCAAGTCGAAAAACAGATATATCAACCTTTATGAGAAATTTAATTTCAGAGCCAACTTATAAAAAAACCCCCAGTCATATCAATTTTTGTGGGTTATTTAATGTCAGAGCCAACCTAGTAGAAAAACAGGAGTTATACTATCTCACCAATAGTTGGGAAAATTAGGGGGTTCATACCTTTCGAAACATTCCAAAAGTGAATGTTATAGCACGACGAGAGTTCGAACTCGATTATTTTGATGTCACCGTCCACTACGTAAACCTGTACACCCCCAGAAAAGCATAAATAAGAAAAGAATAGGATCAAAATGATCTGATGGTAATTAGTTATCGGCATGTGAAACTGATTAAAAGTGGATAATGAAAGATTTGGTAACATTTTGTTAGGGGTTTGGCGGTTGAAGGTTTGGGTCTGTTTCGATTTAAAATCCGAACCGTACCACATGTTTAAATTTGAATTACGTCTTCTCGTTGCCTTGTAATGTCTAATCGGTACTGACATCATTTTTAGCCCCATTTCAGAAAAAAAAACCCACAGCAAGTTCTCTGTTATTGATGGTTTTTATGAAGGTTTCATTGGCATGTTAGAATACGGTTTAAACTGAATCCTTTGAGCCCCGTTGGAAATGCAGCTTCTCGGCATTTAAAGACTTAATGGACAAAAATATTCTTATCAAATACTATCTGTATAAATAGATCCATTCATAAATGAATTATTATCAGAAAATGTATCGGTAAATCTTTAAATTTTGTGTAACTTGACCTGAAAATTTTAACCCGCGCAAATTTTTAATTTCTGGTTTTTAATTTCATCTACTGTAAAAAAACTTTAAAAATACGATTATCTCTGGTTATATCTCTCAATATAAATATAAATAATATATATATATATATCGTTATATCTCTCAATATAAATATAAAATAAAAATGACTTGTTTAAGTCATTTTTATTTCGAAAATTTTCAAATATTTCTAATTACTTATATAAAGATTATGGCAATGTAATTAAGTATTATGAAATGTTGAAATAATGTTTAAATAAGAATATCTTTATGACTGAATATCAAAATTCAACATGCTTATGTGGTTAAATGTTAGACTGAAATTTATCATATTTTGGTGTATGTTTGGTCCTCATAACAGATGCAGAAATCAGATTGTACCAAAGATACGATTATATTGCTACAATAAAAAGTAAATGAAACAATTGGTGCCACATTTTGAATAACAACGGGATATCTATAAAAAAAGATGTTGTGTAACCTGACATTCCAACTGTTAGAAAAAATTCGATGACGGGAATTTGTTATTTGCTAACTCAGCTAAAAATAAGGAACACCCAGTTAGAACTAAACTAACAAGCACTGATCTAATACACTAGCCTAGTCCGCTATCAATTTTGCCAAATGAGGCGCCCACGGCGAGATTTTTTTCTAAACGTATTTTTTATCATTGAATTGGATATAAGATATAGCTGTGGCTTACGGTATGTACTTACTTCTGACTAGATTAGTTTCTTAGGAATGACACTAAACTCTGTTTTATGGTGCGAATTCATTTCTGGAGATATAGGGAATTTTAAGTACTCCTTCATTACTGTTTCTCCCAGTTCCACTCTGCTCCGGACTGGTAGAACATGTTAGGATTCCATATATTAGTCAAATAAATATGCTTAAAATACATTCTTGTCGTGTGCCAAAAAAAAAAAAAAAAAAAAAAAAAAAAAAACTCTGAAGAAACAACTAATCAAAAAGATAAATATTAACATACTACGAACGCAATTACCTAACATTCTGAGATAAATAAAGCCAGAAGGATTGTCATGCAGTTAAAGTCAATCAATCATTCCATAAATCAATCTAATTTCGTTTATAATCAAAAGTTGATTGAAATAACGTTAATCTCAAATTATGTGCAGAAACTCAAAAGACCTCAGTTACGTTGAGATCCGTATAAAATTGATATGTAAGTATATGATATGAAAAAGAAAAAAAAAACCCTCCAAAAACCAAACATAACAATCTTCTTAAAATGATACAAAAACAGGAAAAAGAATACGGAATGTCACATAATACTACAATAAAAAAAAATTCAGTTATCTATTATCTGTCAGTTTCAATTTTCTTGGAGGAAATATTATATGGTTCAATTATCTTGTATTTAAGTTTGTGAGAGTGGAACAATAATAAAGCGAGTGCGTCTATTTGTATAATCATGACGCCAAAACAATTTATCAAAAATAGCCAACAACGAATTAGAAATAAACATTCACTGTTGTAGGAGGCGCTTCTAGTGTGATAGAAATCGTCGTTGGAAATAGACACCGTCATCCGAGTTCAAATCCTGGACGAGGCTGCTTGCATTTTACATTGCGCTAATACTCTTGGAAAAAGCAGGCATCCTACAATTCTCCCTCCAGCTCATTAACTTTATATGACAACCGGAGAAGGAAAATTGTTATACTCCACTTAAAATTAACCTTGTGTCACATCCTGCCCGTGCGGAGGGATTACGTAAATAGTAAGGCAGTCAGGGATCTTCAGCACCGGTATGGCAACCGGTTTAGGAGAAGGAAAACTGAATTTAAACCTGTTAAAATCCGGTTAAAATTTGACTTTGTGTTGCATACTGCTCGTGTGAAGGGGTTGAGAAAATAATTACTCTACCATTTTTGTTATTAGTACCAATCATATTACATTATACTTGTGTGAGTAGAACAGAGCAGTAGCATAAAGCAAACTATGCTACAAAGGGTAATCACGTGACAGTGAAATGGTATACTTCTTTAAAGTAAGAGAACCTTTTCAATGGATCTTATTGTCTTGAGAATAATGGAAAACGTTTAAGAATTAAATCGGAAACAAAATTATCAATAGAAGAAAACTGTCAGCTTTTGTAAAATTTGACCTTACCGCGGGGAAGTTATAATATAAGTGTCAAGAAACAAAGAAAATTAAGTAGAAAGTACATATATATATATATATATATATATATATATATATATATATATATATATATATATATATATATATATGTGTGTGTGTGTGTGTGTGTACACAGTGTCGATGAAAGGGCAATTTAAGTAGTTCCTTAAGTGAAAGGTTGTCGAGCTAGACTTCCATAATAATCGTTTTCCCATTCGACATTATATGTAGAAATATAATGATTACTTCTTTGTTCCTCCAGTAGGAAATACAATATATACTAATGTATACAGTATCACTCATTAATAAGTACACTCAACCAATGATTGAATAAAAATATAATTTGCTTCTAAACCAAAAACCAAATATATTACGATTTTATTATTTCCTGTGGAACATTATACAATCAAAACGCATATAATTTATCGAACATTTCAGCTTTAAAACCGTAGAAAAAAGTATGCGTATGTAGCACTACAAATACTTGTACAATTTACTTGAGAAAAAAACACTGATTAAAAATATGATGGAACTTAAAGTTTGCTGTCTGAATGGAATGTTGTAAAATTAGGTCGTAAAAATAGCTAATAATAATCCTCTTTGGTTTGGTTTGGTTTGGTTTGGTTTGTTGGGTTTTATGGCATATCAACTTTTATATGTTATTTTACGCCAAATCCATTTTTATGTAAATAATCTGTTTTATTGAAAACAATTCAGTTTAGCATAAGTACACAGTTTGATTGTCAAAAACATTTCCATTTCAAACTATTCAAGTAGTCATATGTAATAATTCAGTTAAGTGTAAATACATTTGTAATGTCGAAAAACAGTTCTATTTCAAATAATTCAGTTAAGCATAAGCACGCAGTTTAAATGTAAGTACGGTTTAATTGTCAAAAAAATTTCTATTTCAAGCTATTCAGTTTACTCAAACAATTCAGTTTAGCATAAGTATGCTGTTAGTTCTATTTAACCCATATATAGGGCCCTATCAGGCGCTACCACTCCGGGCCAGAGTGGACCAGGGAGCGATAGCAATGAAGGGATACTCCGCATTCCCCAAAGCTCCAGCACTGCTGGAACCTCACCATCAGATTGCTTAGTGTCATATCCAGGACACTCGTTAGGGGGGGGTCTTACCCCTCTGCAGAGGTGCAGTCAGTGTATTCTACAGCCCCAGATGACTGGGCAATAATCCTCTTTGATTGTGTAATGTTCCTCTAGATATAATAAAGTCTTGATATCTTTGCTATATGAGGAAAAAAACTTGTTTTTAAAGATTGTTGGAATGTACTGTATGTCTAAATTTTAAGATCAAATTGATTCTATAAAATTCACCTCTTTTTCTGTAAGAGTAATCGATTTGAACCTGTACACGATGGAAAGATCGAGATGCAACTTTTATCTTCGGACGATGAAAAACACTCTTTACAAAATTACACTGTCTCCGAATATCGTAAACGACCTAAATAAAATACACTAACTGGATTACTCAGTTTAGTTGTAACTTCCTGCGGTTTAACACACACACACACACACACACAGATAGATAGATCTGTGTTCTCGGAGTATCCGACCATTTTATTAATATCTTGAGAAGAACTTTGGCGGTGTTGCTGCAACTTGGCAAATTAACAGAAGTTACTTTACCGCGCATGCGTAAACGTGTTTATTGAATTAGCTTGTGGATGTGTGACCATCGCGTTCATAATAAAAAAGTGTTTTCGAAAATCAGAAGTGACGTTGAACCATGTGGATTGGTCTCTTTATTTTTATATAAGCTATTACCTGATCTACTATATATACTATCACTTTTCGCTCTCTCTCTCTCTTTCTCTCTCTCTCTCTCTCTCTCTCTATATATATATATATATATATATATATATATATATATATATATGCCCAGTCAGCAATTCTTAGAATAGCTCTTACCACATCCCTACGTGGAGATAAAAAAAGTGTCTCTTGTATGTCGCTAAACAGTATCAGTTTGAGAGGTTCCAGTTCTAGAGTTCGGGTGATTGTGAAGTCCCTCTTTCGTTGATATTATTCCCAGGCCCACTCTAACACCTGATAATACCTGTCAGGAACCCATCAGTGGTTCAAATACATTTGTTTAAAAGTTATTAGTATTAAATTGGAACCCACAAAATCTTATAATTGTATAAATTATGTGTATTAAGAATACTTGAAGCTATAATTATTATAGAAAGATTATTATTAGCTAGAAACTATATACTTGCTTGAAATATTTGAAACCATAGTGTTATGTACAAATTATAAACATTAGATAGGAATGCTTAAAACTATATAACGATGTACAAATTATTTGCATTAAGAAAAATTAATTCAATCTATTAATTGTTTACAAATGATTATCATCAGTTACCTCAAACTCTGTAATTACATACAAAAAAGACTCACTTCAGTATATATAACAAAAAAGGTTGAAATACTATTAAACCAACCAAAGAACAAGCCAGTCAACCAAACACATGCACGCACGCACGCACGCACACACACACACATATATATATATATATGTATATGTATGTGTGTATGTGTGTGTGTGTGACTAGCACTGTTTTGTACTTGATCTAATCTTGTATGACATAAATAAAGACAAATGTACTTTCTCGAGAATCGTAGGTAGTTGTCCTCAATAATCTGCCATCTAATACATTCTTGACGATCAAGTTTTGATTTATCTGATTAAAGCGGGAATTCTTTCAAGGTTAAGTAATACTGTAGTGTAAAACCACTCGGACTTTAACGAAACACTAAAATAAAAGCTAGATGGCAACTACAAAAGGATGTTACGAACTGTTCCTAACAAATCCCGGACACAGCATCAGTGACTGTACAGCCACTTACCTCCCATCACACAAACTATCCAAAAAAGACGAGCTATGCATGTTGAACACTGCTGGAGAAGTAAGCACAAACTACACATGGATACACAATTGATAGCTGACCAGCAAAGACTTGCACTCATCATCTCTGTGAGAACTCTTGAAGCCGTCTAGAAGACTTGCCAAAAAGGATGACCGATTGGGGCGGATGATAAGAGAGAGAGAGAGAGAGAGAGAGAGACAGAGACAGAGACAGAGAGAGAGAGAGTCAAGGGAATGCATGCTGTCGGCTCGCCTTGATGCTTCTGCTTCTGCTGATAATGATAGACTCTTGTATCTTCAGAGAAGTCACAAAGGGCTTTTGGAGCCCAGGAATCCTGATTCCTGAAGAGTTCCTCTAGCATTTCGTGAGATCTTTCATTGCATATTCTCAGTTAAAATGATGCAGATTGAATTATTTTTATAAAGCTCTTTTAGAACTCCTTCGGGGCTCAAGAGGAATTTTCAAATATCCTTTTTTCTTTTCATCAGCTACTTCTCTGAATGTCATATATAAGTGACTAGCTATGAAGTGTGTTCAAAATCATATAAAATCGTTTTGATGTGTTCATTGTTTTTTTCCTTGCTTCACTGATTCCTTTTTCCATAAATATGAAACAATATGTCTATCTTTTTACGTAGACACAGTGTCTCTCTCATTATTCAATCGAGCGTTCGAACAATGAATGTGGATCTCATATTTTGAAATGTTGAGAAAACAACTGAGAAGTTTTGAAATGAATTTACGTAGTAGTAATATTACCACAAAGAGTGAGCATGATAAATATGGCTAATTGGCGCCATTATTGAAACAAGAACGGAAGATTGCATCATGCTGATTTACAAAGGTATAATTTGCGTACGCATGCGTTAAAAAATAAATATAAATTATAAGCAACACATCAAGGAAAACAGAGTGAACGAAACGAAGTATATCACAGAGATTTGGTGAAGAATAGAAAACGAAAAAAAGATAGGAAAGGAAAAAGAATGAAAGGAAAAAAAAGATAGTTTGATTTCTTTTTTTAATAGCATATAAACCTTTGAAGGTTATTTAGTCCCCAAACCATCCTTATAGAAGGAAAGCATAGGTAGTATTTAACCCATAAGTAGATTTGGATAGAGGAGCTCATACCTTTCCCAAGGATATTAGCCCAAAAGTGAACGCTATAGCGTGACTGGTGTTCGAACTCGCTAATTAGGATGTTACCATCCATCAGGTTAGCCATAACGTTACCTTCCCCAAGAGAAAAAGAGAAAGACCTCGAGTTTAGAAATTGAAATCAAAATTTGTCTTACCAATTCATTTATCAACAAAGGTTAGCAGAAAAGAAATATTGATAGAGAGAGAGAGGAAAAGAAAAGGAAGGAATACATGAAAGAAGAAAACATTTTAGTTATAATTGTTATCATATTTACCCAACCCCTCCGCTCAGGCAGGATATGACACAAGGTCAATTTTTTAAGCGGAGTTTAACAGGTTTGAATTCAGAGTTTTCCTTCTCCTAGACTAGTTGCCTCACCAAGGCTGAAGAACCTAGTCCGCCCTACTGTTTAATCATAGCTGGAGGGAGAATAATTGGATTCATACCTTTCCCAAGGGTATTAGTGCAATGTGAAATGCAATCAGTCCAGGATATGAACTCGTGTCGCCGTGTCCAATTCCTACGACGATAACCTTTACACCACGGGCACCTCCGTTATAATTGTTATTGACGAATCTTAGTTGGGGCACATGGTCAGAAGTATAAGGGACTCAGTGAAAAATAAACTGATTTGTAATGACTTGCAAATCAAGCTTGTTAACATCGCGCGATGTACCCTTATTTTTTGCTATACTTACATTAGATGTGACACAAGGTCAGAAGTGTGTATTTGCCCAACCACTCCAGGGGCAGGATTTGACATAAGATCAATTCTTAAGCGAAGTTCTGTTTATTTGAATTCAGAAGTTTCCTTCTTCTCGACAGGTTTTCGTATAAAGGCTAGACTTTGGTTAAATAGTCTGCCAGACTATTTAACCATAGTTGGTAGGTGGGAAGATGAGCAGAACTCACATCCTACTCAAGTGAAATGCAAACAGCCTCGTCCAGGATTTGATCTTGGGTCGACGATTGCATTTCCTACAATGATAACCGTTACACTACAAGACCGGAAGTATGAGGCAATAGTGAGAATAAATAGCGCGATTCAGTATCTACTCGTCTAGCTCACTAACCCGTATGTCACGTGATAGCAAAGATGTAAATAAGACAAGAATCAACTTTTATGATCAAAGATGAACGAATGACCAAGACGTTTCAAGGAAAAAATTAAAGAAAGAAAGAAAAAGAAAAAGATAACGAGAAAGAGAAAGAAATCGAAACGGTGGAATATGTTTTTAAAAGGAGTACACGAGTGACCTGGTTACACGTTACCAAATGAATATATGTGCCAGAGTAACCATGAGAAGAAATTGCTGGGTGTAACGTGACCAGGGGAGTGTTGACAGCGCGACAGACTAACGTATGTTAAACGGTCAATGCCGGACTGCTATTTCGATGAAGTTTGTTCGGCGAGTTGAGTGTGAACCACTCGGATCTCCGCCTGTCCTTTCTGTGAAGAGTAGTCGAATTTTCCTTTGCTCCTTGGTTCTCTGAAAAGTAATCAGTTTCACAATTGCTTTCTGTATTAAATGTATCGTATTTGTCACCTTAAAGGAACACAAACGCAATGGATCTTTTTTCACTTCTATCTTTATTGTTTGTCTGTGAATAACCAATCAAAATACAATTAACTTTAAAGTGGTTGAGAGAGAGAGAGAGAGAGAGAGAGAGAGAGAGAGAGGCTAACTGTTATATATTTTTCTGAGCTTGCCTCTGTAAATAAATGGGGAGTTTCCGACTTGGTAGAAAACATAAATTCTGTGTATCGACTTTGATCGTCGAATACACTGTACACAATGGTCAATCTCTCTATGTGACGGTCAGTTTCTGCATGCCAGTCACGAACTCTCGCTCTCTCACTATCTATATATCTAGAAACGTGATTCTGCCCATTGAGCCAAAAAAGTAATTAATCCTCCTCTGTTTTTTTCTAACTACCCAGGTTGAATTTGATATCTACCAGACTTATCTTTTTTTTTTTTTTGCTTCAAATTCTAAATTTTATTATTTTAATCCTCGATTCGGGGCACTACCCTAAAAATCATTTGACCTTATTTAACCAGATTGTCTGCATGGCTTCTAAGGTCTCGCCTTGACTAATGGTCATCTATTGTCTGGGATTTAAGTAATTCATATTATCTGTTTACTGCATGACCAGTGATTTCATTTATTTATTCATTTATTTGTTGACTTTCTCTTACGATTCTTTCTGTTGAGTCGGTCGTTCTTTTATTTCCTTGTCTATTTCTTCTTTGGATAAATTTTAAACCTAGTACCATCATCCTTTGACATAATATTTGTTTCACTTGCAACTAATTTCCTTGGGAAAGACTTTGGTTTCATCTATTCAGACTCCCTACTAGCTCCGAGTAAATAGTAAATCAGAATGGGTTTTTTTAGGCAACTAGTGTAGGAGAAGGAAAATTATTAATTCAAGCCAGCGATTTTCCACTTAACAATTGACAATCTGTCCCATCCTACTGCGGTTGGAGGGGGTAAATGCATTCATTGAAACGGTAAAAACTAAAAGAAAAAGAAAGAACAAAAACGAGACGAAAAAAGAAATGGAAGAAGAAATAGTATAAGAATAGTTAATAGGTTTTCAAAAATTAAAACAAAATTTCCCGTAAAATTTATAACATTTTTGTCAAATGAATTTAAAAGTTTATGCAGAAAAGCACTAATAAAAGTTCCAAGTTTAAAAAAGGAGTTCTCTGTGTTCTAAAAATTGTCTAAAAATAGATAATCATTCATTGAAGATGGCACCAAAAGTTTAATCGAAAGTAATGTTCAACCCAATTCGGTATTAAATGTTTTACTCTTTTCAACTTGTAAAATCATTCATAAAAAAGACAGTTTACAACTCATCTGAGTCTCTTTTGAAGCAGACACTTTCTCCTTAAATATAGAAGCAATGAAGGAAAAACAGCAGTCTGGAAAAAGTAGAAACAGCAGCAAGGGTCGCATCAGTACCTTCAAAGAAAGCACTTGTTACTAGGAAAGACTATCACAAAAGACCGCCTATCGACTTGAAGCCTTTGACAGTCTAGAAGCCAAGATTGTCGCCTCTAGTTTCTCCAATTGTCTCGGATGATGATAAAAGAAAACTTCGTCAACATTATCACAAAATTGTTGTTAACGCTAGAGAGAAAACCGCATTTCGATTTCCTCAGAAAAAAAAAGAAATGTTTCCAAACTTTTAAGAAAGAAATTTTTAACCTTTTCCAAGAAAAACATTTCTGAAGTCTTCCAAGACATTATGAACTCATAATGAACTTGTTCAACAGTTTTTGTTACCGACCAAACCAATACACAGAGGGCATTTTTGCATCCCTTATATATATATATATATATATATATATATATATATATATATATATATATATATATATATATATACCCACGCACAAACTCTAAATGCTGTAAGTCTACGTTTTTCTTTACAATCAAATACATAAGTTAGTTCTCATGACCGAGGGATGAGTAAAGAAGAAGGGAAATAACATAGAATTAAAAAGATAGAAAATGGAAATGTGAAAAAGAAAGTAAAAAATAGAAATAAAAATTGATGGAAAAGAGAGAAAATAAACAAAGAAAAAAAGAAGAAAGGAAGCCAGAAAGATAGAAAACAGTGAAAACAAAAACAAGATAGAATGAAAGAAGGAAAAGTAGGAGAGTCCCTGTAGTGTTGTGGCTAATATGCTGGACTCGGACATTATAGTAAGCGAATTCGAAATCCAGTCGTGCTATTACGATCATTTTCTCGACTAATATCCCTGAGAAAGTTGTGAACTCTCTTATCCTTCTAGCTGTGGGTTAAAGAGTAACACTACTGTTTTTCTAGAAGAATGGCTTTGCCAATAAATAGCCCACGGAGGTTGATATGCCATAAAATAATGAAATCAAACCAAAAGAAAGAGAAGAAAAATTGAAAGGAATATAACGCATGTTGAATGTGTGAAAAATCATTTTCCTTATACATACCATGTAGTCAAATTCTATTCACATTCGAATTGAAAAAATAATAAATATTTTTTAAGATACACCGAAACATAATAAAAATCGGCAGATTTCTATCAATTAATTTCATTTTGAGAAGCTTAAACAGAAAACAGAATTAAAAAACTTCACTTTTACCATTTTACCACGAAAATTGTTCAAAATTGTAACCAATATGGCGGACCTGTTTAACGAGCTGCTGCTTTTAAACTAGCAAACAATTGGTCGAGTATTTTGGATGTTTAACAATGGTTGGAGTAATTTCATTTTCTTGGTGGAGGTAAGTGATATTAATGTTGTTGGATTATCGCTGACCAGTCATAAGTTTCTAATCATATTATCAATTGCAATATATCTCGACGGTCTTTATTGAAAGTGATTAGTGATTATGTATTTGACATTATTTAAAGGCACTTTATACATTACTATTATTTTAGTGTTTCCGTATTTTTCACACGGCATCTAATGCTAGTTTTCCGGATGCTTTTAAGTATCCAAAATTGATTTTAGCATGCTCTGTTCTGGATGGCCTCGATTTTCCCCCTAATCGCAAGTTCTCTCTGTCTATTTTCCCGTTTCTTAGAGGCTGTTTTAAGGGATCCCACTACGATTGCTGCCACGTCACCTTCAGATTCCGCAAATTTTTCAGCTCTCGTCTTATTTTATTTTCACTTTGTGTTCCACTGAATCAGCAAATCAATTAGATGACAAGTTCTTTTCGCCTATTAAATTAACACTGGGTCTGGCCTTTTGGACGAAATTACGTGAATTTCGTATCTCAAAATTCCAGAAAATTTTATGCGTCTCGTTTATTGGATAAACTCCGGATTGTACATATATCATTTGTCAGAATGGTCAAATTTCAATATCTTGCACAGTTCTTAGTGGATCATCTTCCTCGCTTAGTCATACCAGCTCCTGTATTTCTTTGGTGTCATTTTAGTGCATTCCCTTATATGATTAACTGTTTCATAACTATCACCATATAACTCAGCCCAGTCAATTATGGCAGTAGAATACGCTGACTGCATCTCTGCAGAGGAGCAAGACCCTCACCCATAACGTTCATAGTACATAATCGAGCATATTACAAATAAATATGGTACTAATGTGTCTCTTTGCAAGACTCCGGTGACAATATCAAACAAGTCAGTGTCACCGTCAGGTAAGTGAACCGTTGCTTTCGTATTTTTGTAGAGTATCATGATAGTGGTAACAGTTTCTTTGGGGACACAATATGTTAGAAGAAATTGCTCCATTTTTCTGGAATCAAACGCATGAAAAAATCAACAAACGTGAGTGTTGTTACGGGATTTTTGCACGTACTCTTTCAATGTTTTGATGAATAGTCAGAATCGGAATTTGTCAATCGATTTTTCCGAGAACCATTCTGATTTTTCCAAAGAAATTTTTCAATGTCAGATTGGATAAGATTGAGAAGCATTATCAACCTAGTCTACGATAGCAGCAAGAGTTATACCTCTGTAGTTGTTCCAAGGTCGCTTTTAGAGAGAAGGAGAGGATACAGCCAATTGTCCATTTCTCTATCGTATTTTGTTTTGATTCAGTGTCACATAATCGAATGGGTATGTCGTTTACTAGACAAAGTGGTATTTCGTCGAGGTAAGTTGCGTGTCTGATTTTAATTTTTTCAGAATATACCAAATTCTTTCATAAAGCGTCCCCCCTACATACATTAAATAAATGATGATAACGGTTTCTTGTTATGTACATGGGTTTCTTTGTTTTTAATGTCCTATCAACTTTTGCGGGTTGTTTAACGCCAAAGTCATCCTTGTAGAAGAACATCTAACCCATCGGAGGTGGGATGAAAGAATACACACATTTCCCGAGGGTAATAATATAAAAGTGAATTTAATACCGCGGCTATTACATTCTTGCTTTCAACAATGTCGCAGTCAACTACGTAAGCCGCTACGCCACGGGGACTCATCACGTACCTAAATCGTCATGAAAACATGCTGGACGTTAGTTGTTTGGATTTTTTTCAAATTTGACCATTTCAAAAATGATTCGAAAATCTTATTAATGGTTATTATTATTACTTAGAGATTACAATGTAATATAAATAAATAATATTATTGAAATCTAATACAATTTGCAATATGGTAATAATGCAAGTAATAGAGCTGACGATGATTATTGAAGTTTTAAGATATTTTAGTCACCGTGTCTGCATTAATTTAATCTGTTCTATTTCAATTTATTTATTAATATTATACTTAATCTTAATATTGAAGATGGAAATATATTGAATAATTCGGGTGGTTGCCTAATTGTTTAGAATTGCCAAATTAGAACCGACTCAAAAATATCATTTTCATTTATTTTGTACCTTTTAAATAATGCTAGATTTCGCTCATTTGTTTCTATATTTTTAGTAATCACATAAGAGATTTTAATCTAATTTTGAAATTCAAATTTCTGATTACTAGCTTTTGTCAGTTGACTTGGATTGCCGTAGGGAATGGACGTGAGTGTAAATTCTACCCTTTTATTTACAGTACTTCTTTATGATATGTCAACCCAAGTTGTCTTCTTCTGTGCTGAAGTAAGTTTAATAATTAGGGTTGCCAGTTATATGTGGTTCAAAGGGACATCTTCACAATCATTTCCAACTGATAAACACTTCACTCTCTCAAAGGTATTCATATGACCCATACATAGGACATTAACATATACTATCACTCCGGATCATAGGGCAGTAGGGGATTATTGCCACAAATGAGTAACATTGTATTTGTCAAAGCTCCAGAACTGGAAACTTAACACAGGATGAAATTTAGTGTCATTCTCAGAACGCCATGTGGTCTGGACATTGGTGATATTCCCTTTATTTTGAAACCTATGCGCTTATTTACTCTAATTTATTGCTATTTTTAATCCTGTGCAACGTAAGACAATAATGCAGGTGTGAGGATTTTATTTTTCATAAGGATATACATATATATATATATATATATATATATATATACTTACATATAAATATATATATATATATATATATATTATGCATATATAAAATTTCTCATAAGAATATATATATATATATATATATATATATATATAGATAGATAGATAGATAGAAGGGTAACCGAGTGTAAATTCTGTATGCATGTACACACCCATATATTTCAACCTAACCTTTCAGCTAATAAATCTCTTTTCATTATTAGTTCTATAATTTTATCTGCATTATGACTGCAGCGTTAATTGCCATAATTTATCACAGGGTTGCTGCCATAGCGTAGTGGCTAACATGTTGGACTGTGACATTGTTGTAATTTATCACAGGGATCTATATATATTGATGTATTAATGGATACGTAATTTTACACTTGACATAAAACATCAGAGTGTGCAAATTCCTTTGCTTGCCTTTAGACGTGAAAATAGAGAAAATATCAAATGTTTCAGAGATTTTACATCAGTCCTCAAGGTTGAATATTATCATCTTATTTAAATTTCCAAGAATTTCTTGTTACAATAAGAAAAAAAGAAAAAAGGAAGGAAGAAAGGAATGAAGGTAGGAAGGAAGAGAGGATGGAAGGAAGGAAATAACAGAAAAAAGATATTGTAAAAAGCAAAGATACTGTTTTTCTTTAAAATAATAAATGATGCCCAGAGCTAGAGAGAAGTAAAATCAAAAAGCCAACATTTGAGAACCAATGAAAAATATAAATAAAAGGATCGAGTGAAAAGATAAATAATGGATTTAGAACAACGGGGACTGTTATGTCATAGAACAGCTGACAATGGCAAGATACTGTAAAGAACAAGTCCCTAATATAACTGAGTGGCCCGGATGAAATGCTTCCTGCTTGAACACAGCGCAACGTGCAGTAATATCGTTCATATATTGATCTTAAACAATTGGGAAAAACCAAACGTAGAAGTTGGGGAAGCTAGACGCGTTGTGACATTGGATGTTGTAAGAAAAGGAGGAAGGGAGAGAATAGATGGTTTACAATTTCCTAGTCAGCGGCAGCTTGCGTGATCATGCTCTCTCTCTCTCTCTTTCTCTCTCTCTCTCTCTGCACTGTTTCTATGCTAATGTTGTCAATAGATTAAAGATTGAAGGAATTCGAAAAAACCAAATCGTAGAAATTAAATGAGAATATTAACACCGACGACGCGTGTGACTTTAGTTAGACTCACAGACATACGCTCATACTTAGACAGACACAAAGGCATAGAGAAACAGAGGAAAATGCAGAATGATATACATATATAACGTTTGGAATAAATCCGACTGTATGAAGAAAGGAAGACAATGGAATGTCAGATTGACAAGTTTAGTGATAGGGATAACGACATTAGAAAAATATCAGGTAATATTAGCTCACAACTCTTCCTTATTATGTGTAAATTTAATTTTTTTAGACATATCTATCTGATTTTTCATAGTCTTCCTTATATATATATATATATATATATATATATATATATATATATATATATATACTTAATATGATGGAAAGTTAACATGTTAAAAACCAAGGACAAAGCAATTTTTAACAATATCATATTGATTTTTACTTTTTCTCTTACAAGATTTCTTAAATTATGTTCTGTCTTACTTTAAAAAGATTGTCCGAAATTTTCTCCCCGAGTGCTTTCTACCGTCACTGATCATTTTCAAGGGTATGACCAAGATACTTTTTTATTCTTTGAAAATCAGGAAAACTTTGGCTTTTAATATCTTTAAAGCCTTCTGCCTATTAAATTTTAAACATTTCGTAATTTTTCTAATGTTTTTTTTAAGTTAAGCAATAATGTTGGAAAGCACCGAGGAAGAAAATTTGTATAAAATTGAAATAAATTTTACCAAATTTTGTAAGAAGATGAGAATAAAATCAAATTGAATTCTTTAAAAAATGTGTTATACACACACACACATATATATGTGTGTGTGTGAGTGTGTCACATCGTTTGATTTGGGTTCTTTCTTTAATGGCATATCAAGCTTTGTAAGTTATTTGATGACAAAACCGTCCATGCAGAAGAACAGCCGTGTTACTATTTAACTCACTGCAGGGATGAGGGAGTTCATACTTTTCCCAAAGTTATTTGACCGAAAGTGAACAAAGCACAACTGACGTTCGAACTCGATTACGACACAACCACAGTTCAGCATGTTAACCATTGTGCCGTTGGGATTCCCTCATAATGCGATGCAGAATTATGACTATCTTCGTAAATTGGTATAAATATCATTTTATGGTAAGACTCTTTGTTAAGATAGCTACGTGATAAAGATGGCTGATGCGAAAAAAAAAAAAAAGAAAAAAGATGGGGTTCTCAATAATAAAAGGAAAGTCTCCGTGGTGTAGTGGTAAACGTGCTAGACTATGACATCATTGTAAGCGACTTCAAACTATTATATTCATTTTCGGGATAATGCACTTGGAAGAGGTATAAACTCCCTTATTCCCTCAGCTATGGATCAAATATTGCTATTGCTGTTCTTTCACAAGGATGGCTTTGAGTGCCTGTGGACAATTATGTTTATGTGTGGGTGAGATAGAAAGAGAAGATGAAATACAAGAAACTATTTTGTGTTGAGTTAATTCTAGACGTATAAAGGTTTAATCTTGCTTTAAAGATCTGCATTCGATGTTCTGGCTCTTACGACCACAAGCGTCAATACGAAAAAAAAAGAAGCTTATTACTTCTCAGATTACAATCATGCCTACACGTCCACACATACGCGCGCGCGTGTGTATGTACTTATAATCACATAATTTATTAAAAAAAAAAAAGTTGGTTCTTTGTCACATTTCTATCTTTATTGGCCACATTTATTTACACAAGAAATCTTTGACGTGTCTAAACATACAAAGTTAATACCCTTTTGAAATGATTTCAGTTTTTAATACAATCGCTAAACAAATTGCTAGATTCACCAAAATCATAGAATTATTTTGCAGCAGACAAAAATGCCAAAACATTGGCAGCAAATCCGTTCAAAGAAAAATGGCAGCGTCAAAAAATTTTATTGTTTTGTTTTTTTCTTCTTTTCTTTCCTTCTCTTTTTTTTTTTTTTTACATGATATGATCTCTTCCCCCACTCAACTTTTTCACTTTTCTTTTCTTTCCTTCTTATTATTTCTATTACTCCTTTCTCGTTTTTTCTTCTTTCCTAAACCTTTCCATTTTTTTTGTTCTCTCTTTCTTTTCGCTTCTTTTCTTTTTTATTCAGGTCCTTTAGATTCCTCTCGTTTATTTCGTAGTTTTTCTTTTCTTTTCTTCGTTTCATTTATTCATTCTTTTTATTCTTTTTATTTTTTATTTCTTCTTTCTTTCTTGCCCTTTTCTTCTTTAACTCGTCCCTTTCTTTTTATTCATCTTCTGTCTCATTCTTTCGTTTCTTTCATTTTCTTTTAATTATCTTTCTTTTCACAATTAATCTCCTTTTTCCCGGATTACTTTTGCTATCCTTTGCTTTTGCAGTCACATCATTTGTTTGTTTCTTTCCTTCATCAATCATCACTTAATATTAATCACAAAGAAGCGAAAATATTTGTGTGGAATGATCGTTCCTTATTTATTTTTCTTTTTTTCTTTTTTATTGCATAAACATTGATTTGAACATTTGCCTTGGAGTTTCACGTTCAGGTTAATGACATAGCTGCGTTTGTGTGTTCATGTATACAAGAGTAGACTGACCGTTCAATTAGAGGCATCCGATTGCTTGGTTGATTGGGTTTTATAGCATATCCACCATTGTAGGTTATTTTAAGCCAAATCCATTTTTATACAACTAGTCAGTTCTATTTCAAACAATTCAATTTTGCATGAGCACTCAGTTTAATTGTCAAAAACACTTCTATTTCAAGCTCCTCAGTTTAGTCAAACTGTTCAAATTCAAACAATTCTAATTCAAGCAATTCAGTTTAGTATAAGTATATATTTTTCCACTCACAGTTAAATGTCAAAACAGTTCTACTTCAAACAATTCAGTTTAGTAAAAGTACAGTTTCAATGTCAAAAACAGTTCTATTTCAAACAATCAGTTCAGCAGTTTAATTGTCAAAAACATTTCTATTTCAAGTTATTCAGTTTAGTCAAACAGTTCTAATCCAAACAATTCAGTTTAACATTAGTACGCAGTTTAGTTTTATTTAACCCGTAGATAGGGCCTTATCAGGTGCCACCATTCATACCCAGAGTGAACCTGGGAGCAGTGGCTATGAAGGGGTACTCCGCATTCCCAAAAGCTCTTGAATTACTGGAACCTCACCATCAGATTGTTTAGTGCCATATCTAGGACACTCGTTGGGAGGGATGTCCTACCCCTCTGCAGAGATGCAGTCGGTGTTTTCTACAGCCCCAGCCGACTGGGCAAGAGATGTGTCCTATTTTCACCAAATAATCAGCAGGGTTAGACAAGCGATGAAGAGGCTAAAAAGACGACAACAACAATAAATCAGAGGTTAAGATATTTTTGAAAGAAAAGGCAAAGATCTGACTATAAGAAAAACACACTCTATAACAAAAAAATACAATGATGAATGAGGGACACTAAGAAGTTAAAAAGAAGCTTTTTCAAAAGGAAGAAAATAAGCGTATAATTATCATATTTACCCAACCCCTCCGCTCAGGCAGGATATGACACAAGGTCAATTTTTTAAGCGGAGTTTAACAGGTTTGAATTCAGAGTTTTCCTTCTCCTAGACTAGTTGCCTCACCAAGGCTGAAGAACCTAGTCTGCCCTACTATTTAGCCATAGCTGGAGGGAGAATAATTGGATTCATACCTTTTCCAAGGGTATTAGTGCTATGTGAAATGCAATCAGTCAAGGATTTGAACTCGTGTCGCCGTGTCCAATTCCTGCGACGATAACCATTACACCACGGGCATAAGCGTATAATTATGAAATCAAGAAAGATTTATTCCTTTTTATCATTAAGCAGTAATATGGCAGAAGAGAAAAACAAGAAAATAGGTTGCTCAGTCAATTGACCTTGTTGGAATGATTATTGGTGAGTACGAGACGATCCGACAGTCTAGTAGGCTGGGGCTGTTGAATTCACCGACTACATCGCTACTGAGCGGTAAGATCCACCCCCGATGAGCGACACTAAACAATCTGATGGAGAGGCTACAGTCTTTGAATTTTGAGGAATGCAGAATACACCTTCATTTATATTACTCTCTGGTTCACTCTGACCCGAAGTGGTAGTACCTGTAAAAGTCCCATCTATAAGTCAAAGGGGAACTGTTTAATCATTTACAATACTTGAAACCATTTAACCATGTGCAAGCAAATGCTAAATTGAATAATTAGTATTGCATAGCAATACTTGGAAGCATTAGAAAAATGTTACTTACTATCACGTAAAAAATCATAAAGATTTAACATTAAGTAACCCACAAGGGTTGATATGCGATAAAACACAACCAACCAACCAACCAACCAACCAGAAGACCCATTATCCTATATCTATCTGCAAATAATTCCTTGCTGGTTGGTCAAGCCTGGCGGTGTTGCTTCCAGGATTTGTTTAAAACATCACGTTGCATAGACTGTATGCTGTGCAGTGGACTTGCCAGGAGGTATATACGATGGGGGCGGATGGCAAGAGTCAGACAACTCCGTGCTCTCAGCACGAGATGATGATATTGATAATATCGAAATACGACGCAAAAACTCGCAGAAATGCAAAATAGCTTATTACAAAATAGAAAAGTCGCGAGAAGAAAATACCTTTATTTGTTGAGGAAGTGATTTTGCATGCTGAGTGAAATATCAGTTATGACACAGGTAACTTGAGAGAGAGAGAGAGAGAGAGAGAGAGAGAGAGAGCATGTTATGCTATAATTAAAATAACAAAGGAAATTCTCTTCTTTTGCTAGCTTAAACAGTGACATAAGATTGTCATTCCTAGACAAACCTCTCATGCTGATATCGATAAAATCAGTCCCGATATATCGATCTAACAGAAGAAGTGGAAAAATTCAATACTTGTAACAATTTCAACTTTTAGAAAGAAATATTTTTCTATATCAAACAAAGAATTATATATATCGATCAGACTATATTTTTTTTTCTTATATATAAGTATCGACTATGCTTGTGTTCTATTTTTTCTTTTTGCCCTATTTTTCAGTGATAGATCTGTAAATCAGTTGTTTTGTTTATCCTTCACATTGGGCCAATGCACTACTGCAGCAATCGATCGAAAAAACTGTTTGAAGTCTTTCATGTAATTTTCCTACTCTTAAGACAAAAGATAAACTTGCATTGTTTGCTTCTTTCTCCGCCTCCATCTCTATCAGGTCTCATATTTACATCCAGAAATATGTAGATAAATGTGGAAATAATAGTTGTTTACGTTATTATATAAATATATCCGTTTTGATATTTACGTTATATATATATATATATATATATATATATATATATATATATATATATATATATATATATATAGATATTCAAAGGCGTATCAATATGCCTGTAACCCGACAGTTATATGTTGGATTTTAATCTAAAAGTTTCACATTATAATGATTGACCTAAAAGTTTTACTATATAATGTTTGAGCGGAAATTTTCACTGTGAGGAATAGCCTCTTTTACTTGCTTGCTATATGCCAAAAATGGCAAAACTGGTTAATAAACTGATGTTACAAAATGAACCCCAAGCGGTGACTGAATTTTTTCAAGCGGGTAGATGATACTTGTAGTCGTGATAGGAAGAAACATCCTTTACCCTTATCTGATGATGCCCGTAGAGAGTGAAACCTAATAAATGAATAGGTAAATTCTTCACCAAATTTTATTTTCACGTCTTATTTTTCTTCCATTCTCTCGTCCATTTTATATATATATATATATATATATATATATATATATATATATATATATATATATATATTCAGTGATAGAGAGGGGGAGGGAGAGAGAGAAAGAAATAAAATATCCTGCAGAATGGAAGAAGAATATATGAAAACAGTTAAACATTTCCACGAATTGTTTTTTCCCTTTCTACTTTTCTTCAGTACACTCACGCACATACACCTATATATATTTATATATATGTGTGTGCGTGCGTGTGCGTGTGTGTGTGTGTGTGTGTGTTTAAACTGAGTAATTGACTGAATACATAAGTATATAGGTATGTAAGCATGCATGAACGTTTGTGTATGCATATATGTACACATGTTTGTCTATGCAAGATCCATAAAAGACTGTCTCATAAGATCAATGAGTTCTTTGATATATATATATATATATATATATATATATATGTGTGTGTGTGTGTGTGTGTGTGTGTGTATTTATTAATTTATTATAACTATTTTATAATTCTGATGGTCTAAAATATCCCAGATGATACAATTTGCAAATTAAGAAATATCAGTAAAACTGATATCCGAGAAAAAATCCCATAAAAAAGGAAAGACAAAAACATATGTACTGTTTGAAAATAATTAACCAATATGCATGCCTAGTCAAAAAAAAAACAACAACAAACAAACAGAAAAAAACAAACAAACAAAAACACCAGTAGAATTCCTTAAGCTAAACATAAGACTGCTCAATAAACTAAGTAGAGCGAAATATGAATACCTACAGAGCCAGAAGAAATCTACCAAGTTTTCAACTAACCGGATCATCTGGACGATCATTAGGTGTCAGATTCGTCCTAGGTAGATTTGTTCTTACTCTGTAGGCATTCATATATATATATATATATGTGTGTGTGTGTGGGGGGGGTGAGACCAGGTCAATTTTTCACCGATGTAGTTCTTGTTTGAATCCTGAGTTTTCTTTATCTTACACCGCCGCCTGCTTTACAAAGGCCTAAAATTCCAGTCTTTCTTACTATTTATCCACTAGTACGGCGGGGGAGAGACATCGAAAATCAGGTCTTTCCCAAAGGCCCTTATCGTGAAGTAAAACACAAACAGTCAAATCCAGTATTTAAACTTGGGTCACCGACTCCATTCCCCACGACTATAATCTTTACACCACGCAAATATGTACGTATATATGATCAAGGGATGATTTAAGTCTCATAAAATCGATGATTTCTTTGATGCATTAGTTATTTTCAATGGTTGTAAAATATTACTAATTCTGTATTTGGAACATGATCTTCCGCCTACCAATTAACAGCATGTTTTAAATCCATAAAAGAGAGAAAAATCATAAAACGTACTTGTGTTTTTCTTTAAATCTCTGGTCATAAGAATGAAAAATGGATAGTTTTTTTCTGGTTATGCTCTTGGCATAAGAACAATGAGGACATCTTCTGTTACTATTCAAGAAGTTCGTTTTACAAATTTGAGCAAACCTGTATTCCCTTACAGTACACAAAAAACTAAACACCAAAACATTAAAATGTTGGCCGTTTTTTTTCTACTTATACGGAAAGAGTGTTTCCCTAAAATTGTAGTTCATTCGAGCACAACTTTTTAAGCGTATTAATCAGTTTGAATATCAGTTTTCTCATTCTAATCTATGCAGGCAAACTCGGCTGCTTGCTTAAATAAGAACGCTGGCATGAAGAAACTTTCTTTTTCCCAGCATCAAGACTTTGTAATGTTTTTAAGGCCTATGTATGTTCACCTGCATGAGTCTGAATACCAGAATTTCACTCATTGTCGTTGGTAAGAATGGATTTACTTTACATATACTACTTTCAGAAAAAAATTGTTTATCTGATCTTATGTATCGAAACCACAGCACACAGGGGACCTTCACTAGCGAGATTGCTTTAAACGTTTTTTCTCTTTTCATCGCAGAAAATAAGCTGATCCGAAAGAGCTGATGTGTAGAAAGAAAAATAAATATAACATGATCATTAAAGTTTCTCAATATGCTTCAACTTAGGAATAAGTCGACCTTGTTTATATATATATATATATATATATATATATATATATATATATATATATATATATATATATATATATATATATATATATATAAACAGGTTGGTGTTATTGCTTCCATGAAGTATAAAATCTAAAAAGAAAAGGAGACGTGATTTGAATTAGAAATGGATTAAAATCGACTAAAATTAATCCTAAGTCAAATCCTGAGGTGTCTTCCGACGAATACAGGAAAGTATTGTTCGATAATTAACAAATTGACAATTAAAACACCGATGGTGTGATCTCAAATGAGAGAAGAAAAAATTCTATGAAGTCATGACGATAAATCCTTCAAATTATCCAATATATATATATATATATATATATATATATATATATATATATATATATATATATATATATATATTTATGCATTTCTTTATATATATATTGGGATAGTTATATATGCATATATATATATATATATATATATATATATATATATATATATATCCCCTCTTGTGAAAGAAAGTTAAAAACAGATCTAATCAGATGTATAAACTTTCGCAAATCTTTGAAGGATTTGAAGAAATGTCACGGTAATGTAAGCTAAAAACGATTCTAGCTGCTCCAGGAAAATCAATGCTTTTAACGCCATTATCATTATATACGAATTTTCTTTCATTTCTTTCCTGTTCAGTATTTCACAGTCAGCACAAATAAAAATCTCCAAATATTTCGTCAGCCATGATTAACATTGTATTTGAAGTCATTTCATTCTTTATAACCTTGGCCGTGACAGTGACACTAACAATTCCCATCGATAAAGAGGATACTTTCTTGGAAAAAGGAAATATTATCACTATATATCAGATTTATGGTGAATGTGTAAAGAAAAGAGTAGGTGAAAAGAATACGTGAAAAATTAAGTGAAAAAAAAAGTCTTTGTACTCAAGAGATGTAAAATTTTGTAGAATTTGAATTCCTTTTAAATTTCAAAGAAAGAAAACACTTTCATATTTTCTTTGCCATTTTTCTTTAGGTCTTTCTTCCAATTTCTTTTCTTTTTTTCATTATTGTCGGAACAATATAAATTAAATTGCATTGATTCAAATCAATGTGTGGATCCTTATTACACATTTTCTGTCGTTTTTTTTCACGTGCAATTCAAAGTAATAAATTAAACCGCAACACAGTTTTACCATAGAATCTTTTTTCCGGTTTGAAATCGAATATCTATTTATTGTGTAGTAGAATTAAGCACTTAAACAGAATATATAAATTATTTATAACGAAAGCCTCTCCGTATAACTTCTATTACACGCGAACCTATTTTTCCAATAGAACAATGTAAATCTTTTATAAGAAAACAAACTTCTTACAAATAGTATAAAACTTTTGCTGTTTGATGAATGGACAGCAAATATTGACCAAAAATCTATGTGTGGCAGCAATTTATTCGGGGTTGCAGTGTTGATTTCTACGTCTGCATTGTTTATATTTAGCATTATTCCTCCATAAATTGTACAAGTCTTATACAAATAAGTAAAACTATATTTCTTGGATGATGGTTTCCGAATATAGGTAACACCAAACACAAAGACACGCGTGAGCTCTCTCTCTCTCTCTCTCTCTCTCACACACACACACACACACACACACACACACACACACACACACACATATATATATATATATATATATATATATATATATATATATATATATATATACATATATATCCACCTTCTCAGAAAATTCTTTAGCTAAATCAAAATCGCATTCTAGCATTGAATTATTATGGAATTATATTTATCAAGTTTAACAATATAAAAACTTTATTTTTACATCATCAGAAGATACCATAATTTTCCTATCGTGGCTTCTTCTAGTGACGTAGAAAAGAATTAAACTGACACAAAATAGAATTTTGACCCCTTAAATGACAGTGCTGATTTTAACCAGGGTCCTTTGTGCATAGAGATGCCCATGGCGTAAATGTAATCACTCCCGGCTTGATAAGGCATGTTCAAATCGTGGAGTCGGCTGTTTACGCTAATAACTTTGAAAAATGCATGGATTCGTCTCATCAACTTCTGAGTCAATGGATAAATTGTTGCAATTTGACAAAGCACAAATAAACGAAAGTAGGGATTGAAAGGTAACATCACATCTATACCATTTGCCAAGAAAATCTGCATTCGAAATCCTAGCAGACTGCCTTGGATATAATAAAGTACTTTGTTAATTGTGGAAAATATTCATCTACTCTGTACAACACCCCGAGCCGGGAGTTAAATGGTCTACGAGCGATCCCTCATCTCACGCTCTAGGCGAGGTTTGAAACGAGATGGTGTTGGTAAAATCCCGCCTGTCACGGACGTAAAGTCGATTGGCCCGTTCGAGCACGTCGCCCCGCACACAACAAGCCACTTCACGGAGGGAAAAGAAGATAAACCCACACGCTAACTGACTGCAAACGCCGCCGCTACTAACAATAAAGACGACTGCTATGGTTGGCTCAAATGGAACGAAAAGTGACGCCTTTCGTAATACCGTGGTGACATCGGTCGCTTCTCCGGTTAAGAGGCTTTCAGACGTTATCACGCGGAGGCGGCTTGGCACTGAGTGAGCACGCGAACCATTGCTCCAATCCCATGGTTCCTCTTGTACTGGACAGAATAGCCATGGTCACGGCCGTCATAACACATATGCCGATCGGTAGGCTAAAATTAACCCGTATCATTCCGTTTCAACAAAGAGCTCATATGAGTGCATGAAGAAAATAATGTTACGCCAATTTTCTCAAGTGTAGAAGTCCTAAAAAACATCCATGGTAAAAATTCTTTTTTCTATCGTTGAATTTGTAAACAGACCTTATTAAAATATGTAACGGTTTCAGTAATGAGGCATACCGAAGGTATTTACTTTGCTTACACATGTTGATGATCACATGAGTATGGCACTCCATAAAGTAACTTACCCATAAGACTTGTGAATAGTCTAGAAATACCAGCTTGCTATTCCTCACTCGATACAAGTCGTTCCACCGGCAGATGCCCTCTTCTCTAGATATCTACCCACTGCCGTAAGGCTTTGAGTACACTGACTGTATCTTCTATAGTGACGTTAGGTCCCCAACTAAAAGGTGTGTCTTGTGTATATCAATGAGCAGCATCTGGTGCCGTGTCTCCAGTTCTGAAAATTTGTCATATAATTTCATTTTAGATCCCTTTAAAATTTAAATTTGAGTTATGTTATAACGGGTAAAATATAAATATAAATTCAACCTACAAAGTGTTAAAATTGTTCATGTTGATAATTTGCGAAGTCATTAACATCCCGGAAATTGCATTAATGGATGTGATCATTTTTTATATTAATGACCATTTTTTTAAATCGATGTTTTGTGTTTTCTTAGTAGAGGAAGAAAGTTCGAACTTTATTCTGTCGAAATGCTATTTTCCGAATAATTTCCTGTATATTAATACTGTTCTTCATTTTTTTATTAACTTTTGATTATTACGATTTTTCAGAAGAATAAAATCAAACAATTTTTTTTATCATTTCTTTGTCCTACTTTTTATGAAAGAGAATAGAGAAAAAAGCTTTTAACAAAAGAGAAACTAAGTAGATAATTCCCGTCGATTTTATCCACTTGATTGATTGATTTGAATGGCATGCAAATTCTTCTAGGATTATTTGAAATCAAAATGTTAGGGAATCGCGTTCATTGTATGATGATATTTACATTTGTTGTGGAGTTGTTTTTTAGACTCCTTTTTAGCATATGGATCGAATATGAATAAACATTATTCATAGACGGAAATCTAAGAAGTACTATCACTCCAGGTTAAACTGGACCTGTGAGTAATAACAATAAAGTTGTGAGTGCTCAGAGCTATAGAACTAGAGCATTACCATCAGATGCAGCTAAGCCATTTTCCCAGGATACTGCTTTTTCGATGAAAGTATCCAGTCATTTTCAACATAGCAAAAAAAAAAAAAAAAAAATATATGGTAGAATCACCTTGAAGCAGTTTAACATCCCAATGAAAACGGGTGGTATTTTACTCCTCTAATAATTATGGCTCTAATCTGGATGGAAATAAGTAAAAGAGATCATTCTGTCAATTAGAAGGAAATATTTCATTTTAAGCTTTATCTGATGTACAATGTTTTTCCTGTCATGTCTTAAGAATAGGTTGCGTTGTGAAAACGTTACCCCCTTACCCCCCCACATTATCTCTCTCAGTCTTCTAACCATGTCTTCTTCTTTGCCGGCCGGTGATCAACTAGTGGTTCGAGGGGGCAACGCACATTTCTTTACCTACACAAGAATACGATCGAGGGAGACAGGAGAAAATAGAAAGACAAACGAACAAACAAAGCTTGGGGTTACCAAGGGCAGAGGAAGGTGTTGCAACACTATATGCATGTGCAGACTATCGCTAGCGTGGGTTACTAGCGAAAATTCCACAATGCTACTGGAATCAGACATCTTGAGACTCTTCTTCACTGGACCCTATCTTGTCTCCTCGCCTCTCTGCTCGGTGTCTGCTGTTGACTGCCCCTCCGTTCTTCCACGCCAACTTCTGCTCTTGGTCTCCTGCCACCAACTCCCAACTCTGCTCTCCTGCCACCAACTTCTAACTGCCTCTGCTGCTTGCCTCTCTCTGGGTCGCGTCGTCAACTCTCATTCGCCTCCCCGTACCACTTCCGGGTACGGCGAGATTTCATGTCCAAGAATCCTTTGTCTGGTTTCGCGCCCAAACAGACAATTGAATCGTCTGCTTTGGCAGCCTACCCCCATAGTGCTACATACCTCCCTCTCTTACCCTTGTCATTTATTCTCAATAAATTACAACACGATTTAACAAGCAAAAAAAAAACAAGAACATTTACAGGAAGTAAAAACCGAAATTACAAAATTTTAAAGGGGTTCGGTCGTCCCCTAAAAAAAATAATAAATAATATAACAACACCACATCATCATACACATAAAAAAAAAATTTTTCAAATAAAAAAAAAATATATTGCTGGATTAAGCTCTTCCACCTTGCTCTCCTGTGAACAATTCTGGGGTCTCCTGACTCATCCCTATTCTTCATTTCAATAGGACTTTTTGATTCACCTCCAACATTATTCAATTTTCTTTCAATTCGCCCCGCCCCCACCCAACAAAACACAGGGGAATTTTAATCACCCCTACCCAACAATTTCAGGAGGATTTTTCCATTCACCTCCAACATTATTCAATTTTCGAACATTTCAACACATTCTCCAACCCATCAGAACACAAGGGAATTTTAACCACCCCTACCCAACAATTCAGGAGTATTTTTGGACTTGTCTCCCCCCTTTCCTTACGACGCGGGAGCATCAGTAATCTCCGCAGTTCGATCGGTGTCGTAACAGGAATAATGTTCCAGAAAGCACTGTGGAATTCACTTCCCAACATGGGGGCCTTCACTGCCCCCTGCAACAAACAAAACAAGTCTCTCAGCCATCAATCACCATGGATTTTCAAAAGATAAGAGGAAAAAAAACAAAAAAAACAAAGCAATTGACACCTTCTCCCAGCTCGTCCAGCCATGACCAGCCAGTGGGGTGGAGCAACCGGACACCGCCCCGCGCCCAGGTATCGTCTTCCCAACCCATCGTCAACCGTTTCCTCGGTACCATTTCATCAATTCCATGTCAACCAGGCCACTCGCCCTCCCAAATCATCACTTGTATAACTTACTACCCCTCGATACCAGTCCGCGAAACGGGGCCCCCGTGCACCCAACCCCACCAGGGGAACACGATCAGACGAAGTGAAGAAGTGCCAAGAGCAGTTAAACTTACGAAAAATAAACCCAGAAAATCCATGAAGGTAAAAAAAAAAATAAAAACAAAAAAAAAATAAAATAAAAATAAATTTAAAAAAAAGAATAAACAAATAACAATAAACAACAAAGCAAATGACACGGTAAGCCCAGTCCCCCAAAACCAACAAAAAACAAGGCAAAGTATAACAAAAAAAAAAAAAACAAACAAAAAAAACAAAAAATAAGGATAGCAAAAAAAAAAATCCACACAAGTTAAACAAAAAAAAATTAATAATAAACAATTCACAGACAAAAAATAAAAAAGAAATAAAATAACTACAATTGACAAATATATAAAAATAAAATTGTTCTGAAGGAATCTGTCACGCATCCACCTTCTAACCCTTGTCTCTCTTCCCTTGAGATCTCTGCCCACTTCCACCATTTCTCCTTGCGACTTACTTTCCTTCTCTCCTGTCCACTTGAATTCTTCCCTCTACCGGGAGTGGTATGGGAGGGGATAGCGTTTGCTTCCAACCGTTTTTTTTTTAAATCCACAAAAAAACAAAAACTTTCTTTTCTTCCTAAAATCCAAAGTTTACTTATTCTTTTTCTTTCTTTCTATTTTCTTTTTTTTTTTTTTTTTAACAGAGACAGGCATGGATGCAGTGACAAAAATTCCCAAGCAATCTTTCTTTCTTTCTACTTTTCGTTCTCTCTTTTTCTTTCTTTTTTTTTTTTTTTGGTCTTTCATGACTTTATCTGTTCTTCCTTTTTCTTTGTTCAAATTTTTCCGCCATTTTTTTTTTTTTTTTTAAAGTTTTTTTATATTTTCCATTTTTTTTTTGTTTTTGTGGTAGAAGCTTTCCTCCACCTTCTACCCTCTGCACTCGGATGATCCGACTTTGACCAGTCGATTTTAACCTAGAAATCTCACTTTCTCTCTAATTTCTCTGGGGTTTTGAAATACCACAATTTTTTTTTTTCTTTTAGTGAACCTTGCAGCAAAAAGAATTTTTTTTTTTTAATCGGTGACTTATCACCTTTCCAGCATAAAAAAAAAATTACTATAAAACTTCCCAGAACGGACTAACTTTCTTAAGCCACTGGTCCTAACACTTAAGTATAAAAATTTCTATGTGAAACTGCTACGAAGAAGGAGAAAAAAAAACATTTGAATTCTAGCGGTCAAGATAAGTGTGAAAAGAGGGTAAGGGAAGAAAACCTTCCTTTCCCTTCCAACAAAAATACAACAACAACAAAAAATCAGCAGTTATCAAGGGTTTAAATATATACACACACACACAAAAACGAAATAGATTACTTGGGTTCTTTTTTTTTTTTTTTTTTCTCTACATTTTAGATATCCTTAATCTAAAAAAAATTTTTTTTTTTTCTTATATTCGAGTGCAGGTGGGTGGGGAATGTGTATTCCTACCTTTGTAGATTTCTTCCTTTTCAATCTTTTTTTTTTCTTTTTCTTTGTTTCTTTCGTTTTCCTTTTCCTTCTTTTCTTTTCTCGTTGCTCGCAGGGTCCTTATTGCATTTTTTTTTCTTCGTCCGCTCGCTTCCCGACTCCTTCATCGCTCGATTCATTCCTATTTTTTTTCATCAGTTTTTTTTTCATCCTGGTCAACGGCGCCATTGTGAAAACGTTACCCCCTTACCCCCCACATTATCTCTCTCAGTCTTCTAACCATGTCTTCTTCTTTGCCGGCCGGTGATCAACTAGTGGTTCGAGGGGGCAACGCACATTTCTTTACCTACACAAGAATACGATCGAGGGAGACAGGAGAAAATAGAAAGACAAACGAACAAACAAAGCTTGGGGTTACCAAGGGCAGAGGAAGGTGTTGCAACACTATATGCATGTGCAGACTATCGCTAGCGTGGGTTACTAGCGAAAATTCCACAATGCTACTGGAATCAGACATCTTGAGACTCTTCTTCACTGGACCCTATCTTGTCTCCTCGCCTCTCTGCTCGGTGTCTGCTGTTGACTGCCCCTCCGTTCTTCCACGCCAACTTCTGCTCTTGGTCTCCTGCCACCAACTCCCAACTCTGCTCTCCTGCCACCAACTTCTAACTGCCTCTGCTGCTTGCCTCTCTCTGGGTCGCGTCGTCAACTCTCATTCGCCTCCCCGTACCACTTCCGGGTACGGCGAGATTTCATGTCCAAGAATCCTTTGTCTGGTTTCGCGCCCAAACAGACAATTGAATCGTCTGCTTTGGCAGCCTACCCCCATAGTGCTACAGCGTGACATTGAGGCAGCATGGCAACTAATCGGGACGGATCTTATTGGATATGTGTAAACAAACTCTATTTAATGGGGTTAATCATTTTGCAGTAAAGGATATGTTGTAATATATCGGAACTATTCTCAATGACCCAACCGGAAGTGTTCACATTGATAGCTGACTGAAACACAACCGTTCCCAGGCACCACTTTCAGGATGAACGTGAGAGAAAAATAGAGAGTTAAAAATATTTACGGTCTCCTAAAAGACTGAACTATGTGACTCTTAGAAAAGCTACTCTGAGCAATTCAGAGAAAGAAAGGCTGAGTTGACCCAGAAGAAAGAAAGGGTCCAAGCAGTATAAACAGAACGCACCCAGCCAGCGGCTCCATCATCCGTTACAATTTCCGTTACCAACTGCCAGCAGCTTTACCTATTACGGTAATATTCCACGTGTTCCTTCTCAACTACAACTCCGGTACTCAACTCATCCTTAAACGAACAAACGAATGACTTTTCGAATGACTCAAAACAAGAATAAAACCTTTCTTGTTATATTTAACACGTCTTGTATCAATTATTGTGTTACTTCTTGTTCTTACCCGCTTAGCATGAATATTGGAAGTCTTAGACCACTAAATTTTTATATGGCCAATCATCACTTGTTGCTACAGGTCTCTGAGTGAATTTGTGTACAGTGAAACGCCTCCTGTTAATTTTTCTGGACAAATCTTGTATCATCCAGGCTTTTCAGCACTTCACTACAGTTCAGATATCACCCTCGTCACATTTGGGCTTTCCACAAAATTGTAGTTAAAAGGTAAATTTCAGACGGGTTTAACGAAAATGCGATAGGGTAGCGATAGCTAAAAATGTCATTGCTAAATATTTTGAAAAGTAAGAGAAATTGTAATATGAGTGTGTGAGGTCCTAAGGGAATTGTTTAATGGGAAATAAAGCACCATTCATCTAAATTGTTATATTATGACATTATGAATGACTGGATGCTTTATATATATATATATATATATATATGTGTGTGTGTGTGTGTGTGTGTGTGCAATGAAAGGTTATTGGAAGCCAATTGGCTGATAGTAAAATGTTAAAAAAAACTGTTGCCTTTTTCTCACCAATCATTTCTGAAGTCTAAAGGCCGGAGAATGATTACTAGATCGACAGCATGGTTACATAAAGAGTAATACACTCGTTGTATTAATGATACAAAGATATGAATCGGATTATTCCTGAGAACAATCCAATTGCAAAGCTTTTATCATTGTAATCTTGACATTAGTGTGCAACGGGGATAATGATAGAAGAAAACTAGTGAATATACAATCCATCTTTCTCTCCTACATTTATATCTACACACACACACAAACACACACAAAAACGTACACACAAACGCATATATACGGTGAAAGAGGGGAAAAATAGAGTGGGGTATAATTATATCTCAAACTTGGGTATATTTACCATACAGTTGACCTAATTTCAACCTCCTTTTTGAAGTTCAGCATTCTGGTTATTTATAAAATCTTGTAAAGTACACGGAACCCATTGAGTATATATATATATATATATATATATATATATATATATATATGTGTGTGTGTGTGTGTGTGTGTGTGTGTGTGTTTGTGTTGTGTATATGTGTGTGTGTGTGGAGATATAGATATATTATAATTTAATACTAAACCGGTTGCCGACAAAAGAATATAGCGTTCTGTGTAAAAAATTGCAGGGAAATATTACGATATTCTAATTATAAATTACACACAAACACTTTCATGCACATATCTTTACACCCAATTGTGCACACACACAAACATATATATATATATATATATATATATATATATATATATATAAATTTATTTAGTTATTTATTTATCTATATGGGTAATGAGGGAGAAGAGAAAGAGATTTGGTAAATTTCCATGACTTTTATGGTACAACTGTCCGCTAATTTAAAAGGACTCCGCAGCTGCATCTAAAATCAACATTAAGCAAACTAACCTCACACCCAACCATACACACAAACACACACGTATATATATATATATATATATATATATATATATATATAAAGGAGAGAAAGAAAAGATAAATACGTAATACACGTAACAAAACTAAATGTAAAGAAATAATTATTGTACGAATGTTTTACGCTATTTTCTGAAAGGATAAAGCCCATTAGAAAGCCTGCGCCTTTGTTTGATTATATTCATATATATATATATATATATATATATATACATGCATTTATGTGTACGTCCTCAACCATATTTTACCACATCGCTGAATGCGAAACTGGCATTTATGGATCCTCTGGCTTTAGTAAGCATTGCACACATAATCTGAAAGCCTGAAAGATTATTTATTGATTATTTTTATCAGATTTTACCCGCCTTTATCACCCGTTGTAAGAAAATCGATCGTTACGAAATCTATAAATTCAACGAAATATTTGAAATAT
Source organism: Sepioteuthis lessoniana (assembly GCA_963585895.1). NCBI lineage: Eukaryota > Metazoa > Mollusca > Cephalopoda > Myopsida > Loliginidae > Sepioteuthis > Sepioteuthis lessoniana. The sequence continues at coordinate 79,113,238 of OY757916.1, read as the reverse complement.
TTTGAAAAGTTTTATAGAATTATTTTACGACACTTCAAATAGGCGATACAATACTCACATAAAAAATGGCACACACACACACACACTCACTCTCTCTCTCTATATATATATATATATATAAATATATATATATATATACAACCAGTCAAAAGTATTTAGCCACCCTCAAAAGTGTTCATTTCTCATCCTAAAAGTGTTATTTTTTTTAATGAAACAAGTACCACAACAGTTTAATTCATAATACTAAATGCAAGTCTTCCTCAGTAACTTTTACAGAAGTATAACCAGATATCTTTTGAAAAATTGATTTGAAGGCGTTTTTATCCTTTAATAATAAGCAAGAAAAAATTTTACAAAAGTTACATTACACCACCACTTGAACTCACATTTGAATATTTTCTGTTGAATATACTGCTTGCTTGATACTACCTAGTTTATCAATGCAGAAGAGACATCAGCTTACGCAACAGAAGTCTGACTGCTCCAAGCATCACTACACAACTGAACCAATGTCATGAAAAATGTGTCAGCATCAGCTATGAGGAGAAGACTCTGTGAAGCTGGTCTATATGGCAGGATTGCTGCCAAGAAACCAATGTTGAGGTAGTAAAATAATATAAAAAGGCTCCATTTGGCCTAGGGGCACAAAGACTGGACAAGAGAGCAGTGGAATAAAGTCCTTTGGACGGATAAATCAAAGTTCAAAATCTTCGACTCAAATAGGAGGGTCTATGAGCGGTGAAGAGTTGGTGAGAGAGCTGCAACCATCTCTATTAGACTAACTGTAAAACATGGATGAGGTTCTGTTTTTGATTGGGAGTTTTTTTTCCGATTACAAAGTCGGGGATTTGCACCAAGTGCAGGGCAAATTGAATCAGACTGGCTATCACGGCATACTTCTCACGTTATTCCATTTGGACTGCGGCTTGTGGGTCACCGATTTGTACTCATGCGTGATAATGATCCAAAACATATTTATGAAATCTGTCAGATGTACATTAAAAGCAAAGAGGAACTGAACATTCTTCTACTGATTTCTTGGCCGGCGTAATCAGAGGACTGAAATCCCATTGAAAAGGTGTCGCGTGAATTTGACCGAAAAGTCAGAGCTAAACAACCCCAAGTTCGGCTGACCCCTGTCAACTTTTCCTGGAACTATTTTCAGTCTAACTGCAGTCTTTAGTGGAAAGAATTCCGAGAATCTGTGAAGCAGTGATCGCAGCCAAAGGGGTTCATTTTGATGGATTAAATTTTGATAATTACTTTTGGTTCAATTTGTATTTAATGTGGCTCAGGAAGATTTATAAACATTGTAGTGTTTAACTTATTTCATGAAAAATAACACTTTTTGGATGAGAAATGAAAATTTTTGATAGTGGCCAAATACTTTTGAATTGTTATATATATATATATATATATATATGAGGATTGACTGAAAAGACAAAGATACTTTAATGGAAACTGACCAAATGTGGTTTATTCTTCAACATAGTGCCCCTTGTGGTACACACACTTTTGTCATCGATGTTGCTGTGCTTGAATCCGATCTGTTAAAAAGTCAACTGGGGAATTGAAGTCGTCATATGAACTTTTCAGTCTGCCCTCATATATATATATATATATATATATATACACACACACACACACACACACACATATATATATATATATATATATGTGTGTGTGTGTGTGTGTGTGTGTGAGAGAGAGAGCAAGAGAGATAGTGAGAATGAAACAGGTATGTCCTTCCGGTCTTTTCTGCACATTAATGTCTGCTTCACAAGCAAAGAAAGAACATTTTCCTTTAAAAATAAGAAACAGAGTTTATCTTGCAAAAGTTCGACACCAACCACAGTAACATTAAGATGCGAAGAAGCTGCTCAAAGCAGCCATATCAAAAGATTTTAGAAGGACAACAAAGAGAATAAGACAAAAAAGTTCAACAAACAAACAAACAAACAAACAATTTCAACAAATTATTTCGTCATGATAAAGAATATTATCGAAACAAATCTCTATTCAAGAAATGTATGAAGATTATCACGAATTTCACTTACAAGCAAACTCACGAGTTTGGCAAACAACTCACAACTGCTGAAAGTAATATCTTTTTAAGATAAAATTTTTGAAGGAATGAGACAAAGGTTTCACTTTGTATCGACTTTTGATGAAAAAATTACCTTTAATCGCCTTCAGGGAAGGAGGTATTTATCAATCCTTTTATTTTAAAACAAAACGATAATGATTGGAATGAAGTATTCTTTGTTAAATGTTAGTTTTACATTTAATTATCGTCAATTTCAGCGTATAAAACCACCTGTTAAGCCTGAAAAAATCTCTAGAAACCAAGAGATCGACCTATAGACCTGGGCTAAAATTGAAAAAAATTACCACTAGTTGTCCACTCTGTGGTACATATTTGGATTTTAGCTCTGCCATATAAGTGGACCTCTGGTTTTGTAGAGACTTTTCCAACGTTAAAAGATCGACGTATTCGAAGTAATTTAAGGTAAATGTAATTCTATACACAGAAAAAGTTCGAGAATGCTTGTAAGGTGAAAACATTCTGACAATTCTGGAGAAGAATATTCTATGTTTTGAGATTTTTTCTTGTAATTTTGAGTTAGACCACTCATTTTATGTGAAGCAAATAATAAGTATTTAATAATATGTTTAAGAAATAATTTGCGTAAAGCTTTTCTTTCATATATTTAGACTTTGTCTGAAGACACCAAGTTGATTATTTTCCAAGAAAATACAATTTGAGTAATACTTACGCCAAAGAAGTAGATTCATTTATGTATCATACCCTGTAATAATAACCACTCTACGCTACTGATATATATATATATATATATATATATATATATATATATATATACTCTTTTACAAGAGAAGGTTCGAGGTGGCGTGGTGATATAAGCACAGAAAATGGATTCAGTTAATTGAATTTGTTCAATTAGAGATGATACTTCAGGGAATTCAAACTTCTAGGCTCTGTCTCATTCCCAGATAAAGAAGCTCATAGAACTTGATTCCAGTCTGCTACAATGACTGACGCTGAACAAGTAAGTGAATGAGCACTTTGTCAAGTCACTTTCTTTACTCTTGGACAGGCGGCAAATAAGTTTTAAAGAGTTTCAGTATAATTGAACAGGTATTGTTTGTGATAAGACTCAGCCTGGAAGGCCAAGAAGAAAAGAAGGATTTGTGACTTTTGTAGAATATTTTGGGATCCAAAACTCTTCTTAAAATAAAAACTATTTTGATGTATCCTTTTAAGAGATTCATTTCTTCTTTTATAGCTCTTAGTATATACACATAATAAATTTCATAATGATTCTATAATGTACTCATATATATTTCCATCTGTCTGTCTGTCTCTATGTTTCTCTCTCTCTCTCTCCCTCTCTCTCTCTATATATATAAATACATATATATATATATAATGATTAAATTTAACGCTAAAAGCGTTTTTAATCAGTTAGATCTAGGCTATGCTCTGTGCATAAAAATGCAAAGTAATATCACGATTTGTTTCTAGAATGTGTAAATTCTCATTAGTC
>OY757916.1:78892793-79109472 GCA_963585895.1 Sepioteuthis lessoniana | reverse complement strand
GTAATATGATATCAAATACTTTCTCTTTTTTTTTTTCGTTTCATTTAGAATTTGAATATAATCCATGAGATATTTCTCAAATTAATCTTGCCCAGATGATGGTTTAATACCACCCATATATATATATATATATGGTAGAGAGAAAAGGAGAGACCTTCATGAGTACATACACGTTCGGACACTTACTTAAAAAGCACATGCCTACACCCAAGAATTTCGACACACGTCTATGCAGCTACGGGTATAAATACACTATCATAAACTATCTCTCATACTGACTGACCAGCGTCTGTCTCATATTTAAAACATCTATATTTAGGTTATTTTCTCACGGTGCAAAGACAAGAATTTGTGGCGCTAAGAGATATAATCCTATTCATCACTAATATTGGACTGTAGCAAGAGACGACCGTTGCGCAGGAGTTGGCATAAAATGTAGCACATATAATTAATTATTGGTCGGGTTATCTCTGTCCTATTGGGTGATTTTAAGCCATGAAAAGTGATAAGCATTCTTACACTACCTGTGGTAGCATTGAAGAAATTTTACCACGCAGATACCAAAACAAATGACCAACCATTACCATTATCATGGTATTTTAATCCTAGTTCACTATGGCAAGATCTATGTTCGTGTGCACATATAATGTGTATATTGTGTTCGATTGCTGATGCTGTCAGTTTTGCTTGCTGGTTGATTGTGTTTAAACGTTAAAAGTCATTATGTAATCAATGTATATGCATCTAAGTATGTTGGGTTTGGCCATTGTAGCTGATTTTTATTCTAAAACTTCTTTAAATTCTAAATATTGTCTTCGGTTCTTTCATTATGGTAAAAAATAGACCACTTTGTAGTCAACGATCCAAAAGCCATACACCTTTCTGTGATGGAAAAATCTCCTGTTTTTGGCTAGAATAACTCATCAAAGTAAAAAAATGCTCGATGTCCCAAGGAGAGGACTAACTTATTGTTATTCAAATAGAATTATCAAATAATCAAAAATGTTTACTGTAAGAAATCCTTGCTGTTACTTTAAGTCTAATGAAACCGTTGTTACCGCCACACACACACACGGGGACACATACACACGGACACACACACTGGAACACATACACACGGACATACTCACACACTGGGACACATTCACACGGGGACACACACACACGGAGACACATACACACGGACGCACACACACGGAGACACGCACAGGGACACACACACCGGAAAATATACAAACGGACACACACACACACACACACGGGAACACATACACACGGACATACACACATACGGAGTAACAAAAACACGGACACACACAGACACACAAGGGGACACATGCACACAGGGATATGCAGACGGACACACAGACGGGGACACATACACACATGGGTACACATACACACGGACACACAGACTGACACACACACACATACGGGCACACACACAGACACACACATACGGACACATATATTCACGCACACACGCACATGACGATACACAGTCACACACATACGGGTACACACACAGTGACGCACATACATACATACCTTAGTGTTATGATTAAATACAACTGAGTATTTTCACTTGATTATATTTGTGAACATTCTAAGTCAATCTTTTAGGTTCGTATCAGCTGTGAAGCATTTAGCATTTTCTTTAGATGTTTAATCGTTCATTTTGCCTTAGAAATTCACATAAAATATATAAAAAGACTAACTGTATTAACTCATTATTAAAAATGAATTTTAAAATAAGTTTACTTTGAGAACAACATGCGGCTATTTCAAATTTAATGCAACTCTTATTACAAACGTCGGGCAGCTCAGCTCCGTTTTCTATTCGATAACTTTTATTTTAGGCTAATCAACTAATTGTCGACGAGTTGTCGTCATTTTGATAAATTTCTATTTTTTCCTGTTTCCGTGTATGTGTATATATATATTTATAAGTCGGACGAATGTAGTTGAGAGTGACCCAAAAGCTCCCTTTTCAATAGTTAACACACTGATGTGTAAGAGAGATTGCTACACCTTTCACTGGATTGCTACACTTACCTTTGATCTATACCTTATAATGCTGAGTGTTAAGCAAGGACGCATCAAGTACCATTTTTTTAGTTTTTGATATGACTTGGTCTGGGATTTGCATTCAAACGTGTTAAATTTCGCTTAAAAGTTCCCTTGTTTGCCGAGGGCTGAGGTATATATGGACATGCAAAGAGAGAGAGAGAGAGAGAGAGAGAGAGAGAGAGAGAGTGTGTGTGTGTGTGTGTGTGTGTTTGTGTGTGTGTGTGTGTTTGTGTGTGTGTGTGTGTATGTGGAAGTTTACACTGGAAGTACTGAAAAGTCAACTGACCTGTCTGATGATTGTAACAATAATTGAACGAAATTCAAAATAACAACCGGCGGTGCCGGAATAAACGTTTTAAGTCAATCATATATATATATATATAATTCTCTTTATCAATCACAGGAATCAAACGCTGTCCAAAATTTCTTCCAAAAATTGTGCTAGCCTCTTTTATGCCTTACAGAGAAGCTCCACTATTTTATTTCTTCATATTTTTTTACCTATTTTTCTCGTTATTTCTTGTTACGCATTCTTTTAACTTTTGTGGGTATTTGTCATCCTCAGTCTAGATTTGTCCTGTCCATTTCCGCCTCTCTCTCTCTCTATATATATATATATATATATATATTCGTCAGCTCCTTTTTGAGTATAAAGACTTTCAAGCAGTGCTGACATAGATTGCATCTCTATTAAAAGTCCTTAAAAGGCCCAGCTTTTGGTTTAAAATGATGCTGACGTAGATAACACAACAAAGAATCTATGTGAATTGATGGAGCAGGAATTAATTTAGCGTCATTTTGTCTTTCTGCATAGGACTTTAACATCATTCACATACCCGAGGCCTTCGAAAAAAAAAAAAAAAAGACTCGACCTATTTTAAGATCTGTTTTCGTTCTTCTGCCAGATGGAAATTATACATCCTCATCCTTTCACTTTTTCTTATCGTGCTTCATTTTTTCATCCTCAATTTTTTTACTCTTTGTCATTTGCTTTGCGCCGTTTAAAATGGGTCCTTAATCATCTAAGATCTGGTTTGGTTTATTTGTATAATGGCATATCAACGTTCGTGGGTTATTTAATGCCCAAACCACTGTTCTAGAAAAACAGGAGCGGTAATTTTTAATCCATATCTGGGAGTAGAAGGGGGTTCATACCTTCCCGAGGGTATTTGTTCGAAAGTGAACGTAATAGCGCGACTGGAGTTCGAACTCGCTCACGATGCTTCCGCAGCTCGGCGCTTTAACCATTTATACCACGAGGACACCCCCGTCAAAGTTCTGGTTAAGAGACTTTATTTTCTGTTGTCTAGTGCCATAAAAGCAAATTCTTCTTTAGGTTTATTCCTGTGTTTCCAATCAAGAACTAGTTTAACGTAGAATATCGGTTTTTGAAATATCTTGTAATACAGACGAATTATATGCCCACCCTAACACATATCAAGCCTCAATACTGATACATCCAACATTTAACAGAAATTGAATGTGTGGTCTGTTAGACTTTCAGCTAATGTTCAGTATACATCTAAGTCACTTTTGATGGAAACGTTCCAGCAACGATATGGTGCCCATGTCTCTTAAGTGTATAAGTCTGTAAGAATACAAGCATAAGAAATATTTAGGATTATATATATATATATATATATAGATAGATAGATAGAGAGAGAGAGAGAGATAAACATACTCACATGCATACATTATTGTATGTGAGGACATTTGTAGGTGTGTGTATATATATATATATAAAGAAACGAGAGAAAGAAGATTTTTATCAGTAGAACAACAATTTTAAATCCACTGAAGAATCCCAAGCACCAAGTATACTTATATTGTCTGAGTGCATTGCATAACACTTCAATCAACAGAATCTACTTGACAGGACATGATAAAATCTCATGAATAAGTCGGATTGATTCCGACTTCGCCATACCTTTATCTTCCTTAATACTGCAATTTCCATCTAGCCTGATTCGCTATTAGAAATGGTGAAAATTAATAGAATTTACTTATTATCGCAGAATAACGTAACGAATCTATAATTCATTTTATCAATTAATATGGAAGCATATACATATATACCTACAAAGCATAATATATATATATATATATATATATATATATATATATATATATAAGAGTGCATGTATATTGCGTGAGCGCATGTGCGTGCGTGTATCCGGATGTACGCGTTTCCATATATATGGAAAGTTTCTTGCAAAAATGTAGTTTTCAACTGTGTATTCAGTCCTCTTGTTTTTCAAATAGTTTTGTGCGCTCTTATCATGTATGTGCGTGTGCACGTCCATGTGATTGCCTTTCACCACAGGGCTCCCGACTGTTTGTCCTCGCGGCTATGACAGTACGGAAATAGTACGGTGAATACAATACAAAATTCGTTTTAGTGCGGTCATCGGGCAAGAAGAGAACATAGTCAAAGATATAGGCAAAAAGTACGTTCGACTGACGGTTAGAATAAAGAGTTCTTCTTATCAATATATAGCCTGAAAACCAACGACCAGCACTCAATCCCAGCTCCTAAGAGTAATAAAATACATACAGTAATTAAGAAAGCATGGTCATTTTTTTAATCACTAGGTGATCCCAATTCCAAGAAGGTGATTACCTCCAGTACTTGCGTTTGATAGCAAACGAGGCAACATAATAAAACAAAAACAATTGTATGTGATTAATATCTGATATTTTAAATTTTTCGTCATGATCTGGGCACGAAGTGAGTAATGCTCTATCTCTGAAGAAAATATGGACATATCTTATTCGTTAATTAAATAATAATCACTGCTTTCAAAATAAAACTGTAGATGTACTGTAGTGCGTCTAGATTGATTTTTTGTTCCTAGATTCATTGGAGTTAAAGTTCATTTCCCTCTGCATCAAACTCTCTTGTCAAGGCAACACCTACCCGTATCTCAGCAGCTGCGAGTACTGTTCAAAAAGTTCTTCGAATCAGCCAGATTTTAGAATTGACTCACATCTCTCACATTTGTATGGACGTCATCTGCACAGAAATTTAGACAGACATCTGAATTAATTTTTCTTATTTTATAAGAAGTAGTTGTGTATTACCATAAAAATGTTCAGATATTTCTCTTTTATGGGAGAGTCTTAAAATTTTTCAAATATGCAATTTTTTTATACTTTTCGCCTTTATATCTTAAAAACTCCTCATATACTTATATTTTTATGAAGGTATATATAGAATTATTTTTATATTGAAAATATTCTATTATAATGAAACAAGTAATGTGCCAAATATTGGTATAGACGAAGAACTTGTTTCGTGGGAATTGATTAATGATTTTTTGATTGATTCGAATCATCTCCGATATTTTTATACCCGAGTATCGTTTTGGGAAGAGTAAAAGATCCCAAAGGAAATTTTCCCATTATTTGTGTTTCTTGTAAACAAATGAAAATTGTGCTTTTATGTTGTTTGATTTCATTTTCTTTCCTCCAGAGCCAACAAAAAGAATTGGCGGTTTTCTCTCGTGTTTCTGACATCCAATTTGTTTTAGCGTTGTATATAAACACAATAAATCATTACAATAATTTATGTTCAAAACTGTTATCCAGTGATTATTTCTTAAGAAAACAAGTCCGGTAAAATATTCAGCATTTTTCTTACTATTCAAATAGCCCACCTCAGTCTTTGTATCAATTTTTCGTCAAAGTTATAACTGATCCAATCTTAAACGGAAGGTGGCATTACGTTATATTACATGGCATGTACCAATTTTTACATTCTGATTTCTCTTTCAGATGTAATAAGAGTTGTTACATTATGTCACGTGAGTGATGCTATCCTGCAAGTTTTACGGTTGTTTAAAATCAATCCTAAAAGTAGATGTATCATCATGAGGCTCAACTGCTTTCTCGCAGGAACAGAATTAACGGCAGTACTGTTTAAAGAATAGAAACAGAAAGAGGTCGAGAAGAGGTTTCTGTGTTTTCATTTAAGAGACCCCTATTCTACACGCTAATTCTCTCAGGGATATCACCATTGTATCCCAAAAAGCTATTTAATAATTTTGTTTTCATATTATCTGAGATATTATTCTGAGTTAATAGTGTTCATTGAAAATTTTACGGTAATTCATTCAAAATACTTTAATTTAAAAGTGTGTCACTTAAGACAAAAATTGATTTGGACATTTAATAAGTAAGTGATGTTTGATTAACTGTACACAATTTGGTAAAACAGATTATTTCTTATTTTGAACTTTGGAAATTAAAAATTATAATTTACATTTTGCAGTAACCTGATTTCTTTGTAATTTTGATTTATTGTCAGAGACGTTCTTCACTCTGTAATAATCTTCTGGGTTGCAATTACATCCAGCAATCTTCAGAAAACCGCTTCAACAGCAAACGTACTCTGTACCAGTCCAAGCCATCATCATTAATAATGGTATCTGGAAAAATGCTTAGATTTTAGTTCGATGGAGCTACTATTACAACTTGCCTAAGTACACTTGCACTGCACGGGTAATAGTTTAAAATGTAGGCTGTATTTCTACTGATCTATCTAGCTATTGATCCCTTTCTCTGCCAATCCTCTCGATTTCCATCGCTCTTCCTTGTCCTACTGTTTCTTCTCCAGCAAAGACTTTCTCTCTCTCTCTCTCTCTCTATATATATATATATATATATATATATACATTAGTCTGTGTAGAGAAAGTGACATCGTTTTATAACTGTGCAATTATTGAAAATTACGAGTGCGTATGCACGCATGCACGCACACACATAACACACACCTGCACAAAAATACTCCCAAATATATATATATACATATATATATATATATATAAAGCAAAGAATTTAAGTTCACACTCTTGTTATTGCGGACGAATAAACACCAAATGTTCCCAAATTTCAATGAAGGAAAATGAGTGATATTTTTTGTCGAAGGTGAACACTTCGAGCTAAGTTAATTATCATGATGGATGGGTCAAATATGACGATAGACTGAGATGAAGATATCTGATACTGTGCGGCCAATTGTCAATCAGGTTTGTGAAACGATTTTAAACACGATACCTTGTTGTAGAAAGGAAGAACTAGATGGCCGAGGAAAGATTAACGACGGATTGGTTCAAGAGTGTTTTGCGCTGATTCATGGATTTTTGACATTCGAACTGAAAAGGATAATTGAAAATTGTGGAATTGAAGACGGAAAGGAAAAAATAAAGCAATAATCAACCAGGAATTTTGCGCTTGAAAATTCAAAATGAAATTAAATTATGATGATAGATGGGAAATTCTTGAAACTATTGGATTCAAAATAATAACTACTATTCTTTTTCCTGAAGAATGTAAGAGCCTATTTTACACATAAACATATGTATACATTTATGGAATATCTAAAAATCAATACCACCATCTTTTTAACAACTTTTATTTAAACTAGCCCCGAAAGCATTTGTTGGAGACAGCCCTATCTGATGTTATAGCTTTCTGAAATTTTTTTCTTAATAAGTAAATTAATCGCTCGAGCAAGTGATCGAAAACTTCAGCATTTAAAAAGATGTCGTTCATGAATTTCTGTAATATCAGTTTTATGAAATTTATCTGCTAAACGCAATGTATTTGAACTGTTGTGAAATGCAGGCGGGAAAAAACTTCACCTATTTGTTAGATTCATGCATAAAATATGTTCGTCACTGTAACCCCCAAACCCCCTAAAAAAGCCCCCAAAAAACAAAAAAACAATATAAACACAAAAACCCAAACAAACAAAAAAATGATATAAATGATATATAAAAAAGGAATGGATTTCTGATTGAAGTTAACTCATGTTTCAATGAGCCATTTTAAATTCTAAACGTATCAACCATAATAAAGATAAACCTCGTTAGAAATAGTTTTTGACTGGAGATGAAAAGTGGTTTTTTTACAATGGAGAACACCGTAGATTGTGTGGCATTAGAAATAAAAAATATCGTGTAATGAATGATATTTTTAAGATCAATCTTCGCCTAAAAACAAGGGTCTTTCCTTGCATGAGATATGTTTTTGAACATGTCAAAGCTTACATTCATTTATTGTACGCCGTAAATGATAAAAACTCCTTTTTGTGACTAAATTTAGATGTCGTTCATCTCACGAAATCGTTCATTACTCGAGTATATACGGTGATAATAACCATGTTTTTTTTTAATTCTACAAAGCTAATGATATTGCGAATGTAATGGACGTAACATACCTGGACATTTGAAGCGCGCAAGGACGTGTCTGGCTTGTAGAGCGGAAGCAAAAAACAAGTATTGTAACGAAAATAATGATTTGCCGCAGAATCCCTGCATTAGTGAAGCGTACCAGCAAGGCGGCAAGAGTTACGTCCCTTAGACCGGATTGTGCAAGTCTCGGACGGATGAGATACGAGAACGGGGAGAACGCTGATTCGGCAGAACGCTGAGTCAGGCTAAAGAAAGAACGGGTCGAGTGAAGACAAAACAAGTACTGTTTAAATTTAAACCTACAGATATTATTATGCCTGAATTGGAAAAGATTTCTTTTCTTAACACCAGATTATTGATTTGATTAAGTATTTAATCCAATGAAACTAATTAAAAGCAAGAATGGACAGGCAAATACGTTCGTCTGTGAGCACAAGTAAAAGCAAATCGCTATAACTTGACGGTCAAGTTTTAGCATATTCACAATATTATTCTAGTATCGCACCATACGTTTCTTTTGTTTATTTAATTCTTTATAAAATTCTTTGACAGAAAAAGTCTCCAATTCCATAGAAACCTTCTTCTTACAGAGAAAGTTTACAAAAAAAAAAAAGCCAAACAAAGAAGTCTTCTATTTTATTAAATATATCAAACATAATTTTACATTTCTCAACACCCATACGATTACACACATACATCTACCAACCCCGCTTCCCCACTTAACTGGATGCGTTTGTGTTGTAACGGTTATCGTTGTATGAAATGGACACATTGACTCAAGTTCAAATCCCCAACAAAGCTGTTTGCATTTGGCCGAGCGCTTATTCTCTTTGGAATCGTATTAATCAAATTATGCCTTCAGAAAGGATGAAATAGCAGATCAGACTCGAATCTTTAACTTTGGCGTGGCCATCAGTCTGGGAGAAGGGAAACTCTGATTCTAAACCTGTTAAGGTTCGGTTAAAAAATCTTATACTTGTGTGGAGAAGTTGCATAAATGCACACATTTAACTTTTTCAAATACATGCATCTAATTCTTAATGCATATCCTTTGGGATAAGTCTAATTTCAAAGAACTAATTTTCAAGCAAAATTTTGTCATCAATTTATATATATTCAAATTTTTGCAAAACGATTTTCTTCGTAGAAAATGGAATCCACTCTTCAAATTCAAATTTTGGACGGAGCTGTCTGCATTTCATTTTCCACCAATGCTCTTCAGAAAGGCATGAATCACTTTCTTTCCTCCCCCCAAATATGGGGTAAAGTAGACTGGGTTCTGTAGACATGGTATGGTAACCAGTTTAGGATAAGGAAAATCTGCGAATTCAAACCAACAGTGGACCCCTTAAAAATATACATTGTGTTTCATCCTGCCCATGACAGAAGGATTGGGTAAATGTACATACATAAATAAAAATTATGTAAAAATGAAAGTTAAATATTTGAATTAAGATGAATAGCGACTCATAGTTTAATAGATTAATTCCATGAATTCAAGTCCAGTCGGGTGGGGCTGTTGAATACACCGACTTCATTTCTGTAGAGGGGTAAGACACCACCCAATGATTTTCCTGGATATGACACTAAACTGCACTGATGGTGAGGCTCCTATCCTGGTATTTCGGAGAATATGAAGTATTCCTTCATTGATATTACTCCAATGTTCAAAATGACTGGGAGTGGCAGTACCTGTTTAGATCCCATCCGTTAGTCAAACAGAACTTTCACCAATGGTCCGGGAGACCGTGGTTCAATCCCTGGTCGAGTAATACTAAAGACTCAAAAATGGTACTTGATGCCTCCTTGCTTAGCACTCAGCACTTTATGGTAAGGATCAAGGGTAGTGGAGCAATCCAGGGAATGGAGTAGCGCCCTCCCCTACACCTCGGTGTAGTAGCTATTGAAAAGAGAGCCTTCGGGTTGCCATCGACTACGGTCGACAACTTTAATTTACTTTTATACTTAAAATCATTTAATTGCATACAAACAAATGAATAATGTTGAATAGATTTATTAGTGTAAAATAGCAATACTTGAAACCATTTAACTGTGCGTGAATAGAACTATTAGTTTTAAAAATATATGAAATCACTTAACTGTGTGCAAATAGAACTATTAGTAGTAAGTAGCAATTAGTTGTAAGTAAGTAGTAAGTAGTAAGTAGCAATTAGTAGTAAGTTGTAGTAAGTAAGTAGTAAGTAGCAATTCGTAGTAAGTAAGTTGTAGTAAGTAAGTAGTAAGTAAGTAAGTTGTAGTATGTAAGTAAGTAGTAAGTAGCAATTAGTAATAAGTAAGTAAGTTGTAGTAAGTAAGTAAGTAGTAAGTAGCAATTAGTAGTAAGTAAGTTGTAGTAAGTAAGTAAGTAGTAAGTAAGTAGTAGTAAGTAAGTAAGTAGTAAGTAGCAATTAGTCGTAAGTAAGTAGTATTAAGTAAGTAAGTAGTAAAGAAGTAGTAAGTAGCGATTAGTAGTAAGTAAGTAAGTTGTAGTAAGTAAGTAGTAAGTAGCAATTAGTAGTAAGTAAGTTGTAGTAAGTAAGTAAGTAGGAAGTAAGTAGTAAGTAGCAATTAGTAGTAAGTTCTAGTAAGTAAGTAAGTAGCAATTAGTAGTAAGTAAGTAGTAAAGAAGTAGTAAGTAGCAATTAGTAGTAAGTAGCAATACTTGAAACCATAAAACAGTGTGCAAAGAAATGATCTCTGTCTTGTTTAAAAATCTTACCTAAAAACTATTCGTTTACAAATTATGTATATTTGATATATACGTATAAACAGAACTAGGCTTTAAATAATCGAGAAGAAGTGATATGCCATAAAACACAACCAATCAACCAATCCATTAATTTGTAATTTCTCTACTATAAATTACGGAAAACTTATTCATAAAATCGACTTATACACGAATACATAATGTAATTCTTATATTTTCTAATAACATACATATGTATGTACCATAAGAGGCTTGTCATTGTGTTTGTATATTTGCGTATATGTATATACACGTATATAATAAACATGTTGCTCATATAATATATTTACAAATAATTATTTTCAGTTTTTACTCTAGTTAGACACAAGACTTTTGGAATCGTGTCTTTATCAAGGCTCAATCTCACAACGATAGAGGTTTTCTCTGTATGAAGAGCTTCCTAATCATCAAATTCAGATATTCATATTATATATCCATACACAATGCTACTTATTAGATGCTTCAATTTTTCCGTGCATTGCGTCATCAGAAATTTAACTACTTAAAACAATGATAATTCGAAACACCAAGAGACAATCTTTGACTAAGTTGTACTGGTGGCTTGGTTTCTTTGCTTAATGGCATATCAACATTCAAGGGTTATTCAATGCTAAATCCTT
Organism: Sepioteuthis lessoniana; assembly: GCA_963585895.1. Taxonomy (NCBI): domain Eukaryota; kingdom Metazoa; phylum Mollusca; class Cephalopoda; order Myopsida; family Loliginidae; genus Sepioteuthis; species Sepioteuthis lessoniana. The sequence goes on along the minus strand of OY757916.1, from coordinate 79,097,842 downwards.
CCTTCTAGAACCGCAGCAGTACTATTTAACCCATACCATAAGAGGTAAGAGGTTCCATTACTTTCACGAGGGTATTATTCCGAAAGTGAATGTAATCGCGACTGGAGTTTGAATTGGTTTCCTATGATGTCCCAATCCAGCAGGGTAACCCCTACACCACAGGGAATCAATTGTCTAATTGAAGAACATATCCAATGTATGTTGTTTATAATATACCGTAAAGAGTTAAATTTTTGGTACGGTATAAAGTTTCTTAATTTATTGAAAATAATTAACAAAATAATTCAGTTGTAAAGATGAATCGGAAAAACAGAGATATTTATTAATAAGAGCTTTGTAAATATCAAAGCATAAATTTTTAATTTAAAATAATGATAAAATAAAAAAAATTAATTGTATGTCTAAAATCAATTGTTCTAAAAAAAATCAATATCTTATTGCATGAGTTGAAAACTATATACTATAAGTTCTCACTTGTATAAAGGTGAAGACCAAGATATTAGGTTGTTAAGAAAATAATAAAATAAACTTTTATTCTGGAATCAATGAACTCAAACAGATTTTTAATCAATCAAAATATGATCTCTGAACGCTTATGGATGTCTGCCATCGATTAACAAGATTATTCAGGCCTGTACGATAAAAAATCTAAAGGTTTTAATGTCAATTACATGCAGTTACTTCTCCTTTAGAACGGAATGCTTTTTAGATTAAAGACCTAGACGGATGCTTAAAAAATGTTCGTCAGTGAGTGAGAGATCAGTAGAATATGGTGGATATAGAAAAGTTTCACATACCAAGTCAGTAAGTTTCTACTGTGCCATCCTGACAATATGTGGCCAAGCATTGTAAAATTTGACCTCGTAGATTAACCCTTGCCTGTCGCATTTGTTTAACTGAACAATCATTTCTACCCTCTAGATAATCACGATTCGAATCCCCACCAAGTAACTTCTGAAACCAGCAACGTACGGCCTGATCACAAGTGGATCTTTTACCCTGTGCTCTGATGATATTGTCAATTGATTGAGAGGCATTGGGACCAAACTTGAACTTATACAAAAAGTAAACGCATCACTTCTTTTTTCAAATTCATGTTCAAAATCAAATTCTGAAAGAAGTGATAGAAAATTAATAAAAAGGCAATCTTATCAATACGAATGTTAATTTTTGGTACAACTACTATGATTATAATAAGTAATAACTGAATTTTAAAAGTTTATATCAAAATCTAACAGTATTTTCTGAACGACTTATTTTCATATCCTGAATATTCTTCTGAACTCATCTAAGAGTATGTCTTGGATGATTATGATCAAGAACGCTCCAATCCCACTTCAGTTTAAGATTTCTTACTGGAACTTTCAAGTTAATATCAAATATTTCACAATAATCATCTTTTTTCATGATCTCATTAACTTTTTCGAAACTTGCTTTTGCTTTTACAGAGAAACGTTTCAAAGCCTGATACTCCCTCCCCTATCCAGTTACGCACCCCACAAAAAAGGACGTCCGGGGTATGGCTCTAAACTACATCTCACTGTAAGGCTCCAGTTCTGGTGTGTGGAATACTCCGATACAGCCATTACTCCCAGGTCTACCCTGCTTCAAGCGGTCACACCTGTTCGGGCTACATCCATGGGTGAAATAGATCTGTTTAAAAATTGTTCATATTTGATTGGACCGTTTGAAAAAGAAAAGTCTTATGAAACAACTACACAGAAAATGTAAATATGAACCCACAGTGAACGTGATTCCTTGAACCTTAGGTTTAAATTACCCTTGACATGTTGACATGCTGTTGAAATCAATCAATCATTATATTCACTCAATCAATCAATCACTCCTCTGTTTTTTATAATGGTAGATTTCTTTATATTAGAAGCTGGTTGGGTTTGGTTTTATGGTATATCAACCATTGTAGGTTATTTAATGCCAAACCCATTTTTATACATATAAAGAGTTCTATTTCATTAAATTCAGTCTACTATAAGTTTTTTGTTTACACACGGTTAAATGTCAAAACAGTTCTATTAAAAGAAATTTAGTTTAGCATAAGTACACAGTTTATTTTAATTTGACCCATAGATATGACCCTATCAGGTGCTACCACTCAGGCCAGAGTGGACCGGAGAGCGCTGACAATGAAGGGGTGCTTCGTATTCCCCAAAGCTCAATTATTACTGGGGCCTCACCACCAGATTGTTTAGTGTCATATCTAGGACCTTCGTTGGGGGATGATCCCTTTGCAGAGAAACAGTCGGTGTATTCTACAGCCCCAGAAGACTGGACAAAGATAAATGACTCATCTTAAGAGATTTTTCAAAAGTTCTAGTTTTGAATTATACTCTTCCAAAATGAAGTTGACTTTTAAATATGTTCCTTATAATTGTTTGGTGAACTTTATTTTGATAAACTTACAGAATAGTAGTTGTTGCAGGGGAAGAGAGTGTAGCAAATTAGCGTTACAAGTTATTATAACAAAATGCGGTTTAATATTTTTGCAGAGGAGTTTTTTTATGTAAATGTGAAAAAAATTTAATGCTGAAATGAATTATAAATTAAAACATGCAAACAAAAACAATCAACTAGAAACTCGGTTTAACAGACATTATCGTTTTATGTGTTTATATTTTTTGGTAATAATCAATAATTTATGAAAAAGTTTTATCCTGTGTATTAGTATGTGTACAGAGCACACAGATGTTATTACATATATTTAAGTAAGAACTAATGTGTCAGTCCTGAAATTTTTTGAGGCTTAAACTTGGTTATCGTTCAAGAAATTCGGAATTAATATGTAAATTCAGCAGTCGGAGTATCAGGAATATGCATTTAGTCTGTTCTCTTTGAATACTGAACTTTTACTCACTAAGCAGGGAATAGTTGGTTCCAAGGCATATTAACCTTTGTGGGTTATTTAATGCCAAATCCAACTTTCTAGAACAACGGCAGCGGGATATCATCGCGCGATTGAAATTCGAACTTTCTGTCTTCCTGGCCGTAGCCCGTCAGTTTAACCATTGACGCCACGGGGTCTCCTCCAGAAAATTTTGAAATTCATTCTTGAAAAAATATAGAAATTTTAGAGCGTGTCAATAATTTTAGTCGTAACTGTATGTGTTTCAAGCCTCCAACACTCTTTTCACACAGAACTTTTTAAATAATTGTTGTAGCGTCCTAGAATATATGAATGTAATTGAGAATATCTCGGTATTCGCTTGGATGAAATATTTTTATCAATTCAGTTCATATTCAGGTTTTGGATTTCAAGAATCTTTAATTGATTGTTATAAACGCTGGGACATTTAAAAGCTAGTTGCTAACGTCGGATAGAAGCGACACAAGAAGTTAATTAATTTTCAATAAACAACTAGTCAATTTGCTGAAACTCAAGATTAAAAAACTATTATGACATAATATGATATTTCATAATATAACATATGACATAATGAAATATTCTCATCAATTTCCCAGCAGCAGCAACAACAACAATCATAATACTTATGATAATTATAGGAAGAATAAGAAGAACAAGAAGAATAGTTACAGGAGCTCTTTTGGGACTTTGCTATCCAGACTGATAGAAGAATAAAGGGCCGTAGACTTGACTGAGTTTTGTCACTTTCACTCCAGCGGCTTCTACGTTATTTCTCAGATTCTTCGTTGTAATATTTGGATTATTTTTCACAGTTCAAAGAAGTTTACTTCTAATCAGAAGTTTTTTCCCTACTACTTCCAGGTTTTGACCGGGCCATTGGTCTAATGAGTAGAGTGTTCGCCAATGGTCTGGGAGACCGGGGTTCAAGTCGAGTCATACCAAAGACTCAAAAATAGTGTTATGTTTTGACCTTTTGACCCGGCCAAAAATGCCATTCAAGGTGATGCACCGGAAGGAAGTGATACATTCTAATGGCAGTTATGAGAGGAAATTATGTGGGCGGAAATTGGCTGATGAAATGAGACGAGCTAAAAAAATTCCCATGGTCCACTACAGAGTGATGCACCGGAAGAGAGTGACCTCTGAACTGCATGACAGTTATTTCCGCTTGATGACGATTAAACATTCGATTTCAAAGATTTCAGCTGAGTTCGACGAACCAGTGCAGTTGCCAGGAGAGTTCCAGATAGTTGGAGACGAGGTGTGGTAGGGAAAGCCACACCCGACCGAGGAGGCCCTCAGAAATCCCGATGGAGTTTGGGGTCCAGAGAAGATGCTGATAAGATGCAATAAAGAAAGCCAGCATCCAGCAGAGTGAGCCCCTAGGCCTCTGGTTGAGTATCAAGAGAATAAGAAAGACACAACGTGACGGTCATAACAGTGGGGTTAAGATATTACAGTTTATGTTTGGTCTCCAACTCCCTCTCACATGCAAACCTTGAACAACCCTTTCGAACCCTTGCAATAAAGTGAGTGGTAAAATATAGTTAAAGAAGTCTTCCTGCGTCGTTTGTCACTGCGTCTGTCGTTATCATTATGTCGTTGTGAATTATTCTACATATATATGTGCATGTATGTAGATGTGAATCTGCATATGTGACTATATAACAATAGTACTTGATGCCACCTTGCTTAGCACTCGGCTCTACAAGGTAAGGATCAAGGGTAAAGTGGATCAATCCCGAGAATGGAGTAGGGCCCTCCCCTACACGTCGGTGTAGTAGCTGTTGAAAAGGGAGCCTACGGGTCACCCTCCACTAAGGTCACCAGCTTTACTTTTTAACTTACTTCCAGGTTTACTTCAAAGAGTTTTTTCTCTCTTGAAAATTAAAAGATTTATCAAACACTAGGTGTAGGGTAGCAACGAGTTTTATAAATCACATCCTCTCTACTGCTCAAATTCTAGGTTCCAATATTTAATTTCTAAACTGTGATGCCCAGTCGGCAAGGCTGAAAATACACTGACTATATCATCTTTAGAGGGTTAAGATCCCCCCAAAAGGGATGCTCTGGGTAGGATACTAAGATACATCTTGTCGTAAAACTCAAGTTCTGCAGCTCCGTGGAATGTCGAGTACTCTTTTATTGTCATTATTCTCGGGTCCAATCTGACTTGGAGTGGTAGAACCTGTTACGGTAATATTTTTACATCAATTAGATCAGTTAAAGAATATTCTTTTTCGATAGGACCGTGAACAAAACCCCCAAGAAACAACTACATAAAAAAATGTAAATATGAATACAAAATTAACGTGATTCCCAAACCTCTAGGCCTAAACTAACTCAATAAGTACTGAAATAAAATCAATCAACTAATCAATTTAAACCATGTTCATTATCCAAAGGAATTATCAAATATTTCAGGACATGAATGTATGCATTGTGATAGAAATCACCAACGTAGTTTTTTTTTTTAAATAGTCATTAATATTTGCTAATTACTTTCTAGCGTTTATTTATACATGAAAATCTATAGTTTCATGTTTATACTATTTTTGTGCCTTTAATTTTGAACATATTATTTTTTCTGTTTTCTGGTTATTAGTTAAATATGAATTCTTGGAAGTTCTTTTAAAGGACTCTGGAAGAATTGGAAATCAGATGACGAACCAAGACCATCCAGGCTACAGAATGGTTGAGATCGAGCGGAATAATAAGAAGAGTACTAAAGACATGAGTTGACTTGCTGTCACTCTAGTGAAACACCATCATAGTTAGCTGATGTGAAAAACTAGCAAGGGGAATAAAAGAAAATAATAATAATGTTAATGATACGAAACAGTAGTACGGTTATCATATATATGTATATATATACATGTATGTATATATACATATATTTGAATATATATATATATATATATATATATATATATATATATATATATATATATATATATATTTATCTTCATCTAGTAGTGTTGATTGCACGGATTCCTTTGACGTATCACCTGTTCCAATCGGCAATCGCTCTTGGTAGGTCCGCTAAATGGCATCCAGTGTATGCACAGAGCTTATAAATATTTGCTGGTTAACCAACAGTGTTTTGACGATTTATGGGATGCCACAAGAGAACTTCGTTCATGAGTTCGTATCTGTTTCTTCAGCAGCGCCCAACATGTCTTCATCTTACTAGGATGATTTGTGGTGAAGGCGTCCGTGTCATGACAGCATTTATGACTGTTATGAAATTAATATGACTGATTCAAAACGTGAAGAAATTGTAAAATTTCAACTTTTACACATGCATTCTCAGTGACATACAAGCATATGCAGATTTATGCTCTTGCGAAATTATATATTTATATACACATATATGATTGTGTATATATGTGCATATATGTGTGTGTATAAATATGCTCACACACACACACACACACACACACACATATATATATATATATATATATGTGTATATATATATTATAAGAGTGTTGGTTGTCACTAAATCACTTTGTGGGTATGTGTCGAATGAAGTGCAATATGATATGGAGAGTGCTCAATATCTAGGGTAGAGCTATCCTTATTCATTCTCCTCGACATGCAGTGATGATGTTTTGTTCCATCGCTTTAGTTACCTACAGACACAGAAATCAAATAATGTGACGAATTATTAAGTTACACTCGAATTTATATCCGCTTACTCAGCGCGCTGCGTTCATAGCCTGGTTTAAACCTATAAAAACATGCATCCATACGTAACTATAACACATACACGCATACGCACCCATCCGCATAGAGTCACACACTTATAACCACACATAAACGAAATCCCAACGGTTTTTTTGTCTGTATTTTTCGATTTCGATTCATTCCATCTTCTTATCTGCCTGATGATTGTTGTTTTACAAAAAACTCCATGAAACCCCGGGTCGGAGTCTATATTCCATGAATTATATATATATATAAGTTAAAAAACCTAAATTTGTGCGTTCAATCAGTACGTCAAGAAAAAGAAAACTCTCATTGTTTTCAAATTACATCTAAATTTCAACTCAACCAATTACATCCTACGTTGAAATATATATATATATATATATATATATATATATATATATATATATATATATTTCTATGATATAGCTTCAGTTGTAAGCTATAATAATATATATAGATAATAAGATATAAATAAATTGTCTGTAAATAAAATTATAGTAAATGTAAAAAAAAATAACTGTATTCATTCTCGATCTAACTTGCTTCTTATCGATTTCTGTCTGTTAGTTTTACTATGACAGCATTTGAAATTTCACCCTCATTTAATGAAAGCCGAATGTTTTAATGTTGACTTTAGCTCGCTAGAACGGCTTAAAGATTGGTCGAAAGAATAATTGCAATTATGGATTGTACTGTGGTAATACATTAACACGTTTCACTTGATCAACTAAGACAGTCTGGACAGTTTCCCATTTACTATTTCTTCTTTTGTTATGAGTAAATTGTTATGACATTTATTGGTTCCCACAAAACAAATATCACCACTGGAAATGAAACTCAGATTTATAACGTATAACATATTTATGGTTTTATCGCTGAAACAATGTTTTCATTCTCATACATTTCAAACATTTTAACTTACTAAGGCTATTATTGTATAAAGCTTTTCTATTGGAAAAATTTTGTTTATTAAAAGTAACCAAAATGAAATGTCATATTGAAAAGGGTATCTGTCATTAGACCGGAAATGTAGAACTGTTTTCTATTTCTGAGAGGGTAACAATTCAGCCTATTTTATTGTCCAAAGCGAGTAATGGTTGAAGAATGATAACATTTGCGTAATATTGGGAAAGACCATATTCTTATATTGTAATAAACGAGTTTGAATTCCATTCGCAGTTTCAAGTTTAGTTTTGAATAAATAACTGTGGGAATGGTATGAAACCTTGATCCCATCAGCTCAGGGTTAAATAACACTACTTTTCTTCAACAAGTATGGCTTTGGAATTAAATAACCCATGAAGGCTTATATGCTATCAAACAAAGAAACTAAACAAAAATAGTCTCCATAATAACATTGCTGAGGGCAGATTCGTTTGAAAGACATGGGCCATATATTAAACCTCTTCTTCTTCTTCTTCTTCTTCTTCTTCTTCTTCTTCTTCTTTAACGATTTTTTCTTTTACTCTTTACTTCTTTTTACTATCCTGTTTCTTTATTTTACTAATTCGTTAAATCCCTTTGAATTCTCTTTACGTCTTTTTCTTATTCCCTTTTTTTTCCTTCTCGGTTGTTAATTCATTTTCCGTCTCTTTTTATTTCTGCTTTGCTAATTTTTTTTCTATTACAAATTTTTCTTCTTGTTTATTTTTTTCTTATTATTACCTAATTTCTTTTCCAACATTAATTTCTGTTTTTCTTCCCCTTTTCGTTCATTTCGTTCTTTTTTACTTCTTTTTCAGTTTTTTTTAATTTAATCGACAAAACTTTCTTTATATTATATGATCAGATGATTAAACTATTTTAACTTAAACTGGACTTTAATACTTACTAACAATTTTATGTTAAATGACAAAATATCAACCTAAATGTATGTATGTATGTATGTATGTACCAAACCATACAAAGAAGCAGAATGTAATACAAGGACATTTATAAGTGAAGTTTAACAGGTTTCAGAGATTTCCTTCTCTTAGAAAGGTTGCCATACCAAGGTTAAAGTGCCCGGGCTTCCCTGCAATTTACCCACATCTGTAGGATGAATAGTTCAATTCATTCATTTTTAAAGGCTATTTGTGCCATGTGGAATGGAAACAGCCTTGTCTAGGTTTGGGTCACTGAGTCCATTTCACAAGACAATGACCATAACACTACAGGCGGTTTGTTTATGAAAATTATCTTAGTAATAAATTGTTGATTTGATCTTAACTAACTTCAAGTATTTATTATAAAAAATCTAATGGGAGAAATTGTAAGCAGCTTCCACTTATCACACGAAATAGAATGTTAATAGAAGATACAATTAAAAATTCGTTGCCGTATTTCTTTTTAGTGACAGCGAGTTTCAAGTGTTTTCTCCGGCATTAAATGTATTAATCTAAAAAATGACATAGTTTTTTTTCAGAATACGAAAGAAATTAAAAATATATCAATAGTCGTTTTTTTTCCTTTAGCTAAACTATCTTTCCCTTTTTTCTTTTTACCTTTTATCACCGTTTATTTCCTTCTCTTGCTGCTTAATGGTATCTTTCTCCTTTTTGTCCTTTTTTCAGCAATTCTTTCATACCTTTGCTTATTCATTTTCTCTTTCACACATCCCCTGACACTTTTCATAGTTTTTCACCAATTCTTTCATTCCTTTGCGTCTTCGTTCCTCTTTTGTTATTTTATTTTATCATCAATTCCATCATTATTAGTCAGTTGTTGTTGTTGTTGTTGTTGTTGTTGTTGTTGTTGTTGTTCTTCTTCTTCTTCTTCTTCTTCTTCTTCTTCTTCTTCTTCTTCTTCTTCTTCTTCTTCAGAATCTGATGTTTGAATCAGATAGTAAATGTAGAAAATATTGCATTCTTTGCAGAAGTCTCTGTTTATAGTTAGATACGTCAGCAGTAAAGTCGATTAGTCGTGACAGATTTTCAGTCTACCAAAACTGAAACATGTCCGATTGAATCTTTATCCAAACTTGGATTAGCTTTAAATCTTTAAGAAGCAAACATTTTCCCACACGGATGACTGGCATAAATGTCTTAATGATTCTCTATGACGCCGAGTTGCAGTTTATATTTGCTGGAAAAATATTCAATTCTTTATGTGTGCTTTTTGCAAAGGAGGTGACGTTGTTTGTTGCTCAAAGCAAAAGTATAACTATTTTGATAACCTATGGGACAAAATCTGAATAATATTCTTTCATAAAAAATGATTCATTTCTTTGAGTAATAGCTACCGAATTAAGTTAGTTAATTAGTTGTAGCAAGTTCAATTTTCATTGTTTTATAATGTCTCGTTCAGCGGTAATCTTCACTGACTCTTTAAAATGTTTTCACTCTCGTAAAATGTCGAATACCGAGTAATGAATAGTGAATTATGAATACTGAGTAGAATACCAACTAATAAATACTGACTAATGAATACCGATTTATGAATCCTGAGTAATTAATACTGAGTAATGAATGCGGCGTTATGAATACCGACTAATGAATACTGGGTAATGAATCCTGAGTAGAATACCTAGTTATAAATTCCAAGTAATGAATACTGAATAATGAATACTGAGTAATAGATACTGAGTAATGAATACTGAGTAATGAATACTGAGTAATGAACACCGAGTAATAAATATTGAGTGATGCATACTGACTGCTATGCAATGCAATACTACCGGAATTCTATTTGAATGATTTATATATTTACTATTCTTAGTTATGCGACCCCCAGGCTCCCAATCTATTTCACCTGCTGTATTTGTTGTCAGGAGATCCGTGTTTGAACACACGTCACATTCTTCTTATATAACACACTGGATGTTCTGTACTGCAGCCCTTCAACTCCAGTTAAGCTAAACATTGCAATGCACCTTGATTCATGTAATGGTTCTGAAGTAATCACAATTAAGTTGGATTTTGCAATGCACCTTGAGTTATGTAATTGTTCTTAAAGTAATTAATTATTACTTCTGAGTTTGATTTTCACAGTTTAACTCATATCTCCGCCTTGCTTGCCAAACTAAGCTAAGCTTAGCCATTGACAAATTAAATTGCATCAGTTTAATAAATATCTTATCATCTTTGTGTTGCCAGACATAATGTTAACTCTACAAATCTTTTTTTATTCAGTATGAATCGATAAACAGTTGAACAAAGCTAAATTTAAGTAAAAATTACTTCTAAAATGATCAGTGCTTATATGCGAGAATTTTTTTTAGAGAATTTCAGAGTCTAAAGTTAGGGGTATGTGTTACACACAAATAATTATGGTAATACCATCTGAATCAGATTGACATCTCTAATGAAAATAAAAGGAAATACATTCGTAAAATAGAATGTTTTTATTCCTGAACCTAATTCTTGATAATTCCTTATATATATTTATTTAATGAGTTCAGTGTGAAACGGGGAAACAATTGTATGTAAGCTTTTCAGAATCAAAATGATGAGTCTCAATGATGGTCTGCTTTGTAACGATCGATCAACAGCAAAATCCCGGAATATATTAAATTGATTTTATAATGTAATCATCACCATCAACAATAAAATCAAGTTACACTGACAGCATTGAGTCCCCCACTCTCTCTCTTACACCCACCATCCTTCCTTATTATCCATCATTTCTGGCAGGTCTTTTAGGTTGCATCTTGTATCCGTTCAGAGCTGATGTGAGTAAGCTTTTGCTGGTACGTCCATGTATTGGGGTTCAAAGAAGAACGTCATTCATGAGTTCAGCCTTGCTTCTCAAATAGTGCCTCCCATGCCCTGTTCATCTTTTTTGAATGGTTTTTGAGATAGGAGGCAGGTTGCCGTCCGGTTACTGTCTTTAAGAGTGTTGCTTACAGGATGTCTTCAAGACAGCACGCAGCATTCTAGTGTAGTTCACATCTAGTTTTTAAATGTAAAGTGTCACAAAAGCCCAAAATTTGACCGAATACAACTAGCGATGCAAGAAAGTAGTGTAGATATTTTTTCATTTAAGTGTCAGAAACAGAAAGCTAAAAAACGCGTAAAAAAGCAGAGGATGCTAATTTGTCAATTTCCATCCCTAGGGTTGGTTTGTTGTTGAATGGCATATCAACCACCGTAAGTTATCTAATGCCATAACAAGCATATCACCCTATGATTCTACTGAGTGACAATATCTTCTGCAATAACATGCCAAGGCAGAAGAGAGAGAGAGAGAGAGAGAGAGGGGGGGTGCTTATTTTATCAAAATTTCGACGCATCAGTCGAAAGCCCGCCCAATTAATCGATTCTCTCTCTCTCTCTCTTTCTCTCTCTCTCTCCTCTGGTGGTGTAACGGTTAGCAAGCTAGACTAGCGAACCTACACGAGTGAGTTCGAGTCTCATTGGGTGCCCCAATCATTTGGCCTTGTGCCACATCGAAGCAAAGAGCTTTGTAAATTACCTCTCTTTCTCTCTCTCTCTATCTCTATCTCTCTTTCTCCTTCCACTTGGTGATCTAACTTCGACTGTAGCCGTCTTTCGATTAAACACTTTTAAACTGCTGATGGCATAAAGTAGCGCGTAATATTTTATGGTTGTACTCCTGATCAAAACCGCTCGATACAGCTTGCATTAAGAGGACCAGAAAGTTCATTTCTATGATATTATTTATTTCATTACTGTCCTTTCGAAAAATAGGCAAAGTCAAAAGGTAAACGGCCAATAGCATCATCCACAAGTTATACATGATGCATCCGAGTGTTTCTCTCTTCTTAATAAACATTTCTAAAGTTATCATATAAAGCCGCAATAAAGTTATCATATAAAGCCGCAATATATATCTATGTAATCGCGTAACATGCGACTTTCTGAGATCTAAATGGTAGTTAATACATACGAAAGATAAGAACATTGTATCAATAGTTGGTCAAAGCTAGTCCGAGTCCAACTGATACACATACAATATCCAGCCAACAGAAAGCTCACCTATTGGTATCTCGTCAGCTGTGTTTATATTGCCGTAGAGCTGTATTTTCATTAAAATCACTTAAAAAGATTATAGAAAATAAATGGAGCCGAAAATGTATACATATATATATATATATATATATATATATATATATATATATATATATATATATATATATATATATATATATATATATATATATGAATTTTAACCAATCAATAAAGAAACTCGTACGATACCCAGGATATCTGATGAAATCGCTTTTTGATGATCAAATTTGAGGAGTCATGTGATGCATGAGATCGGATAATACTCAGATCTATACGGAAGTTATGATCCCTAACTTATAAAAAAAATTGACAGCCTAAGTAATATGACTTCTAAAAAAACCGTGGTTTAGTTTCCTTATATTTGTTTGTTTGTTTGTTTTTTTTTTTCCAATAAAATATTCATTATTTTTTTTTAATGGAAAGAAAAGTTTATATAAAATTATCTTTTATTATATTTAAATCTTCAGGGATTTATCTTTGTAAGTAGTATTATTCAAGTGATCCCTTTGCCATGAACAGGGTGTGACATAAGGTTAAATTTTAAGCGAAGTAAAACTGGTTTGAATGCAGTTTTCTTTCTACTAGACTGGTTGCCTAACAAAGGCTGATAAACCCAGTCTGCTCTGCTACTTACCCATAGCTGGAAGAATAATAAAGGGATTCATGTCGTTCCCAGAAGAATTAGCGCTAAAATGAAATGCGAACAGCCTCATCAAGGTTTTTGAGCTCGGGTCACCGATTCCATTTCCTACGACGATAACCCTTACATTAAGCACGTCTCTTTTGTACACGTTATAATTTTGCCTTAATAAAGACATCTCTTTTTAACTGTCAGAAAATTAAATGAGGTATGTGTACTTACATATGTATATTTTTTCGATTTTTACGCCGTAAATAAATTTAATATGTATTGAATAAATATCGAAAATTTTATCAAGTCTTTTGAATCAGTTGATTTTTTGTAGAACATTAAATTGAGTGTGTACTTAGCACTGTAAATGTTCTTGTTATTTTTTCCATGTGGATTTTAGAAAATTAAAATAGAATTTTCAACATGAAATTATTCCGTTTCGATATAAATGTCAAAGGTAATTTTATATCGGATGTTTTCCAATTCTTCTACTTTTGATAATGTATATTTAATGAGCATTGATTTACTCGTTATATATGAATGATTTCTATTTGGTCAGCAGCAATCAATATTTCCACAAGTTTATGAGAATACAAAGAACATGACAGATTATACTGAAACAAAAACCAATTTTTTTGTGTTTGGTTAAAAATTCTAATACACTGCCTTGGCTTTAAAATATCGTTCTTGCCTATATAACAAATTTAAGTGAAACTTTGGACTGTAGCCTCTATTGAGAGGTAAGATCTACTGAAAAAGGAGTGTCCGGTATGTGACTGTAAACTACATCTGTTGATGAGACTCATGATCTAGAGTTCAGAAGGATTTGAAGTACAGCCTCTTTGTAATTACTCCTACGTCCACTCTGACTCGGAATCGTAGTACCTATAAGGGTCCTATCTATTGATCAAATAGGTGTGCTCGAATATTGTTTGCATTAGATAAGAATTGGTGATATCATATAACCATATGCAAAAAAAAAAAATACGTGATATCATATAACCATGCGCCAATCCCCCCCAAAACATACACAACAAATCTAACCGTTTTTATGTTTAAAATTAATTTGGCATTAAATAACCTAATATGGTTGATATGCCCTAAAACCAAACCAAACCAAACCAAACCAAACCAAACCAAACAACAAATGTAACAATAAATGCATAATGAACGCAATTCCCTAACCTAGTGAAATGATATAAACCAGACAGGTTGACATAGCGTTGATATGAATCAATCAAGAGTACCGATACAGCTTTCTGGTTATATGGTTATCCTTTACCAATGTAGCGTATTTTGATTTGAAGAAGAGATTCAGTGTCTTGAGTTGAGTCGTTAGCTCAGTTTGCACAAAATCTTAAGTTAAAAGCTGTGAAATAACCGGATAAACTTCAACAAATAATCGAACAAGTTGTTACGACTAATTCTCACTTTAATGGCCAGATGGATTTTCATAAATTACAAAGGTTGCCGCTAAACTCTTCACTTCGGATGATTACAGTAAACCGCTAAGACGGTCATCTTTTCTGCTCTAACTTCTGCACCTGACACAACTTCGAACTTTGAAATTTGAACTTCTACTTTAGAACTTTCGACTAGACGACCTGTTTCTACACCTTCTGTCTTCGAAGAGAACACCATCAACTAATTGTTTCAGTAACCAAAATCTTCTCCTGACCGGAAATTCTGCTTCACTTGCTTATATTGAACAGTCAAATTTTTCATCACTTGTTTAACAGACGTTCATAGTAACGTTTCGATTTTTTTTAGAAAAAAACTTTTTCCCCCACAGTTGTGCTGTTCTTCACTTGTTAAGTTGACCTCAAGATCAGCACCGAAGTAAAAAACCATTTTCTCATTGTTTGCCAAGAATTACTTTTTTTCCCTTTACTTCGATCAACATGTTTATTATCAGTCTCACGGTGAAAGCATGCAGAAAGCACCGGTTTATTGATTGATTGAAGAACTAAAGTTAATACTATGTAACACATAGATGGGTGGAATAAGGAGGTTCGTACCTTTCTCTAAATTAAGTAGCGATGAGCCAGTTCAGTACTTAGATGAGTGACCATGGCAGATACTTAAAACAACTTCGGGCTTGTTTTATTCGGTTTCTTTGATTTATAGAATATAAATCTGCATAAGTTAGTTTAATTCCAAAGTCATCTGTGTCGAAGAACTAGGTTAATACGATCTAACACATAGCTGGGTGGAATAAAGAAGTTCATACCTTTCTCGAAGATAATTATCCAAAAGTGAACGTACTATCTTATGAAAGGTCTAAACTTCCTCACCTCGACCATCTATGGGTGTCCTCGTGGTGTAATGGTTAAAGCGATGAACTGCGGAATTGTAGTACGCGAGTTCGTACTCCAGTCGCGCTATTACGTTCACTTTTGGGCAAATACCCTTGGGAAAGGTATGAACCCCCTTATTCTCCCTCCAGCTATGGGTAAATAGTAGGACAGACTAGGTTCTTCAGCCTTGGTGAGGCAACTAGTCTAGGAGAAGGAAAACTCTGAATTAAAACCTGTTAAACTCCGCTTAAAAATTGACCTTGTGTCATATCCTGCCCGAGCGGAGGGGTTGGTAAATAGTACCAGCTATGGTCAAATATCACCATTTTCTTTTTTCTACACGGATACCTTGGTTTTTAAAATGGTATTCAGATAAAGTATAATTTTCGAAAATGATGTATACAGCAAACTCTCGTTCTAACAAGTAGTAGATCCACAATTAAATGATATTCTAAAGAATACAAACCCAGGTGGATGGAGTCTGTAAACATTTTAAGATTGTCTAGTCTAGGGGGGTTTCTTGGCGAAATAATGAGGCGTCTAATCATTTGTGCGAACCTGAGTAAAAATGAAAGACGTTACACGATAAATTGTCTCTGACAGGTTATTGCAACTTTCCCATGCTGCTCACTAGTCTCGGATTCCATCTGGCCATTGAATTAAACCTTCGAAAGTGAAGATGGTGCAATCAAGGAAATTGAATTCCTTTTCGAGATCCTAAACGTAAGTTTCTGTTATTTAATGTGACTCTTTCTTACAAGACTCATCACTGAACTTTACGCAACGTAGCTGACTAATCTTCATTAAGTTATCATATAAATAGATCACCCATGCATGCATCTATATCAAATTGTAACATTTGAAATTTAAAATGATTATCTGATTTTAATGGCATGACAACCCATCCATGGTAATTTTATACCTAGAATTTAAGTAATCGCATTCATTATACGTTAATGTTTACATCTTTCGAGTATTTCTTTCTTAAAAGTTTTTTTTTGCCGACGGTTCACTTAAATATTAATGATTTTTAAACAGATCTATTTAACTCATAAACTAGACTCTAACCAGTGTAAACAATCCGGGTCAGTGTGGACCTGGGAGTAATGTCAATGAAAGGGTACTCCACACTTTCCATATATCTAGAACTAAAGCCTTACAATCAGATTCAGTTTAATGCCATACTCAGTTTATCCCTTTTTTGAGTATGTTTGTGTGTGGAGGGGATTTAACCTTTTTGCTGAGGATAAGGCCAACAAAAGCTGAAACCTGCCGACTGGGTCATGAAATTTAAAAGTTTAAAAATTCAGTCTCGATATTTTTACCATAATTTGGGTAATATTTTTACTTAAACAAAATGAGAGCATCAAATAGAATCTCAAAAAGATGGAAATAGAATGAATATTAGAATACTCGTGAAATAACAATAGACATTGAATAAATATAGAAAATAGAATAAACATATTTAAGGAATATCTATGCAATATACGGGATTTTATTTCTTGGGTGTTTATGTGAAAATGTCTCACTCTTTGCAGTAGACATCAGGTGGTACCCATGCACTTACTTTTCTAAGTGCAATGCGGATGTATTCTTTATGAGAGCAATTTCTTGTCTTTAAGCTAAAACTGATTTCCGATTTGAACCGCACCAAATCGTGCCGGAAATCTGTCGAAAGTCTTCAGGTGTTCTCATTTCCCAAAGAAGAATTCGACCTTACAACAGAAAGCAGAGATTGGCTAATCGGAATTCACGCAACTACAAGAGAATTTTCAGTTTGGCGATTTTTGTTCTGCTTAACTGGTCCTTGAAATGCAAGACTGCTTACAGGTTATAAAAGCAGTTGCACTAATATGTGGAGCGAGATCAAAGGAAAGAAGAAAGTCAGAACCAAGGAAGTTATCAGTACTGAAAAACAAAGAGAGAATCATGATGAAAAGAACATAGACAGACATACTGAAAGAAAGAAAGAAAGAAAGAAAGAAAGAACAGAAGTGGAAGAGAGAGAATAAAAAAATTAAATAACGAAGAAAGTAACAGAAAAAAAACACTAAAGAATAAAAATCTGGACGATGGAAATAAAAACAATCACAGAGGGCAAGGAAATACAATAAAAGAAGAAAAATTGAGTTTAATGGAAACTTTAAGAAAGAAAGAAAGAAAGAAAGAAAGATTATAAAAAATGAAACTAAACGAAAGAGATAAATAAAGATAAATCAAGAATGGAAGGGAAACATTTAAAAAAAGGTGGGGGTGGAAACAGAGAAAACTGTTCCGGAAGAAAGATGTAAAAAGAACAAAAGAAAGAATTAAAGAATTTTTATATGCATATTTACCCAGGTGAATTAAACTTTTCCATCCTAGGACCTTATGATAACAATACGTCTATCAAAACAACTTCTTTCAACACTGGATCCCTTTTCCCCTTCTTCTCTCTCGTTATTTTTTTTTGTATAACCAATCACCTAAATAATAATAATAATAATAATTCTAACGCCGTAAGGACTAATCACGTCAAAGCAAGAATAGACCAGACGCAACAAAATAGCAGATGTAGATTACGTGGAGACAGAGACGAAACCATCAATCCCGTAATAAGCGAATGCAATTAAATAGCGCAACTAGAGTATAAGACTAGATACGACTGGGTGGGCAAGATGATCCATTGAGAATTGCGCAAGAAGCTTTACCATACGAACAAATGGTAAAGGCAAAACTCACAGTCCGTCCAAGAAAATGAGATGCACAAAATTCTCTGGGATTTTGAGATATAAACAGATCATCTAATCTCGGTCAGATGACCAAACCTTGTGAGAGTCAACAAAAAGCTGAGAATTTGCCGAATAGTGGACTTTACCGTTCCGACTGACTACTGAGTAAAACTTAAAGAAAGCGAAAAGAGAAATAAATACCAAGCCATTGCTAGAGAACTGAAAAAACTATGGAACATTAAAGTGACAGTGATACCAGTTGTAGTTGAGGTGCTCGGTATAGTCACCAAAGGATAGGTACAGGAATTGCAGGACTTGGAAATTAGAAGACGAGTGGAGACCATCCAAATTATAGCATTGTTGAAATCGACCAGACTACTAAGAAGAGTCAAGGAGACTTGAGATTTGCTGTTACTCAGCCTCTTATGAAAACCATTATCTAACGCAGGGGAGAAAAGCTCTCAAAAGAGTAAAATAGTAATAATTAATGATAGGTGGGGAAGGTGATTCAATGGGAACTGTGCATGGGATTAAAATTTGACTATAGTAACAACTAGTATATGCACGAACCAGAAACTGTCCTAGAAAATGAGATGCATTAAATTTTCTTGAATTTTGAGATACAAACAAATCACCCAATCGAAGCGAAAAAACCAGGCCTAGTTTTAGTAAAGAAAAACAAAAAAAAACAAGTTTGTCATTTAGTTGATTTTACTGTTCCAGTGGACCACAGAACGAACATGAAAGAAAGTTTGTGCCTGAAAATAGATAGAAGAAATTAGCGATTAGAGGAAGAACCGAGCCTTTTAGAATCCTTAGAAGTGAGAAGAGTACTTGAGACTTCAGGAAAATGTCATTTAGACCCCAGTGACAAAAACACCAGTCAAAACTAGTGGAAAAAAAGTCGCAAAAAGGGAATTATTATTATTATTATAAAGTTGTTTTGAAGCCACGAAAATTACGGATGAATTGTAAGGCCTTTTGGATCATCGAAAATCTCATTGTTCTGTGGTCAATATTCAGGCCCCTCATTTGTCCAGTTATGGAGTGTCTATGCTACCGCATCAGGGTGACCATGCACGTATATACACCTGTCAGTTCCTGTGGAGGAGTGAGTCCCCGTGGAAAAGTTGTGAACGTGCCGGACTGTGACGTGAATTTCCGTTGCAGAGATTTGCTTAAAATTGTTTCCTTGTTTTTCTGAGCAATTCATTGCTGACTTTTCCCTTAATTTCTGTTTGATTGAGTTTGTGTGCTTCTAATATTCCTGAGGCCATTGGTCTAATGAGTAGAGTGTTCGCCAATGGTCCGGAAGACCAGGGTTCAATCCCAAGTCGAGCCATACCAAAGACTCAAAAATGGTATTTGGTGCGGCCTTGCTTAACACTCAGCATTATAAGGTACGGATCAATGTTTAAGTGAAGCAATCCAGGGAAATGGAGAAGCGATCTCCCCCACATCTCCGTGTAGGGGAGTGTGCTCCTCAACTAAGGCCGCTACTCAGGTCACCCTCGACTAAGGTCACCAACTGTCATTTCAGTTGTTTTCTTTTTTTTTTCATATATTCCTCATAAGTTTTGTGCCTTTTCCAATTCCAAATTCCATTGCTATATGTAAGGTGAATGGGTTAAAACGTTTCACAATGTTTTTCATTTCTTTTTTTTAATTTTTTTCGCAACAATCTTGACATCATCAATATAAATAGGTTGGTTTATCCTTTCGCGCGACTTTGTAAATCGGTATTCTCTTTTACTCTTCCTTAGGATGTAGTTTAAGACAATCATTGCCATAAGGTTAGTAGAGGAGATAATGAGTTTCCTTTGAAGACGCTTTTTTGTTTTAAGTTCTAATAGGTTTGCTCCGGTTGTCAGTTCAACTTTTCAATTTCATGATAAATTTAACAAAAACATTATATAATCCCTGATTACCGGATCACATCATATGTCTATCCATTCAAGGACTACGTTTTTCCATCTTTTTTTCTTCTCTAGAATGGGTTCGTCTATATATCAAAGGGTATCTGTGTCTATAGATCTTTCGAGGCTTCCTTTTTGTACATCGGGAAACAGGTTGCGGCTTTGATATTGGGATTAAGTTTTTCTACATCGCTGGAAACTTATAATTATTATTATTATTATTTGTGAGTTTTTTGCACCACCGCTTGGTGATGATCTTTCACTGGATTCTGAGTAATAGCATGTCTCCTCAGGTCTCCAGGACTCTTCTCAGTATTCTTGCCGAAATCAACAATGATGTAGTCTGATTGATTTCGATTCTTTCAACGATCATCAACTGTTCCAAACCTTTTCCTATTCTTTGCGGACCGTTCCAAGCATACCAATTACAGTTGGTAAGACTGTCACCCGCATGTTCCACAGTGTTTTAGTTTTCTGGCATGGTCTAATTATTTCTTTATCATTTCGCTTTCTTTTATTTTGCCATTTGGTAGTATGGTCAAAATTAATCCTTTGTACAATTACCAGTGGCTCCTCCTTTCCACTAAGTTATGCCTAGTTATTCACTATGTAGTTATACTAAACTGGATTGTTTGAAATAGAATTGTTTCTGAAACTGCGAACTTATGCTAAACCGAACTGTTTGAAAAAGAACTGTTTTTAGATAGAACTAAAATCTGTACTTATGCTAAACTGAATTGTTTGAAATTGAACTCTTGACATTTAACTGTAAATAAGAACTATACTTAAACTAAACTGAACTGTTTGAAATTCGGCGTTAAGTGACCCAAAAAGGGTTGATACGCTGTAAAACTAAACAACCAACCATTTGTTTTCTTTCTTTCCTAGCATTCAAATGTTTTTCTGTTTTGGTATTTCTATTCGTTACTCTTTTCCCACATTTCATCATGGCACACTTCCAATGCCAAATTCCATTCCTATATTCTGGCAGTGTATTCTTATTATTTACATCGGGTCTCTAGTAAATCTTCCCCAGTAAATCAAGCATAGTTTTGTATTCATTTTGTGCTAATTTTCTGCATTCGCTTATGATGTGAATAACCGTTTCATCTCTCTCATCATATAACTTACACATGCTATTCTGTTGTATATTGTCAATTTTTACCTTTATATAATTGCCCTTATGCCATTATTTAGTGCCGTTGTTAAAAGAGAATCCATTTCTCTTTCTTTGTCATGTTCTGGTCATTTTGTGTGCATCTCCGCTTCTTGTCACTTGAAGTAGCCATACAGTTGTTTTTCGACCCATTTCTGTTTTCTAGATTTTGTTCTTTTACTGCGTGTGCTAATGTTGATATTGTTCTCACTGGTTGCAGTAATTTCTCTTTCTTTGCACTTTTTTGTATTTCCCCAAATCCATGTATTGTTCCATCTATGCCATTCTTATTGTTGGTGATTTTCCTTCGTCCTTTTTTTTTTTGTCGGGCGTGGAATCGTTCTATGCCATCTCTTGGATAAAAGGCTTTCTGCATCGTTATCCTCTGGTCCATTTATCTGAGTTTTTCTCATGTCCATCTGCACCGTTCTTACAGGTACTGCTTGTGTGACGTAGTTACAGGAGCAAATGGCTATGTGTTGTGTCGTCAGGTGAATGTGTATTTCGTTGTAAGCACTGTAAGTGAGTGGATTTTGGATGACCAAAGGCGCACGCCTATTTAGGTGAGGGCAAATCGTTGCAAGGTTCTTTTATCCGTTGGTAATCCATCCGATCAGCTACGTTCATGCCTTCACTTTATCACCACTTGTCCTTTCCGCGAATAGTTGACGGATTCTCGTTCGGTCCTTGTTTTCTTGAAAAGTAGTCAAGTTCATAATTTCTTTCTAGATGAAAAAAACTTGGCCTCTCGTAAAACTGACAGAAATGCCAAAAAAAATTCAGTTTACTGCTACCTTTTTATTTGTCTGTTAATAGTAAATCACGAATAGCTGTAAGACCAAAGAGACAGACAGACAGATAGACAAATCTTTCTCATGGTTTAAGTCTAGTACGAGTTAGCAACTCCTCGATTTGGGAGATCAAAATTCTTTGTCTACCAACGTTGATACACTCTGTCTACATCAAGTCGCAATCCTGTAGATTTTTTATTCAGAGTATCAAGTTACTACTAAAAATCCCTCACCCTTGTTAAACCAGATGACCTAGCGTGGATTTCAAAGGGTTCACTTGTAAGATGCTGACAAGCTACCTGGGATTTCTTGCCATTGGTTTCATCTGTGTCTGAGCAGACTGGTGATTTCTCCCATTTATTAATTAATCTATTTCTTTCGAGCTCCTAACATCAGTGTTCTTTCACTGGTGTTCGAGTGACAGCAAATCTTCTCAAATCCCCAGGACTCTTCTCGGTATTCTGGCCGATTTTTACTAGGCTGTAGTCTGAATGGCTTTAATTCGTCCTTCGATTACCATCTCTTCCAACATTCTTACAAAGTGATGGGGCCTGTTCCAAGTGTGCCACTTACAACTGGTATCACTGTTACTCTCATGTTCCATAGTTTTTTTTTCTTTTCGTTTTCTTTGAGTTTCTCTCTGTTTTGTGCCCGAACTGCAAAGTCCACTGTATGGTAAGTTATCTTTTTTTGTTAATAATCATTAGGTCTGGTTTTCAGTCCGGGATTATGTGATATGTTTGTATCTCAGAATATTCTGCGTCTAATTTTTTCAGTACGGATTCTGGTTTGGGCATTTGGTAAAATGATTAAATTTAAATTTCTTACACAATTGCTAGTTGATCATCTTTTCTACCTTGTCGTGGTTCGTCTTGTATTCCTTTTTTGGTAGTTTGTTAATTCGTTTATTTGTGATTAATCGTTCCGTCTCTATCACCACATAACCTACACTTGCTATTTAGCTGTGGATTATCTATTTCCGCTTTAAGAAAATTAGACCTGATGGCATTGTTTTGTGATACAATTATAAGAAATTCAACTTCATTCTTTAAGCTTGCCTTTCTTAGTCATGTCCAGTTTTCTCGTGTGATAGTTCACAAGTTTTTCCTTGAAATTTTCACAAAGTTGTTTTTCCCCATTTCTGTTTCCTAGTTATTGTCATTCTGTTTATCTTAATGTTGTCATTGCCAGTACTGGTCACTAATTAGTTTTTCTTTGTTCTTTATTATGTAGTCTTTGATTCCCTGTATTGATGCATAAACGCTATCTTCATGTTGTTTATTTCCTCTTCTTTCTTCTTTATCATCTCTTGGATGTAAGGCCTTGTGTTGCGTCATCAGCTTTCTTGTCCTCTGGTTCATTTGTTGAAGTTACTTCCTTGTTCACTTCAAGAATAGTCCCGAGTAACTGATATGAGAGACTCACCTGATGTTTAACCCTTTGATGAGATTTCTGCTGCAGAGCTTATTTTCGAGAAGCTTTCTCATTCTTCTGGGGTTTTCCTCTGTTATTTTTTCTTTCATCTCCACTTGTTTGATAGTGTCTGCTTCTAATATCTACAAGTACTCGTAATTTTCTATTTTTCTGACCGGTCTGATTTTTTCTTGATTCGACAGTTCTCTTCCTTTTGTTATATTTCTTTTTCCCCTTTTCATCATAAACATGCTAAATTCCATTTCTATATCCTGACTTTGTATTCTTGTTGTTTGTATCAACCTCAAATTATTTTTCATTTCTTTGGAAACAACTCTTGAGTTGCCTATATATGCCGATGAAAGCAGAAAAGTTGAAAATTAGGACACATAGAAAAGTATGAGCGTTCCAAGGTTTTAGAACTGTCCTTATGCTGCATGATTTTACCAATCAATGTCTGTCAATTTTAATTTAGTTCTTCATCTGGTATCCACGCCCTTCCAATGATAACAAGACATATTTATAGTCTAAGTCACGTCCACCTAATCTTTCCCACTGTGAGATATTTACTTGAATGTTATCTCGTTTGTTTTGTGTCAGTGAACGTCTGGGTGCAATACACTGTTTAAAAGTTAAACAAAGATCTTCTAATCTTGATATGTGTTTCTCTCAGACATTAGAAAAATGCTTTCGACACTTTATAAATTACCGTATTATTGATAGCAGTATTTGTCTGTAATTGTATTTCAAGATGAGGAATTATGTACTTGTATTTTGGCATTAGCAAATCCTGAATTATTGTTAAGCGTACTTCAACTCGTTTTAAGCCTCTACTTTACGGCTAACATCAATTTGCTTTTCACTGAAACAGAGAATCAAGTAATGGATGTGAGAAAGCACTTAAAATGAAGACAGAAGAAAGAATACGTGAAAGAAAGTAAACAATTTATCTCACTTTCTTTCTTTCTCTCTCTCTCTCTGTCTCTCTCTCTGAATATATATATATATATATATATAAACGAGGGTGAATCAGTTACTCTACAGCCAGACAGATTTTTAGCTGAATTTTTTCAGAAATTTTCAATACAGAACGTTTGATTTATGTAATTCATAGTGAACCATTTGGTTAAGACTTACATTGCAACGAAGGAGATTAGGCCAAGTAATAAATATCTGATATATAAAATAAATGTTTGTTTTTTCTATGAAGACTGAAAAACCTATGATTCTGAACACACACACACACACACACATATACATACATACACACACAGCGTCCCCTTTAAATATTAACACACAAAACAAATTTATAAAAAGTTTTACTAAACAAAATATACTAGGGTTTTATTATTTCTAGGGAAGGATTATATTATCAAACTGTATATCATTAGGTGTTGTTTATAATCAAAGTGTTCAGCATTGAATCTTTGTTTCCAGTTATATGAATATGTACCAGTAGAAAAAATATATATATATATATATATATATATATGTATATATATATATATATATATATATGTGTGTGTGTGTGTGTGTGTGTGTGTGTGTGTGTGTGTGTGTGTGTGTGTGTAAAATATATTCAATTTATTTTAACCTGCAGACTTTCTAGACACAACCACCAGAGTCACAAAACCTGGATGAAGCTGTTTGAATTTTACGCAACACAAAAGCTCATGGTAAAGCTATACATCCAATTATTCTCTCTCCAGGTATAGTTTAATAAGAGGCCGGACTAGGCTTTTTAATCTCGAAATAGCAAACGTTCTAGAGAAAGAAAAACACTGAAATAAAACCAGCTGTGCTCCGCTTTTAAAAATATCTTTTTGTCGTATCCTGCTCGTGGTAGGAGATATGGGTTGATACTAAAGAAGTTTCTATATTGTTCAGAGTGGTGATGAATAATACCTAATAATATCTGTTTTTTGAATCTATAGTAGTCCATTAGGAAAATAAAATACTGACATCGTTGGTTTAGAAGAAAATTAACCTTTTCTAATAAAAGAAACTAGAGATGTACTTATTTGTGTATGATACACTATATTGTAATACAGAAGAGAGTTATTAATGCCCCTCTTTCCACTTAAGTTTTCTGTGAACGTATGTGGATGTATTTAGAATGAGGAAGAAGGAAATAAGTATTACACATGCGTGTGTTGGGTGGATTTATTTCCTCTGGCAAATTTGCCTATTACGAAATAAATTTGAAATTAATTCAACATCTGTTGATTGTAAAGTACAGTAACATACGTTGATGACCTTGAAAGACATTTACAGACGTACACATCTGTCGATGATTAGTTACTATATTGAAAAATAAACCTACTGGATCAAACTTACTAAACCTCAGGAAATCCCAAAAACGAACTATTCAGAACGTAGTGATAAAAATAACCGGGATGAAAGAATGAAAATATTTATGGAATAATTTCTATTGAACGCACTCCGAAGAATGGTGTCATTGCTCACAAAATTTGTTTTCGATTTTTTTTTTTTTACATTTCTGAGGCTAGTTATTTTATTAACATTGATTCAGCCGTTTCAATGGGGTCGAAAATATGCTGACACTATCCACTGAATAGGAGTAAGATACACCCACCCCAAAATGCTGCCCTGGGTGTAACGCTAAAGGTCAATGATTCTGCTGGGTATTATGCTGAACTGCACCTGATGGGGAGGTTTCAGTTTTGAAGTTCGAGGAAAAGTAAATTCACTCCATCCTTGCTTTCATTCGTAGATCTTCTTTAAACTTGTGTGAGAGCATCTGTTTCTATCCCATCTATGTTTTTTAATCATCAGTATTCGTTTGAAATATTTGAAACCATATAACTTTATGCAAATAAATGACTCTTATGAAATAAGAAAAGTTACTAAGAACCATATAACTGCGGGAAAAAGAAACACTGGCTTTGGTATTAAATAACCCTAAAAGGGTTGGCAAGCTATAAAACCAACAGCAAAATTTTGATTAATTTAAACAAGTTTCTTTGTCTTTGTTATGTTAATAACTATAATCAAACTAGTTTACTCTCCGGCCTTCGTCAGGTATCTGACGTAGAAAGTGAAATCACGGTTGTCAAAGAATCAGTTATGTTTTTTTGGTTTTTGTGGAGATTGATAATCATAACTGGATGTGATTATTTTCCCTTGTAGCTGGCTTTATTTCTTATAAAATAGCGCCAAGGTGTTGTTTTTTTTTCTTATACGTTGTTTCTTTTGTTCATTAAAGCTTCTCAAGATGACTAAAATATCATTAGCTTTTCCAGTTCTTCAATAAACTCAGCCATATCTTGTCTTAATTTTTCAGCAAGGGCAAAATGTAGCCGACATCACACTGGAAACACCCATAAGATATTAGGGTGCGTAAAACAGTCTAGTAGGTAATTTTAAAGCTAAACCATCAGTACAGATGCAATAATAGAATAATAGCCATGGAAGTAACGGCTCTTTCAGGCCAGTTTAAATGTGTTACTTAATCATTATCCTATTAGGAATAGTAATCTTTATTTTTACAGGAATTATATAAAGATTTTAATCCTTACGACAAGTCATATCAAATCCATAAGCCTATTAAACTGGTTGTTTCAGAGAAAATGATATCCTTTGAGATGTACCGGTTGTTTCTGAAAAAAATTATATAATTTAGTAATCTAATTTTGACTAATTCCCGCTCAGATGGTTTCATATTTAAACAACATGAGCAGAAATAACTCAGAATTATATTTTTAAGGATTAAACACCTTTTCTTTTCCAGTGAATAACATTTTTATAATGAAAAGAAAAAAAAAATATAACATAGAGCTTTTAATACACATGTTATCAAAATTTCAGATCATTTGAACGAGTACTGGTTAAGTAATTAGATTACAAAATCATATCAATTTTCGTGGCACATCGTGTGGTTGTGCACAGAGAAATGAACCGAGAGTTTTAAACTGCGATGGTAATTTAGAAAGAAAGAAGTAAGTATTTTGAATGAAAGAATTGCTACTAACGGAGCTTTGCCTAGTTTAGTACCCAACCCTTTTTTTACGTGCAAAGTGGTCACCAATCTAAGTACTGAGCAGATGTATACCTTCATAGAATATATCAGTTTCATTACCAGAGTTGATTGGTTTGGTTGGATTTTTATGACATTTCAACCATTGTAGGTTATTTAATGCCAGTCCAGTGTATACATAAAAATCAAGTATATATGATTTTTAACTGAATTGTTTGTAAACAACTTTTTAAAACGAGCAAGAGCTATTTTTTTAAAAACAGTTAAACGGTTTAAAGTATTACTATTCTAATCAAACAATTTCATTTAACAGCTGTCATTTGTTTGTACTCAGTTAATTGGATACGCTTAACATTTGTAATTAAAAAGTTTGTTGATAATTCAATTCTAAAAAGTTAAAGCTATTCTTTGCAAACAATTAAATGGTTGCAAGTACTGCTTTTAACCCGTATAATTCTATTAAACACTAGTCATTCATTTGTACAGAGTTAAATGGTTCCAAATATTGCTATGTAATTCCAATAATTCAATTTAGGCACACGGTTATAATGATATACAACACTAATCATTCGATGGTTGGTTGGTTTAATTTAATGGCATATTAACCCTAGTAGGTTATTTAATGCAAACCCTGTTTAAACATATATATTAAATATATGATTTTTAAACTAATATTTTGTAGATAACATTTTTAAACGATCTAGAGCTCATTTGTTTGCTCACTGTTAAACGTTTGCAAGTATTGCTATGTAGCCCAATAATTCAATTTTTGTATACAGTTAAACGGTTTCAAGTTTTGCTTTTTATCACTAATAATTCTATTCAACATTATTCATTAGTTTGCATACAGTTGAATAATTCCATGTATTGTTATGTAAAATTAACCATTCATTTTAAAACCTCTTTTGTTTGTACACAATTAAATTCTCAAATTTTACACATAGATGGCACCCTATCAGGTACAACCTCTTCGGGTCAGAGTGGACTTGGGAGTAATGTCCATGAAGGGGTACTCCACATCTCCAAAAAGCTCCAGGATTAAAGACTCATTATTAGATAGTTTAGTGTCATATCAGGACACTCGTTAGTGGGGATGGATATCTTACCCTTCTGCAGATATTCAGTCGGTGTATTCTCTAGCACCAGCCAAGTGGGCTCTGCATACCTAGAAATGATACCATATAATTTCATGAAACTAGTAAAAGCGTTTATGAACATTTCAGCATTGTAAGCTCGTAATTTTTATAAACTTTAAGAATAAAAGTACAAAGCGAGAAATGAGTTGATCATTTGTTCACAGTTTACACCCCAGGAAGACTAGGAATAATGAGAGGCGTTAAACTCTCCTGTCATAATAAGATGAGGTGATGTATATGTTGGGACTACGGAAATAATTATTCTTTGGTCGTTCACAAAGTATTAGATAAACATCTCATTTTTTGGGCTGGGAAAATAATAACCGTACGCAATCCTTGCCTCCATAGATACTACTCACGTGTCGTCTCCATTATTTTTAATGCCTTCTAAATAGAACTTAGAATCCCCTGATTATATCTCCGATAGACGGGTAAGACATCCGACGCCCAAAAAGGATGAGATGGGTACGACACTAAAAGGAATCTGATAGTGAGCCTCTCGTTCTGCAGCCCCGGAGAATGTTGTGTACTACCTTTCTATTTCTCCCAGGTTCTATAAGATCTGAAATGTTAAGGTCTAATCTATGAATTACATTGATCGACTTGAAAGTGCTTCGTATTTGATAGGAGTACTTGATATCATATAACTGTGCAATTTTTTATATTAAAAATAGTTACTTGAAGCTATCGTTGTTTACCAAGGATGATTGTATAGGAATTGTTTATTTATACATCATAATATAGTTTAAAGTATTAGTATTAGATAGGAATACGTGAAAGCATTAAAACTGCGTGTCAACAAATGACAATTACTAAATAGAAATAATTACTTAAAACAAAATGATGATTAGAATTGTTTAGGAATCTAATAGGAATACTTGAAATCATACAATTGTTAAGAAATTATTTGTATTAGATTGAAATTTCTGCTATAGTATGACCGTGTGCAAAAACTTACGAAACAACTCTAAATTTAAATATAACCAACATATTGTACGCAATTCCCTAATCTATAGGCTGAAAATAACCCAGACGGTTTGACATACCGTTAAAATTAAACAATCAAGTCATCAATCATTTCTTTTATTTTCTTTTTCAGGGCCACTAATTGAAATATTTGAAGTTGACAATTTTTTGAACAGAACGACGTGGTAGACGATACAATCATACAACTACACCTCCATTGCGTTTTGGTTTGACTAAATGTACTTCTCCCAGTTTCCTGTCAGCTTGCTGTAGGAACGTGGATAAATTGTATTGCTGGAATATACTTACTTCCAGCTGGTACCATTTTCATTTTTCCTTCAATAATTGATTGATGGGAATTTGCAGACACATAGATATTCCCAAATTAAGATAAATACATGCCCACGTAAGCACATATATTCCTACAGACTAAACTCTATAATTCTATAAAATTCTGCCGATTTGAAAAAAGGAAAAAGAGGCTACAGATTGACTAAGTGACTAAGTGACTGGAAAAGATTAACCACCTCCTGGATATGGAAGGTATTTGTCAAGAGTGAAGACTAGAAACGCTTATACAAACTATTTGAATCTACAGCAAAAATAAAGGAATGGAATTTGTTATAGAAAAAGCCTCACGCTTATTATGAAAAAAAGATAAACAACTGAATGAAATGAACTACCCAATCAGGAAAGCATCAGAACACTTAAAAATAATTAGAAAACTACAAATACCTGCGAAGATTAGAAGGGTATACAATGAAAGAAACAGCAGAAAGGAATATAAGTAGGGAGTACCTAAGTAAAACATGAAATCTTGCCGAAATAAAATTCTACAATAGAAATCTAGGTAAAGTAAAACATATCTGGGCAGTCTTTCTTTTTACAATAGCCAGGACACTTCTTAAACTGTACAAAGGAGGAACTCATACATATGAAACTTAGAACAGGGAAATTGATAATGATACTCAGTTCCTTAAACCAGAAGGATGACATAATCAGGCCTTATGCGTCAAGAAAAAAGTAGAAAGACAGACTTAAGTTAAAAACCTACGGTTAAAACTGGCGTGAAAAAGCCGCAAGAAGTAGAATATATTATCAATTCAATATACTAAGCGTTGATTCGAGAAGGCAAACGAAGGTATCATAATTCTGGGTTCCGTCATATCACACTTTCTTTGAAGAAGAACAAGAACAAGAACAAGAATTGAAAATATTTCTATTTCGGGCTCTTAGATGACAAATACCCGGAAAAAAACCACATGTAATTTCATTTTCAATTTTGGTTGACAAAACTTTTATTCGCCCAAATAAATCTGAAGTGTATTCATTAAGTTATTTCTGTATTCTTATCTAATTTCGTTATGATTTTAATAGTTCACTGTATGAAGTACTGATTCAAGTGGTTAAGATATCACTCAGTCTTCCAAACAATTCCTTTGAATGAGAGACTTGCACGATGACTAAGTTAAATCTGAATAGGTGGGAATAATTTTTTTTTTTTTTTGGTGTAGCGCTAATAATATGCAGAGGGCATTCTTCTCTGGACAAATATAGTATTACCCTTGACAGATAAATAGGTAATAAACTCCATATATCTAGTATCGCCTCCGCGTAACTACCCATAAGAATGTTACAATTTATTTCAAATAAATGTGTCTCTCAGTTATTCTTTGAAAGCCAACATTAGAGTCCCGGTATCCCTTTGTCAAATTTAACTGTTATAATTTCGGTTACACAGGTAATAGTCTTTTTAATACATCCATCCCAATTGCAATTATTATACAATCCCAACAAATTATGGAAACATAGGAGGAAACTTGAAAGTATAATACAATATGCCAAATACTTGAAGACTAAGGATGGTTCTAAAGAAATGAATGGTTCTTGGATATAAAAATTCTTGAAATATGTGGAGATGGATGTAGTGAATTAAGTACCAGGGATGAATAACTCACCAAAGGAACTGAAATACAACATTCTGAATTCCTCTATATAACGGAAACCAAATCCATAAATACTACAAGAAAATCTAAAGCAAGTGGAAATAAAACAAGTGGACATAATGAAGAACATCCTGACCGAAGAGAAAGAACTATTACCAAGGAATGACTGCGGGAAAAGGTCTTATTAGAAATGGAAAAAATTAAATAAATTACTATGATATAACCCAACTGGAAACATCACACAACTGAATAATCTAGTTTATGCAAAAGCAAAATAGTCACTGCAACAACCGGAAACAAATAGAGTAGCAAAACTAGTGCTGGAAACCTGAGGAGATTTACTGTTACTTAGAATCCTGTTAAAGACCATCAGCTAACGTTGGTGAGAAAAATCGCAAGAAATAACCATGATAATAACAATAATAATGGGAAAAATATGTCTTCTAATTGATATGTCAGTGCCAAGAGTATATAGTAGCAAATCAGTCAAACAATATAATAGAATAAATAAATACAAAGACCTGGAAATTGATATTGACAAATGTGCCACCTTAAAACCACTGTCGTTCCAGTAATAGTGGGAGCCCTTACAATGACCAAAAAACGGACAGAAAAAACATTAGCAAGATACCAGGAAGTCCCAACGTATATAAAATACAAAACATTGCACTTTGAATTGCAGCACATCTCAGGAGAGTACTACCAATGTAACTGAAAAATATCGCCTAAAAGAAGCAGAAAAAACATTAATATTCAGAATACATATCATTTCTAGCTTCCTTCACCCGAGTTCTTAGGTAAAAATACGGTGAATGATAGTTAGAAACCGAAAGTAAAGCTGAAAATTTACAGATTGAATGAGGTCATCTGATTTTTGCTGAAATATTGTAAGTAGCCACATAAGTGTTTTATTTTAATATCTTTTGTGAAATTTCAAATTTGTTTGTTGTTTTCTTGGCTTTGTATGAATTATGTTGTATAAGGTACCCGTGGTGTAATGTTTATCGTCGTAGGAAATGGACACGGCGAAACGAGTTCAAATCCTGGATGAGGCTGATTACATCTCACATAGCACTAATACCCTTGGGAAAGGTATGAATCTAATTATTCTCCCTCCAGCTATGGGTAAATAGTAGGACAGACTGAGTTCTTCAGCCTTGGTGAGGCAACTAGTCTAGGAGAAGGAAAATTCTGAATTCAAACCTGTTAAACTCTGCTTAAAAATTGACCTTATATCATATCCTGCCCGAGCGGAGGGGTCGGTAAATAGGGTATGAATTATGTTGTAATTCTTGTTAATTTTCAATTTATTTGAAATTTGGCCATTGTATTGTAGCTAAAATATTTGCAGGGAGGGAAGGTGATGTCTAAAATATCAGCTCTTAATCCAATCTTTTTAATGTCACTTAAACAATAATTGAAATGATATAGCAATAAAAGTATTAGGAAAATATGCTCGAAGCATTGCACAAATTATTTTATTTTATTGTATTAAATTAATTTAGAGGGATATTGCAATTAATTTAATTTAATAAAATAAAATATAACGATGTAACTTTTATAAGAGAAACGTGGCGAAGAAAGTAAACCTAATAGAAGAAATAGCAAACACTTTAAGTTAAAACTTAAAAATTATTAGGGGGTGTCTCTTTTTGAGAAACCATAGGAAGCAGCATAGGGGATGATAACTATGGCGGATGCACCTATCGTTGGGTCAAGTGCGTACTTCACCAGATGCTAGACGGATGAACCATACCAGTCAACGGTCAGGATCAAACAGTTCAGTTAGGAAACTTCTGCTACTCATCAACAAGTGTGGCGACTACTGATGAGGTTAATCCAGCCATCGTGTTTATTTTTGTCTTTTTTTTTGTTTTTCATGTGAGACCCACTTAAGAGTTCTCTTAATCAAGAAAACTTGGTTACGTCTACGTCAGGTGCGCAGATTTTAAACAACCCCTGGGTTTGGTACGGGTACAATATACCACCCATGATAAAAATGTCGAATCAAAATATAACGCAACGTGAGACCTAAGTTTCATGATAAGAGGTGCTCTCCTGATAGCCATATGGGAGACCCGATCATTATCCTGCGAATGTTGGCTGTTCCTTTTTCATGTACACGAACGATGATCAAAGAAACCACTCAAATCGGAGACGCTAACACAAAACATGGACAAAGGAAAACAACAAACTTGCACTACACTGCTATTTTAGAAGCAATCCTACACTAGGAGGATATAGAAAAAGAAGGATAAAAAAGAATGTTATATTTTCAGACAACAAGCCAAAGACTCGCTGACCAAGGTAGGACAATAATAAAGAAAATTTGGTTTTCTGACCTTGAAATACTAGAAATAAATCCGAAAATGAATAATGAACAAGACTGTTAAACAATATCAGACACACCAAATACTGACAAACAAGAACACTCTAACCGAAATGAATCGCCTATTTCTGAAAATACAAAGACCAAGCTCCCGAACAATTGGAAAACGCCAGGCCATGATGGAATACATGGATTCTGGTTCAAGAAATTAACCACCATTCATGATAAACTAGCAATTTAAATGAACAGATATCAATAAGAAGTCCACGTATCCGAATGGACGACTAAAGGAAGGACCACATTGATCCAAAAAGACATCCGAAAAGGAACCACCCCAAACAACTACAGACACAGAACATGCCTACCTATGATGCGGAAAATACTAACAGGACAAAGAAAGGCAGAGATTTATTTCTCGCTAACAAGCGGCAGATTGTTTCCGGAGCTAGAGAAAGGATGCTGCAAAGGATCCAGAGCCACAAGAAAAGTACTCTATATTAATCAGCACATCCTCAACAAGAGCAAGACCAGAGGCAAAAATCTGGCTAATGCCTGGATTGACGACAAAAAGCTATATGATATGGTCCCACAAAGCTGGATAATAAACTTTCTCAAAATATTGAAAATATCAGATGAAGTTATAAACTTTATTGAGAAAACCATGAAAACTTGGAGAGTGAAATTGACAGAAGGAAGAAGAAGCTTTGCTGAACCAAGGATCCAAAGAGGTATTTTCAAGGAGATGCGCTATCACCATTGCTATTTATAATTGCGAGGATGCCACTCAACCACATACTCAGAAAATGCACAGCCGGATACAAACTTACTAAATCGCAGGCAAAAATAAAGCACCAAGTGTACGTGGACGACATCAAACTATTTGCCAAAAATAAAAAAAAAGAGAATTGAAAACTCTTATACACACAGTCAGAATATACTGTCAGAACATAGGAATCGAATCTGTCATAGGAAAATGTGTTATGCAAGAAATGAAAAGCGGCAAGCGACACGTTACGGACGGAATTGAACTACCAAATCAAGACAAAATTAGAACGCTCGGAGAAAAGGAAACCTACAGATACTTAGATAACTTGGAGGCTGACACCATCAAACAAGTGGAGATGAAAGACAAAATTAAGAAAGAATATTTCAAGAGAACCAGAAAGCTAATCGAAACAAAACTATGTAGCAGAAACCTTATCAAAGGAATAAATACCTGGGCTGTACACCTCGTAGGTTATTCGAGACCATTCTTGAAGTGGACCAGATAAGAACTTAAACAAATGGACAGAGAACAAGAAAACTAATTACCATGCATAAGGTCTTACATTTCTGAGATGACGTTGACAGATTATGTGTCAAGAAAAGAAGGAGGAAGATGACTTGCCAGTATTGAAGACAGCGTTGACGCATCTATACAATGACTTGAAGACTACATACAAAATCCTGGAAGAAGACTGATTACAGCTACCAGAAACAATACTAATAACATGAGGAGTAACAGAACGACAATAAACAGAAAACAAAAATGGGAAGAAGAACAACTCTATGGACGTTTTAAGCAACAAATAAGTGACGTATCACACAAGAAAACATGGATATTCAGAGAGAAACTGAATCTCTCTTGATAGCAGCATAAAATAATGCTGTAATAACCAATCAAATCAAAACAAGAATAGATAAGACGCAACAAAACAGCAGACGTAGCTTATGTGGTGATAGAGATGAAACCATCAATCACATATTAGCACAGAAAGAGCAAAAGAATAGAGATGACTGGGTGGGTAAAATGATCGACTGGAAATTGTGCAAGAAATTGACATTTGACCATATGTACAAATAGTATATGCACAACCCAACACTTGTCCTGGAAAATGACACGCACAAACTCCTCTGGGATGTTAATATACAAACGGATCACCTAATATCAGCCAAATGATCATACCTAATAATGATTAACAAAAAGAGAACTTTCAAAATTGTGGACTTTGCTGTCCCAGCTGACCACTGAGTAAAATTGAAAGAAGGTCAAAAGAAGAATAAATACTTCGACCTTGTTAGGGAATTGAAGAAACTGTGGAACATGAAAGTGACAATTATACCAATTGTAATTGGTACTCTTGGTACAGTCACCAAAAGATTAATAAATGCACTAGAGGAACTGGAAATAAGGGGACGAGTGGAGACCTTCCAAGCTACTACATTAGTGAGATCAGCCAGAATACAGAGAAGAGTCCTGGAGACTTGAGCAGACTTCCTGTCACTCAAAACCAGTGAAAGCTCATTAGCTAACGCTGATGCGAAAAACTGAAGCAGTAAATAATAATAATAATAATAATAATAATAATAATAATAATAATAATAATAATGAAAGGGACGGTGATACCAATTGTAATTAGTGCGCTCGGTAGTGTCACCAAAGATTTGATACAGGGACTGGAAGTTTTGGAAAAAAGAGGACGAGTGAAGACTAGCCCAACTAAAGTATTGTTGAGATTGGCCAGAATACTGGGAAGAGTCCAGGAGATTTAAGGAGAGTTGCTACCACTGTAACTCCCGTGAAAAACCATCTGCTAACGCTGGCGTGAAGAACTCTAAAAAAAGTGATTATGTTAACAATAATAATAATGATAATTATAAAACTGGTCTTCATAGAAAGTAAAATCAATATAATACACACGGAGTTCGATATTGACTCTGACTACCCACTACTCATAAAAAAGGTGAATCTAATTCACGTGGACAAGTAAAAGAAAATATTCCGGATTGTGATCATGACTGTGTCAGCAGACAAAAGTGTAAAAATGAATGAATATACAAATTAGAACAATAATGAGACGTTGACTGGGAATTGACGAAAAATAAATATTAGTATTGTACAAATAATAATTGGTGCATTTCGAAACGTGTCAGAAATAATGGAAACGAAATTAAAGGAAAAGGAAATTTCTGAAAGCATTGTCTGTCCTGACTATTGTAAAACTGGTGGTCTTCAAGAATATTGAAAAAGGTGCTAAACGTTTGATTGAACTTGCCGTCGGTCGTTCATACAACGCCTGTTTAAAATTTTTGTTTCTGTTAGCCATTGGTGATAAAGGGATGCCGTCCTCTTGGCATTAGACAAAAACTGCAGCAACTTAGAGATGTAACACCATGGCACCATTTCCAACATTCAACAGGTATTACACTTCTCAAATACAAGACAGACCCGTTGTTTTCAATACGAAATATTACTGTCAGTTTTTTTTCCGACTGACAGTAATATTTCTGAGCTTAGGGAATAACAAAAAGTCACAGGGAGCAAGGTCTGGACTATTGGGAGGCTGAGGAACTGTCTTGATTCCCATCTTGGTCAAAGAGTCTGTGACAAGGATGGGGTTGTGGACTGGTGCATTGTCCGAGTGGAAAGGCCACTGAACCGATTTGGAGTGTGCTAGCCTCTTCCGACGGAATCTATTTTTTGAACTCCCTTAAAACCTCAACATAGTAACCCTAACCCTAATCCTAACCCTTTGGCCAATCAACTGAAGTGAATTGAATTCCTTACTCCTCCCATACCTCTCATCATCCCTCACAGACTCCCTGCCTTCCTTAAATGTCTTATGCCACTCAACAACTGATGTTCGATTCATGCAAGATGGTCAAAAATCAATCTGAAGCATTCTATACGTTTCTGTGGCATTCATTCCAAGTTTCAAATAGAATTATATTGCACATCGTTCTCCATCCCGTCCAGATTGCGTTTTTGCAATTCACCAGCTCTGACTAGCAGGATTTAGTAGGATGTATTGCAATTGCTGCTGTAGCTGTTGATTTGGACTTGAAATCATAAAAATTAATCTGTCATCTCATAAGATGTATAGAAATAACATACTGAATTTTCAAAAGTCTACGACAATTTTAAATGCCTGTACAAAACAAGTGTGGAAGCTTATTGAAGGCACCACGTATATATATATATATATATATATATATATATATATATATATATATATATATAATGTAGTTTGCTATATCTATGAAGGAAGAGTGCTCAATATAGGTGATAGACCATATACATCAAATTTAAAATGA
Organism: Sepioteuthis lessoniana; assembly: GCA_963585895.1. NCBI lineage: Eukaryota > Metazoa > Mollusca > Cephalopoda > Myopsida > Loliginidae > Sepioteuthis > Sepioteuthis lessoniana. Next base: position 79,059,936 of record OY757916.1, on the reverse strand, counting down.
CGTAGACACAGTCAACAACGTCTTATCTTGAGAAAAACTAATTGTCAACAGACATCTCCGACTGTGTCTATGCATACTAACAATATATATATATATATATATATATATATATATATATATATATATATATATATATAATGTAGGAATTCATCTCATATAAGAAAAGGGACATATCTGCCAATTAATAAAAAATGTCCTTTGAAAAACCCAAGCCCACTAAATCTCGCTATCTTATTAATAAAACTCAGTAGTTTCTTCCTTTTAACTTTCTTTTTAATTTCTTATCCTATAGGGGAATATAAAATTCTTCTACACAATTTAGATTAATTTCCTCATTAATTGTAACCCTTATGGAATCTGTTCCTTCGTTTCTTTGTGAGAGAACTTTCCTCAGAAGAAGGATGAAATAAGTGTGTTACATAATTTAATTAAACATGACACCAGGAAAAACTTTTAATCAGGAAAATAACATTATTGAATTAAATTCATTTGTACAAGCGTGAAGCGAATTAGGCAAAGCGCTAGAAATCTCTACGTGGAAAGGAGCGCAATCATTCTAATCATTTTTATACCGGTTTTAGAGCCAATAAATGTTGTATTTTGTAAAATTTTTCCGCAGAAGTAAGATATGACACAAAAGTTTTTGAACATGGTATAAACCAACACTAATGCTGGATTGGGACCAAAAATTGAACCCCACTGGTTTTAGGGATTGAGAATTACTCTACTAAATTAAGTACAACGGGAAGGTTCAGCTAGAGATGAAGCTCCGAGAGTAGGTATTTAAGTTATTTGGCACTTCACAAGATGGTATTTATAAAGTAAAATAGTTCGATTTGAATTATTTGTTTTAACGGCATATCAACACCTTGTGAGTTATCCAATGACAAAATTTGATTTATTTGTACATTTTTTTTGGCAATTCGAGCAATATTCTCAATGGCCCATTGAATTTTGTTAAAATTACGCTTTTAGTTTATAATTATTTTTGCGTTTTTAGTTAATAATTATTTTTAATAATTATTTTTAATAATTTTTATATATTTTTATATATTCTAATGATTATTTTTAAGTTTTTAATTAATAATTATTTTTAATAAATTTTTAAAATTATTTTTGAAATCTTTGATAATTATTTTTCATGATTTTTATATATTTTATATATTTTAATAATTATTTGTTTTCTTTAGAATAATGGTAAACTTTAGTTTGCTGTTTTTTCATCTTCTCAATAGACACCATCTTTATAGATGAGTTGCATTAGTTTTGATTAAACTATGTGACTCAAGCTGTTGATTTTCAAGTTCTTTCATCCAGCATCTGGTGAGGCTCGTCTTTGGCCCATCTTTGGATTCATCCACCTTACTACAAATCCAACATGAAGCTTCCCAAGGCTTCTAATGATATACATTCAGAGACCCCTCCAAGATTGTTAAGTTTTAACGTTAAGTACTGCTATTCACTATTTTTTCATGACCTGATTGTTTTTATCTTATTTTAATTTGTTGCTGAAACTTTTGGGTTTTTTTTTCAGTCTAAGTGCTAATAGTTTGTTGTCAATGCTCTGAGTTTCACGTAGGTTATATCGTTTATATCTTTCATATCTGCAACTAATTTGTGGCTTTAAAGGGAACATGCATCATACTAAATTAACAGTAAACAGCCAAAATTTAGAAAGGAGAAAAATACAAGTAAAATAAAATAAACATGCCTTTAGGTCCAAATACTAAAAGCAAAGACAATTTTGGAAACAATACATTCAGTGTGTCGAGTTTGCCTGGAATTAACAGTACAGAATTAAGTTTTTTTTTCTCTTTTTATCCTTTTCTCTTCGTATTTTCACTTCTAACTTGAATGTCTCGGCTAATCACAAAATTTAGTAAATAAATGTCGTAGAAACCCATCAAGTTTCAGGTTGGCCGAGCAATTTATATCAGTCACCTGAAATAAACTATTTTTGTTAGAAAAAATGTTTTTACCCCCCCCCTCCCAAGAAAAAACATTGATAGAGGTACCGAACTTTTTCAATTCATCCCCAAAATTCAAATTAACTGATAAACTTTATCAGTAATACACTTTAGTAAACCTGATAATTAAGTAGACATAAAAAAAAAATGAAACCCTAAAATATTCTGTTTGATATTCATAAATTTATCCCATCACTTTTGTCCTTTCACTACAGAAAGAAACCAAGCTTTTGCTTTCACGTTAGAAAAGTAACTACAACTAAAGACAGCCCAAATGAATGCACCCATTCGATTGTACAAGATCAACAAACAACGATTCCATCAGAATATCTAAACAAGAGCGCAACAAGGAACGGTGGGACAAACGAATGATAGCTTACTACTGCTGGAGTATCAAAAGAGACTTAAATAACGTTGAACATGATAGACAATTAAAAAAGAGAACATTTTTACCATAGTTCTTATGGGCATGAAGGTTTTATTTCACCTGTTTGTTTATCAAATGATTTGTTGAAAATAATTGTAGGTATTGTAAGCAGATAAATAGTTGTTGATTTTAATATGGAGTGAGGGGTTTCTACGATTTTACTCTGAGAAATACTGCCAACGATCAATATTATATATACAGAAAACAAATAGAAAAAATGTTTTTTCCAAATGTGTGGCACTTATGTTCAGCAAAACGGTGGCTGACTAAGAATAAGTAAGCTCATTTTCAGATAGAGTGCCCTCACATTAACTAAAAAAGATAGATGGCACCTCTTTTTTGTTGACCAGTCTAATCAAACCACCCCCACACACTCACACACATGCACATGCACACGCACACATATATGTCTGCGTGTGTGTGAGGTTGCGTGTGTGTAATTTTGGTAGATATTTATTGTTTAGACAAATCTCGTTTAAGACCAGGGATCTTTTCTTCATTACCTTTTTTCTCAATCTTTTTGCTAGTTTCTTTGTTTCGGTTTATTTGTTTGTTTGTTTGCTGGTTTTGGTTTAATGGCATATCAACCTAAGCTGACTATTTAATGCCAAATCCATTTTTATACAAATAAACAGTTCCATTTCAAACAATTCAGTTTAGCATAAGTGCATAGTTTAATTGTCAAAAACATTTCTATTTCAAACTATTCAGTTTAGTGAAACAGTTCTATTTCAAACAATTTAGTTTAGCATACATCAACAGTTTAAATTCAAAAACATCCGTTTAGCATACAAAAAGATTCCAATTCAAACAATAAATACAATATTATAAATACACAGTTTATTTCTATTTGACCCATAGATAGGAACCTATCAGATGCTACCACTCCAGGCTAAAGTGAACCTAGGAGCGATGGTAATGAAAGGGTAATCTGCATTCCCCAAAGCTCCAGTATTTGTGGAAAGTCGCCTCAGATTGTTTTTGTGTCATTTCCAGGACACACATTGGGGGTGGGTCTCACTCCTGTGCAGAGAAGCAGTTCATGTATTCTACAGCCCCAGTCGACTGGACAATCTTTGTTTCAGGGTCCAGATGATAAAGAAGCTACCCAAAATTCTTACTCCAAGTGTTTTTGATCGTCTCCAATTAATCACCGCCCTCTAGCCGTGGCTGTAGAATACATCTACTTCAGGAGAGTACGACCCCATAACCATCGAGGCTATTTATTGGCTGTAGGTGGCGACCCGTAATGCATCAAGATGGGATACTGGTGGTTAAGCAGTCCTTGTACCGGGAACCGATATGTTCGAGGGACTTGTTTTTGTGGCATATATTAATACTTGAAGCTATTTACTGTCCAGAATGTGACATTATGCTACATCTAATGGTGATGGTTTGTTGGGTTTTATGGCATATCAACCTTTGTAGGTTATTTAACGCCAAATCCATTTTTATGTTAATAAGTTCTATTTAAAACAACTCAGTTTAGCATAAGCATACAGTTTAAATGTAAGTACAGCTTAATTGTAAAAAAAAAAAAACAAAAACTTTCTATTTCGCGCTATTCAGTTTAGTCAAGCAATTTTAATTCAGTTTAGTATGAGTACAGATTTTGTTTACACAGTTACATGTCAGAACAGTTCTGTTAGACAATTTAGTTTAGTGTAAATACAGTTTCAATGTCAAAAACAGTTCTTTCTCAAATGATTCAGTTTAGCATAAGCACGCAGTTCAAATGTAAGTTTAGTTTGGTTTGGTTTGGTTTGGTTGGTTTTATGGCATATCAACCTTTGTAAGTTATTTAACGCCATGTAAATAATGTGCTCTATTGAAAACAGTTCAGTTTAGCGTAAGTACACAGTTTAATTGTCAAAAACATTTCCATTTGAAACTATTTAAGCAGTTATATGTAATAATTCAGTTAATTGTAAATACAGTTTTAATGTCGAAAAACAGTTCTATTTGAAATAATTCAGTTAAGAATAATCACGCAGTTTAAATGTAAGTACGGTTTAATTGTCAAAAACTTTTATTTCAAGCTATTCAGTTTACTCAATTCAGTTTAGCATAAGTATGCTGTTAGTTCTATTTAACCCATAGATAGGGCCCTATCAGGTGCTACCACTCCGGGCCAGAGTGGACCTGGGAGCGATGGCAATAAAGGGGTACTCCGCATTCCCCAAAGCTCCAGCACTGCTGGAACCTCACCATCAGATTGTTTAGTGTCATATCCAGGACACTTGTTAGGGGGGGTCTTACGCCTCTGCAGTGGTGCCTCAGTGTATTCTACAGCTTACTGGGCAAATCTAATGGTGAGGTCCCAGTCTTGGTGCTTGGGGAGTGCGAATAATCTGTTCATTATCATTAAATTTTAAGTTCAGTCTGACCCAAAATGGTAAGACCCGTTTGAGTCATATCTATGAATCAAACAAAACTGTCTAATCACTTACTCGGATTATTGAAATTAGTTATTAGAAACGATACAGCTGCGTGCAAGTTATTTGGATTAGATAGGAATACTTGATAAATTATTTACCGGGGTGCAAACAAATGATTTTCAAAATAAATTTACCAATAGACAATTCACTTACAAATATATATATATATATATATATATATATATATATATATATATATACACGAGGATCATTAAGTAAGTTTCCAGACTTTTTTCTGTTGGGCACTTTTATTGATAGTACGCACTTGAAACTCTAGTCCCCTTCGAAGTAATCTCCTCCAGTTGCAATGCACTTGTACTGTTCCAACAACTTTTGAAAGGCTCTATGGAAGTCCTCTTGTGTCAGCATGTCAATGACCTTCGTCGCAGCCTTTTTCATCTCCTCAATTGTCTCATAACGACAGCCTCTGAGCTTAGGGAATAACCAAAAGTCACAGGGAGCAATGTCTCGACTATAGGGAGGCTGGGGAAATCTCTTGACGCCAGTCTTGGTCAAATAGACTATGACAAGGATGGAGTTGTGGACTGGAGCATTGTCCTGTTGGAAATGCCACTGACCTCATTTGAAGAGTGCTGGCCTCTTTCCTAGGAATCTCTTCCTGAACTCCCTTAAAACCTCAACATAGTATTGCTTGTTGGCTGTCTGTCTAGTGGGAACCCAGTGTATGTAGATCATGCCAGTGCTGTCAAAAAAAGATCATCAAAGTTTGTGGGTGAATTTGCTCTGTCTGGCTTTCTTGGGTCTGGGAGAGCCAGCATGCTTCCACTGGGAACTCTGTCTATCGGTCTCTTGGTCATAGCAGTAGATCCAGCTTTCATCCCATGGCATTTTTTTCCAATTTTAAAACAGAATTTTATTGCATATCATTCTTCTAAAATATTGTAAGTGAGGAATGAAAGATAGTTTTTTTTATTAAAAATAACGCCGAAAATTTTATATTGATCAACGATCGAAATTTCTGATCCGTTATGCTTTTTTTCTTAAATGACAAAAGTGCACGTATTGTGTTTTTGTTCTGGAAATCCTAAAGCCGTTTATCATTGCCCATTTGCTTATTTTGTTGAAGCCCTGTTGCAGCTAGCGTTCTGCTCTATGCATGTGTTTACCTCTAGAGGTAATGCAGAAGCAAATAGTTATCAACTCCAGAATTCAGGCAATTGATAATACGATGGATTTTTATGTTAATTATGGTTACTGATAGTATACTCCCCCGAGGGTCTCCCTCTTCTTGATTTTGAATGTCTGAAAAAGTTGATCCTATGCGGACTCGAAATTTTCCATCCGAAAGGAACTATTTTATGTGTTTTGTAGTCAGTCTTTCAATCACATGTTGTGTTGGTTCTTTATGATACCGTACCTCCAGGTGGTCTTGTATGCCTTCTCTAGATCAAAGAATACCGTTGCGAGATGTTGCTTTTGGAGGTTTCCAATCTGACCACATGATCCACTGTTGATCTTTAGCTCCTAAAGCCGCATTGGGAGTTGGTAAAAAGGTTGTTTGATTCAATGAATCGAACTATCCTTTGGTTGACCATGTGTTCAATTGTATGGCATTAGCAGCTTGTTTTGTGCTACTGGACGATAATTTCATGGATAGAGACTGTTCTTTTCTGGTTTAGGTAAGGGGATGATGGTAGCTAGTTTCCATGATTCTGGGAATTTACTAGTTTCCCAGATGTCATTTAGAGCAGTAAGTAAGTAAGAAGTGTAAAGATTTCGGCGGTAGTTGTCTTAGAAATTCGTAATGAATTTTATCTGGGCAGACCGAAGTGTTATGGGATTTTTGGATGGCTTCTTTTAGCTCTTGCAATATGAAGAATCCATATAGCTTTCAGTGTTCTCTGATTCAAATTTCAGTTTCGGTTTTTCTGAAATGCCTTTGTAGTTAAGAAATTGTTTGTTGGCATTATTGGAGGAGGAATTTATTGAGAAAGTCTCAGCCACTGCATCGGCAATATCTTTTACATTGGTGACTTTGGAATTATTTCTAATGAGGTGTTTCATAGGAGTAGACAGGTTTTTCCCAGAAATTTTTCGGATCATTTTCTAGATTGTTGTTGATTTGGTGGAGGAATTAAGTTTACATAATTTTGCCAACAGATCTTTTTTGCTTGCTTTATGGTTTTCCGCGCCTTTTCTCTAAGCACTTTAAAGGAGTTTAGGTTGTTAGTAGAAGGTTCTTTATTAAATTTGCGAAAGGCAGCCTTACGCAGACAGATGGCTATTTTGCATTCATTGTTAAACCAGGGTGTGTTGCATCTGTTTGAGGGTGAGATTTTGGCATGTTTTCCTTTGCTATTTCAATTCGGGCTTCAGTCAAGTGCTTTATTAAGGCGGTGCTCTTTGAATTTGGAACCAGTCTTCGATTGCATAATGTTTTAAATTCTTGCCAGTTGGCCTTATTTGTTTTCCAACTGGGAGGTCTGTTGTTGTCATCGATGGGTTGTGTAGTTCCAAGTATTACGGGGAAATTACGTCATGAACGTTCCATATATAGTCCATCTAACTTGAAGGGACAGATACTGTGATATCAAGTGCTGATTAGAAGCCGGTAAATGGGTTGAGATGTGTTGGAGATTTATCATTCAAGATGCAAGGGGTAGTGTAATGGTTAAGGCGATGGTGTGCAGAACCGTAGTAAGCGATTTGGAACTCCAGTCGCGCTATTTACATTCAATTTCGGACACGAAAGTTGATATGCCATTAAGCAAAGAAATCAAACAAAGATATAAAGGTTATTGTCAGTGATTAATTTTTCGAGATCCGTGCCCTTTTAGTTGGTTTTCAGACCCCCTCCTATAGTATTGTGACTGTTAAGGACACCTAGTTATACGTGGGGTTGGGAGATTTGTTGAATTAATTTGTTTATTTTAGTGCCGTTTAATGGATCATATGGAAGAATGTAGATGGAGCAGATGTTTACTGGTTCGTACCATGTTGTCCCGACAGAAATCACTTGGAATTCACTCAATTGATCTGGTGCTGGGATATATCTTTCCTAACTAGGTTCAAGACACCTCCAGAAGCTCTGTGTCCATCTTTGTGTAGGTGATTATATGAGTTGTAGTTTCTTATATTTAGTAGGTTGGTATCTTTGAGGAATGTTTCTTAAAGTCACACTTCTTTGGGGTTGTATCTATTCAGGAGTAGTAGTTTTTTCATAATTTGCTCTAATTCCTCTGCAGTTCCACTGTATGATTATAGTGTTGTTCATTTTGAATTATGTTTAATCCGAGTGCTATGGAGGTTTTTTTTTATTTCTTAACTTTTACCTTTGTGGGGTTAGGCTCTTCTATCTTCATTCTTTCCAATATATTAGATCTATTTTAAAATTATATTAGAGCCATTGGGTTTTTTGATTGGTTTGGTATTTTTTCTGTGGCAGTCGAGTTGGCCTGAATTTCTTACTTATGGATCAGCTGATCATTCCTTTTAGGGGAGTTCTCCTTTGTTTCTTTTTTTTTCTGTAATTCATCTCTAATTTTGGTGAATGGTTAGGAGATCTTTGTGGCTTTGGTTTAGGAGTGTTGTAATTTGTGGCGTAATCTTTGTAGGAAACTCTGGTCTATTTTCTGTTTTCGCTACATTGTCAGTTTCAGGTCTTTTTAATTCTTCTCGAATTGCATGGTAGGATTTTCTCAGTTGTTCCTGGAAATTTAGCCACTCACTTGCACTCAACCGTATTAATTTTTCAATGAACTCGATGTATTTATTTTTTGTTTGCTTTCTCTTTGTTAGATCCGATTTGTTTTTTTATGATATATTAGCATATGATTGTGTTCCCATCTAGGACTCCACACATTTTCTAACTTATGGGAAGGATACATTTCTTTTATATTTGACTTGCGTTGTTCCTTTTTTTTTTTTATACAAACCATGTTTTAGAGAATGCTGGGTGGTCCTCATGACAATTTGAACGTCTCTTTTTCGCTCGGCATTCATCTTCCTTATGTGATAGGTTCGTTTCTCCACATTTACCACAGATTTGCTTCCCTCTACATATGTCCTTGTGGCGCCTAAATTTCTGGCATTTGAAGCATTTTGAGTGGGACTAGTACGTAGAGTTCCACTCTTTCAATTGTACAACCTATCTTAATTTCCTTTGGGATAGTGCTCGAGTTGAAAGTGAGTATGTAAGTGTTTATAAGTATACTCTCCATATTCCACCTTATTACGATTCTTCTGTGATCTGTGCCTCCCAGCGAAATGCAGTTTTTATTTCTTCCTCTGTTGCTAAGCCCAGTTCCTGGCTTCTTATCGCCCCCTTGAAAGAGTTTAATCTTTCGTGCAGGTGAGCCTTACATTTATAAGTATGGAGTTTTTCCATTTTTAAAAGGTTGTCAGCATGTTTCTTTTCCGTTACTTCTACCAAGAAGTTTCCGTTCCTGATTTTTTTGACGGATTTCAGATTCGCACTGCTACTTATGAACTTTTCAATTAAAAGGTTGACAAATTATTTAGCAGATTTTCGTCCATTGATTCTCATTCGCCCTGGTTGAGACGGGGATACATTACCAGTATGGTCATATCAAAAGCAAAATTCTGAGCCTCGGCCAATTTCTGGTTTTAATGCTGTACTATTTAACAGTGTTCAAAGCTGTGCTCTCAACACAACTAACCCTCAGCCCCCGCCTTCAAGCACTTGTATGATAAAAGGTTTGTGAATTGTTTTGCAAGTGGGGATTGAATTCATGAGAAAATAAGCATGCAAGTGCTAGGACATGACGAGACCAGCCGATTGATCGGATCAGGCCTATCCGACCACCCGTCAGACCAAGTAAGGGCCAAAGTGGAGTGTTGCAAGCCATTGACCACTTTGTCGCCGGATCAATGACTGCTTAACCACCAGAATTCTGTTCCAGCGCCTTATGGATCACAGCCCAAAGCCAATAGGTGTCCCAATTGGAGAGCTCTTACCCCTCTGCAGAGGTGCAGTTGGCGTATTCTACAGTCCCAGACGACAGGGCGGACTTTCGAACTAAAATCCATGGAAATATTATGAAACTCCTTATCATACAGCTAATGATTGAATTATATCACTACTTTTCTTTAAATTCAATGTATAGTGTCTCTCCATATAGAAATATAGTTTAATTTCACATTAAATGTGGATATAAGAGTTGTATGAATGAAAAAAGAAGGTCTTCCCTTATTTGAAAAAAAAGAAAAACGGAATGAAGTTAACAGTACAGTCGGAAATTATGGTTGAATTTCATAATATATTCCGTTTGGAGTCCCCATGTTCCAATCCTAAGGGAATTTATACAGAGAGGTTTCTCCCTATTTTGTTATTAAATTCGATTATTTTGGTGGAACATTTTACTCTAGGAGACACTGAATAAAATAATGCAGAAAAAATGATTAAAAGAATATAATTTTGCACCATAATTTTCCATTTAGAGATTTCACACCTCTCATCATCCCTCACAGACTCCCTGCCTTTCATGAATCTCTTATGCCACTCAAAAACTGATACTCAATTCATGAAAAATGCTCCAAAAGCAGTCTGAAGTATTCCATACGTTTCTGCTGCATTTTTCCCAAGTTTAAAACATAATTTTATTGCATATCGTTCTTCTAAAGTGTCAGATTGCATTTTTGAAATTCACCAGCTGTGACAATCAGGCTTTAGTAGGGTATATTCCAATTCCTGTTGTAGCTGTTCATTTGAATCTGGAATCACAAAAATTGGTCAGTCATCTTATAAGATGTATAGCAATAACATACTGAACTTTCAAGAGTCTATGCCAATTTTAAATGCCTGTACAAAAATGTCTGGAAACTTATTGAAGGCAATAGTATGTGATTTTTAAAAGAATAGTTTGTTGATAATATTTAAAAACAGACAGGAGCTCAGTTGCTTGTACACAGTTAAATGGTTTCAAGTATTGCTATGTAATACTGATAATTCAATTTAACATCAGTCATTTTTTTTGTATACAATTAATGGATTCACGTATGTACCATAGCCATATACATGAATATGCGAAATGGACATATAATGTTCATAAATATATAACTCAGAACATAGGAATCTCGAAATTCGAAAAACACGTAACGACTTCTCGGTTCAGGTACGAAACCTTTTATTACCCTTGAGTTTAAAGGTTTTTCGACATAAGGAGAGAGAGGCACAGTCTTTCTATTCTGGCTTTTTCATTTGACCCCCCACCACCACCACCACCAACACGTGTGGCACCCACCACAAAGGTCTCCACGAGCAAGCAAAAACTAACCGTCTTCCCCCGAGGCAGGTCTCATCTCAACTAACTGACTTTTTCAAAATCTCCCAAAATCTCCCGCGCGCTTCCGATGCGTGACGTCATTCGTACTCTCTAGCCCCCGTTTCCCATCTCGGGCTATTGTGACATCACTGAATGACACGTTCGCTCTGTGCGCACGCGCGTGAACATTTGTGTTAATGTTGCACCTAAGTAACCCATGCACTGAGCCGAAAGGTTCCTAGCCTAACTAAACCCAAAGGCATCAACCGAAAGCCATTATGTTACACGTATAGAAAATAATTAAACTGTTCTATTAGACTTATACATGGGGCCGTAACAGGTGCCTCCTCACCAGATTAGAGTGAATCTGGGAATGTAGCAATGAAGAGGTGCTCCATGATCCCTAAAGCTCCAGGACTCACTGTCAGATGCACTTTAGTGTCCTATTCAGGACACTAGTTGTGGAGTGTTGGCGCTTCTGAAGAGGTGTAGTCAGCATATTCTACAGCCCCAGTCGAAATGGACCTGTTTCAAAAGGATTTCTTATATTTGATAAGAATAATTGAGACCATATTACTGAAAATTATTTGTATCAAGATCAGTTACTTGAAATTATAGTTTCTACAAACAAAAAAATTATTATCAACATTACTTACTTCAAATAATAATATTTCTTGAAATAGTTTAAACCATTAATAGTTTGCAAAAAAGACTGACTTTGGCCTTAAATAATCAAATGAATGATGAATTGCGTAAAAGCAACCAACTACAAATTAATCTTCAAATACTAAAATTTGGGTTTTCATTTATACAAAGGTTGTGTGAGGTTGGTTGTTTGGTTGTTTGGGTTTTATAGCGTATCAACCTTACATGTGAGGAACGTGTGGGGTAACTGTTATCATCGAAGAGAATTGTCATGGCAACCCGAGTTCAAATCCTGAACTCGGCTGTTAGTATTTTACAGCGCGAATACTCTTGAGAAAGGTATGCATAAAACTATCCTCCCTCCAGTTATGGTTAACTGCTAGGGTAGACTGTACCCTTTTATTTTGGTAAGACAACATGTCGAGGAGAAGGAAAAACTTTCAACTTAAACCTGTTTAACTCGGCTCAAAAGAATCGCTTCCTGCTTGTGTGGAAGGGGTTGAGTAAATACATACATGTGTTTGTGCAAGAAATAGAGACAGACAGACAGACAGAGACAGATAGAGGGAGAAGCAGAATAGGACCAAATGATAACAAGCGGTTATATAAAGGAAGAAAGACTGCTGTGTAGCATCAACAGGGATGATTATACATATTCACACAAAAGAACTGGGGTCTAGCATCGCTTAAGAGAAACGAGAAGAATAGTTGTAATGTCACTGAGAAAAACAATCTTATTCTATTGGTTGATAGGATAAAGAAGTCTCGTAACCGTTTGAGTTGCATCCAAAACATCTACACATCATCTGTCCGACCTTCTTGGATTGATCATTTATCCGTATCTCTTTTTTATTGGCCAAATTTTTGGCGACTCAGCTCAAGGATTGACCAACCGGAGCAAGACAATATCCTGAATCTCAGTTTTGAATTTCCGGTATTGCTATCGGCTTTGAAGAAGTTTCTTTCTTGTTTTTAAGTCTTCGTGGGTTACATAATGCCAAACTCATCCTTGTAGAACAGTATTGGTACTATTTAACTTATTGCAGCAGGAATAAAAGGGTTCATACCTTTTCCAAAGATATTGGTTCGAAAGGGAACGCAAAAACGTGATTGGTGTTCGAACTCAATTACTCCGATGTCGCTGTCCAACACGTTAGCTACTACGCTATGGAAACTTTCCCTCAGTAAAGTGATGGCTTTTACCCAGATGAATTAATTAAATATAAAAAATACCCGGTAAAATATTTGAAGAGGATGATGGATAAAGAACAATGAATGTCAAAACCAACGTTAATTTGCATTTGACTGACATTTGAAGATTTCAGCTTTGAAAATTTGAATCAAATATTTTCTAACAAACTATTCAAGGGAATACAATCAACAGATTCTTATGTTCTTAATAAATATTATTTACATCGTAAATTTTCTTATCGTGTTCTTAAGTCATTTATTTCATACGAGTTGAGAAGAAGATGTATCGGTATTATAGCTTTAAATTTAAAAATTTGAATGAAGACATGTACACAGCTGAGAAATATATAATCAATGGATGCTATTTTTCTATCTAAATCTCTCGGTTTTGTCTCAACGAGTCAATGCTAGTTCGAAAAGGATTATAAAAACCGACTCGATATTTTTTGTCAAAACACAGGTTTGGACGAGTAAAGCACCATCTCTATATCCAAGCTGATCTTTTCTTATTTTCAAAACTGAAAGTATATGTTAATGGTAAGATTTCAGAACGTCGATGGAATTTTTTAAAAATTCAACCGTGCAGTTTAATACTATATCCAAAGAAGAATTTCAATGGTGCCTCAAAATAAGTGTTTTAAATTCGAAGAGAACTCTTTGAAATAAATGTCTTTCTCTTATTAGAAATAAATGTCTTTCTCTTATTAGAAATATAGTTTTGACATTTTTGAACACGCCTCATATCTTTCTTTCTCTTTGGTTATGAAGTCCTATAGTTGGGATTATATAGCTTAAAGTTACCTAATAAAAAGTGACCTTATGTGAACAAAGATGTTTGCGCTTCATAACTCAAAATAGGAATGTATAGTTTTCGTAGAAGCACGTTAACTGTGTGGCGTGAAAGAGTTTTCCTTGGATATAAGATTAAAAAAATTGTTATCATTTTCCCATCTAATAACGTGATTAATTCTCATCCTACTGAGAGGAGAAACCTCGTGGTGTTGTTATATATTGACCCTTGACCGAGCAGTCAATCAGAGATGCACCAGTGTAAATAAGCCGAAAAAGAAGAGGAAGCAAGTGGGCGTATAAAAGAATAAAGGCAGGTGCCAGCGGCAGTTGAGTTAGTTGGTGACAGGAAAGCCAGAGTGAGAACCAGCTTGCAGACTGAGAACGCCCCCTGAGGGCTGTGGCCCTCAATGACCCCCGTTTGAGCAACCCCAGCCAAGATTCGGAAGAAGTGCTAAGTGGGTTCTAGAAGATAACACAGCGTTCTATGGTCAAGAGAAGAAGTCGGGTCAATATGACAGTCTATCCCTGTCTCCACTCATCTCTCATATATCATAGAAACATCAACACTTACGAGAATAAAGTGTGAGAGATATATTTTTATAAAGAAGTGTGTTCGTTCGTTCGTTTGTTGAAGTTCGTAAATTATGTTTATATTTCCGCTTATATATTTGTATGTGGGTGTACAACAGCGTCATGGCTCACGTGCTGGATTGTGCCACCGTGATAAGCGAGTTCGAGCGCCAGTCGCGCTATTACATTCACTTTTGGACAAATAGCATTGGGAAAAGTATAAATCTTATTTCCCAGTGATAGGTTAAATGATATCATTGCTGTTCTTCTAAAAGGATGACTTTGGCATTTAATTACCCAAGAAGGTTGATATGCCATTAAAAGTAAGAAACTAAAGCTATGCGTTCAAATAATCACAAATTTTAACCTAACGCGAAGAAAAAAGCTTGAAATTCTGTTTTTTGTAATGTTATTTTTTAGGTATAGAAATGCTATTCACAGCAAAAGACGTTCTGTCATGAAACATAGAATTTCGAGTTGTTTCTACACATTATTTTAAAACTTGAGATCATTTGAACGATAATTTGTCAGGTTGTTAGATTAGGAAATTTTTTAAAAAATTGAAAGGCTCTCTATAATAAGCTCAAGGATTTGATTGGAAATAACGATTAAAATCATGTATTTTTCCTCTAAAAATAAAGACAGTACTCGTAATACGATAAATATTTGTCAACACTTTTAGAGATCCTAAAGATAGCTGTTCCTACTGCGGTTATTATTACTAATCTCTAGAAAATAATATTTTCCTTCGTTTTCTTTTATTGGCCAGGCTGTCCGATATTTTCAACATCAATGGCCACAATGCATTGCATTTTGTTCTTGTTCTTGCCATTTTTATCCGAGTTAGTTCGAACCGACTGACTATTTCATTTGACCATCGTTGTTTCCATTTTTCGATTGGTCGTTTCCGGTCTCTTGAACATCATCCGACAAATGCACGTGTCCAATAGTTGTTCATGAACTTTGAAACGTGCCCAGCCAAGTAAAACTTCGGCTTTTGATACTTCATGATCATGTCCTTCACCCCACTCTACTATCGAATTACCTCGCTTCGGATGTGCTGACGCAGCAATATTCCCAGCACTGATTTTCCCATAACCGTCTGTACTGTAACAATTCTCTGTTGGTCCTTCTTTCTGGAAGCCCATATTTCACTGGTAAAACGGAACTATTGAAGAGATTTTGTCCAGCTTTGCTTTAAGCAAATCTTTTATTCTGGTAAATGTTTACAACCCTGATCTTATTCTGCGTGAGATTTCTACATGCACTTCTCCGAACATATTCAACATCCATCCTAAATAGATAAACTCTTTCACCTCCTCAATTTCATCTCATCATATCGCCATACAATAACATCAATAATGTAAATTAGCCACGGTTTTAAACAATATACTAATTTTCCTATGAGACAAAAAATTGTATCTTTAGATATTATATTTTTCCTTCTCCAAAAATTTATAGAAGAATTTAGGATAAAAATTCAAACTACTAACAATATAGAAAGGTGGATCAGTGAGTCATTAGTCTAAAACAGTTATCTGCGGAATTTTGGTATGAAATTTTTTATTTATATTTTTTATGTATATCATCAATTAAGAATCCTTGGATTAAATACATTTAGACGGGTGTTTTGCGTGGTGTAAGTAATTATGAACATTTTTTGAAACACTCTCTGTAATTGGTTCAACGATTTGATTGAATATAATGATTAAAATCCCGTATTTTTCCACTAAAAATAAAGACAGTCCTCCTAATACGATAAATATTTGTTACTAGTGCGATTTTTATTACTAATCTTTAAAAAAATAATATTTTTTCCTGTAGTAAGTAAATGAGCCTAGTGGTCCAAAATTAGTGAATTTGATTCTCAATGTCTGTCTTGTGCCACAACTAATCCAAACTTAGTAAATAACAACAACGAAGAGAGTTGTATAGAAAAATATTTGTTTTGTAAAATAAAAGGCTAATGATTAATTGATTCAATGACAACTATTTATATTGTAATGATACTAACAATAACGATACGAATGCTACAATGTCTGTGACTGATAATGATGTTAATAACATGATTGTATTGCTGAAAAAAGCATCTATTGTAAAGCCCACGTATAGGCGACATTAGTATTTTGTATAAAACCTACTGTTACAATTCTTTAAAATGGATACCTCAACGATGCAATGGTTTTACGCGTTCGGTATTTACGAAATAAAATGACATTTACGTTTTATCGATTTTTTCTTACGAGCAAGATATTCATTGTTTTATCTCTGTGCATCTACCGATTCAATGATCCACTTGTATTGTTACAAACTGCGTATGTGCGTGTTGTTATTAAAAAAAAGATATTTTGAGCTTATCAGCAATGTTAAAAGTTCAGAAATTATCTAGTTCATCTAAATTTTTTTACATATATATTTATAGACAAGTATGTTTTGAAATGAACATTTTTTACTGTTAATTTGATGACCTATGGGCCGTTGGGCTGCAGTTGAGACAACGGTCTATAATGATACTTATTGATATTATTGAAGGAAGAGTGAAGGATTCTGTTCAGCTATTTATTGTCATTTTCCTGATTTCGATGATTGGGTGATTTTTAAAAAATGACGTTCAGTACGAATGCATACTCTTCAAGATTATAATTTATTTTTGGATTGGATATCGCCTTCCTATCTACTTAGAGCAGTTTAAGTATGTTACACTAAAAAATCACAAAAATGTGCCATTTTGGCTGGGTTACGTTAATATATATATATATATATATATATATATATATATATATATATATGTTTGTGTGTGTGTGCGTGTGTATATATATATAATCACAGTTAATGCGACTCAAGCTATGACAATTGCTATTCAGAATTTGAAGATATACAGCAATTTTTGGGCAATTACAAATCAAATTTGAATTTTACTTAATTCTTTCAGTTGTCAGGGTATTTTTCGGTGTGCTAAGCTTTGTTATTATGGGACTTCCAATGTCATTCACTTGTGTAATTTTTCCTCTTTTTATGTGAATGTTGATGTGCAATAGCTGTGGGGGATTGGTGATAATCTTTAGAAAATAATTAAAACAACATTTTTGCATCATTATGCATATAGCTTCAGTTTCAGTTCTTTTGTTTTGTGGCATATAAACCGTTGTGGGTCACATGGGGCCTTCAATAAGTTTCCAGACTTTTTTGTACAAGCATTTAAAATTCTCGTAGATTCTTGAAAATTCACTATGTTATTGCTATACATCTTATGCGATGACTGGCCAATTTTCATGATTTCAGGTTCAAATGAACAGCTACAGCAGCAATTGGAATATACCCTACTAAAGCCTGATTGTCACTGCTGGTGAATTTCAAAAATGCAATCTGGACGTGATGACACTTTAGAAGAACGATATACAATAAAATTGTGTTTTAAACTTGGAAAAATACCAGAGAAACGTATGGAATGCTTCAGACTGCTTTTGGAGCATTTTTCATGAATCGAGCATCAGTTTTTGAGTGGAATAAGAGATTCAAGGAAGGCAGGGAGTCAGTGAGAAGTGTGGGAGGAGTAAGGAAGTCAATACACCAGAGTTGATTGGTCACAGGGTTAGGGTTAGGGTTACTATGTTGAGGTTTTAAGGGAGTTCAGGAAGATATTCCTAGGGAAGAGGTGTGAAACCGTTGACCCCCCACCCCCACATTATCTCAGTCTTCTAACCATGTCTTCTTCTTAGCCGGCCGGTGATCAACTAGTGGTTCGAGGGGGCAACGCACATTTCTTTACCTACACAAGAATACGATCGAGGGAGACAGGAGAAAACAAACAGACGAACAAACACGAACAAAGCTTGGGGTTACCAAGAGCAGAGGAAGGTATGCAACACTATATGCATGTGCAGACTATCGCTAGCGTGAGTTACTAGCGAAAATTCCACAATACTACTGGAATCAGACATCTTGAGACTCTTCTTCACTGGACCCTATCTTGTCTCCTCGCCTCTCTGCTCGGTGTCTGGTGTTGACTGCCCCTCCGTTCTTCCACGCCAACTTCTGCTGTTCGCCTCTCTCCTGTCCAGCCGCAACTGCCTTCTGCTGCTTGCCTCTCTGCTCTCCAGCCACCAACTCTCATTCTCGGGTCCAACTACCAACTGCCTCTCTTGGTCTCCTGCCACCAACTCTCATTCTCGGGTCCAACTACCAACTGCCTCTGCTCCTGTCCAACTACCAACTGCCTCTCTCTGGGTCGCATCGTCAACTCTCGTTCGCGTCCCCTTACCACTTCCGGATACGGCGAGATTTCAGGTCCAAGAATCCTTTGTCTGGTTTCGCGCCAAAACAGACTCGTCTGCTTTGGCGGCCTACCCACATAGTGCTACAAGGCCAGCACTCTTCAAATCGGCTCAGTGGCATTTCCATAACTAGTCCACATCTCCATCCTTGTCACAGACTATTTGACCAAGATAGGCATCAAGACCGTTCGTCACCCTCCCTATAGTCCAGACTTTTCTCCCTGTGACTTTTGCTTATTCCCTTTGCTCAGAAGCTGTCGTTATGAGACAATTGAGGAGATGGAAGAAGCTGTGACGAAAGTCATTGATACGCTCACACAAGAGGACTTCGATGGGGCCTTGTCGAAGTTGTTGGAACGGTACAAGTGCATTGCAACCGGAGGAGATTACCTCAAAGGGAACTAGAGTTTCATGCGTGTACTATCAATAAAAGTGCCCATACGAAAAGAGTCTGGAATTTTGTATTTTGAATAAGAAGGCCATCATTATAGAAGAGTTGTCCAGTAGGCTGGGGCTGTAGAGTAGATCGGCTGCATCTCTGTAGAGGGGTCAGACTCTCACCAACGAGCGTCCTCGATATGATTCTAAAAAGATTTGATGGTGAGGTTCCGGTAATGCTGGAACTTTAGAGATTGTGGAGTACCTCGTCATTGCCATCGCTCCCAGGTCCATTCTGACCCGGAATGGTAGCACCTGATAGGGTTCTATCTATGGGTCAAATAGAACTGTTTAACATTTAAACTGTGCACATATAAATGGCTTATAATAAATTAAATTGCTTTAAATAGAACACTTTGATGGTTTTACTGTGTGTAAACAAATGATTGTCTAATTGAATAGTTGATGATTCATAGCAATACTAGGAACAATTTTAATGTGTACAAATGGATGACTGGTTTTGTTTGGTTTGCTTTTATGGCATATCAACAACTATTGGTCATTTAATGCCAAATACTTTTTATACATATATTAAATATGATTTCAAAACTGACTTTGCTCATTTTTTAAACGCAGTTAAATGGCTTGACTTAATTTCAAACTTTCCAGTTTAGCATAAGTACACAGCTTTTGTGTACAAACAGTCATTTGTTTTGTTTTTTTTTTTGTTTACACTGTTAAATGTAAAAACAGTTCTGTTTAAAACAATTTATTTTAGCATAAATACAGCTTTTTGTTTACAAACATTTAAACGATCAAACAGTTCTATTTCAAACAATTAAGTTTAGCATGTCAACAAAGTTAAATGGTTCCAAGTATTTCTATGTATCACTAACATTTCAATTAAATATCAACGATCTGTTTATACACAGTTAGATGTAAGAACAGTTCTATTTCAAACAATTCAGTTTAGCGTAAGAACAATTTTTTGCTTACACACAGTATAAAACAATTCTTTTTCAACTATTTCAAACAATTCAGTTTAGTATAAGTATACAGATTTTGTTTATACATTGTCAGATGTGAAAACAGATCTATTTTTAAAAAATCAGTTTAGCATAAGTAGTTGTAGTCGAGGACAACCCGAAGGCTCCATTTTTAATGGTTACTACACCGAGGAGTAGGGAAGGGCGCTACTCCTCTCCCTGGATTGCTCCACTTTACCCTTGATCTGTACCTAATAATGCTGAATGTTAAGCAAGGCCGCATTAAGTAACACTTTTGAGTCGTTGGTATGACCTGGGATTAAACCCCGGTAACAGTTCTCTTTGATTCATAGATAGGACCCTATCCGTTGCTACCACTCCATGAATCTGCGAGCAATGGCAATGAAGGATTACTCCGCAATCTACAGGACTCCAGCATTGATGAAGTCTGACCATCAGATTGTTTAGTGTCATACTCAAGACATTCGTTTTAATATATATGTACAAAAATGATTTTGTATTAAATAACTTGAAACGGTTGATGTGGCATAAAACCCAACCAAACCAAACTTTGTAGAAGAACTATAATGGTACTAATTAACCCATAGGTGCAGGGAAGGATAAGGAGGTTCATACTTTTCTCAAGGGTATTAGTCCAAAAGTGATCATAATAGAGCGACTGGAGTTTGAACTCACTTATTTCAATGTTGGAGACCAGCACTTTAATCACTACGTCACGTAAAGCGTCTTTGGTGGTGTAATGGTTAGCAAGATCGACTAGCAAACCTACACGAGTGAGCTCGAGTCTCATTGGGTGCCCCTTTCATATGGCCTTGTGCCACATCTAAGCAAAAAAAAAGCTTAGTAAATTACCACTACGTCACGTAAACTCCACATTACGTATATAGAAAAGGGTAGTAGAAAACTGTCAATGTTTTCTAGACAGTTTATAGCCTCATACCAATCCTCCAACAATTATTTGCGAGACAGCTTATTTCACATCCTATAATTTTGTAGCTGTCAAGCCAGATCTTTGTCATTATTTTCTCATTAGATTTTACATTGGAACATTAATAGATATTTTTATTATTGAATTTTCTTAGTAGACATCTTCTTGTTGTTCATTAGTAAGGAATGAAAACAAATCTCCCCAAATTTCCAGGATAAATTCAAACACAAAAGAACCATTAGATGTATATTTTTCAAATCAAAATCTCACAAAATTTTATGCCTTTTACTTTGTCTGGGAAATTCTAATTTGCGTATTCCCCATTTGTTAGAATGGCTGAATTTTAGTCTTTTGCACAATTCATAGTGAATCAACTTTTCCACTCAGTCAGGCCAACTCAAGAATTTCTTTTGTATTCGTTCGCTTCATTCATTTATTTTATGATCAACTGTATCATCACTATCACTACATTTGCTATTATTCTGCATATTATGAATTTTGCTTTGATATAATTAGTTCTTATTGCAATATTTTTTACCATTATTAAAAGAGATTTTATTTCTACAGGTTTCTTCTTCTTAGCTATGTCCAGGTTATCTCATATAAAATTTCCGTTTTTACCACTTGTTGTAACTATAAAGATATTCTTCTTAACATTTTTGCTTTCTATAATTTTTCATTGTTTTTTTTCCTATTTGTCCTTAAGTTATTTCTTTTGATATTTCTATTAATGTTTGGTGTAATCAGTCTTTCTTTGATTTTCGTGTATATCCTCGAGTTTGTAAATTCTTATATCCACGCAATCTTCAATGCCAGCAAGTTCTCTTCCTCCTTTTTTTTCTTTACACGTAATCTACTTCATCCCTACAGTGCAAGGCATGGTGCATAGTTATTGATATCATTGATTTATGGTTTATATATCTGCGTTCCTTGTCTAGTTTACGAAGAATCCGGAGTATCTTACAAGAAAGGCAGCTCAAGTATTTATTCCTTTGATAGATTCCTGCTGCAGAATCTATAGCTTTTTGTTCTTTTGAAGTACTTGTTTTTTTTTTATCTCCGTTTTTCTTGATGGTATCCGCTTCTAAATTTCCTAAATATTTAGAGTTTTATTTTTCTTCAGGTGTTGATATGATTTCCGAATTGAGCACTCCTATTTCTTCCATTCTTTCTCTTTTTCTTTCTTTTTTTTTTTTTCATTAGCGTGACGCATTTTTTAATCTCAGATTCCATTCCTTTATCTTGGCTAGATATTCTAATAGTTTCTAGAAGGGGTTCAAGTTTGTTTTTATTCTTGGCTAATATCCTCCAGAGGTATGTGCTTGTTTACCTTTTCTTTTGACTTTGTAAATATGTAGTTTCTTTTGCATTTTCTTCATATATAATTTAGTGACATAATAACTATAAAAGATTTTTATTTTTAGTTGTAGTAGTAATTGCAGTAATTGTAGTAGTCTTTGAATAATTACATCAGCTGTGGATTTCGTTTATAAAATAGAGACAACAAGTCTTCTTATATTTTCAACATCACCTTCAATATTTTTGCCTGTTACAAATTAGGGTGGTCATACTATTTCTTCACTTTTCAGTTCCCAAAGTCTCACCTGTAATGTTTTCGGACGGTTCCTAGTAAATGATTAATTACTATTGTTATTCTTTGTAATAATAGCAGTAGTGCTATTACTGCTGCTGCTGCTGTAGTTCTTTTTCTTCTCTTTTTATCCTATCTTTATTCTAATTAAGATTTCAAAGTGGTGACTAGCGTGGCCTCTATCTATATCTAAAACAGATACATTGAAATGATTTTAAGTTCCAGTTGGGGTTTAAATGAACATAGATTCGAGGGCCGATCAAAAAGTAATGCTTGTTCTTTACTGACAACATTTAATAATATAAGGTAGAGCAGGTGTCACCATTTTAAATGTTGAATAACTTTCTGATGAAAAAGTAAAGAGTTTTTGTAAAAAAATTAACATTATTTTGGCTCTTAGAAATTACTTTGTTCTAACAGTAGAATGTAATATTCCTTAAATATAATAGATTATAAAGTTATTTTTAAGATAAGTGACTATTTCACCATTCTGAAGAAGCAAGCATAATATACCGAAATGACCGTAAAATCTCAAGATCCAAAATCCATTTCTGAACACAATCCTTCTCAATCGGGATATTTCTGTTTCAAATAAAAATATTCACACCTGCCTCATCTATGGTTAGTGTCTTAGCCATGTGTGAGTTGGCACTTTCTTTTTTTTTTAATCATTTAGAACTACTTTCTCTCTCTTGCTTCCTTCATGGGTTCAAATAGACGAAATTCAGAGAGTGCCAGGTCAGTTATGTTGTGTGTACGAGGAAACAGTGTTGATCTATGCTCGGTAATCCCAGGCCAACTATCAAAGCTTGCATTGTCTTGTCGCAAAAGCACATCATTCATTTTGAAACGTGGCCGAGATTGAATAGGCCTGGCTCCGAATTTTAGCTTGACAGAGCTTTGACTTTATAGCAGTTCTTCAATGAAAAGTTGAAAAAAGCAACCCACTGAAGTCTAAGGAAACAGCTAAGAAATTTCTCAAAGACGCGTATGCATGTATCCATTCTAAGATTGAATACGACGATTGAGAATGAAGAAAACTATGCTTTGGATGTGAATTGGAATTCTCTGACTTTTGGGTCCATTTTGGTATGCTTTGAGATTCTACTATCAAATCTGTTGTAATTAAAGAGGAGCTGACATTGCTTTTTGATAGATAGATAGATAGATAGATAGATAGATAGATAGATAATGAAAAAAAGAGAAATTTAAAAAATGATTTGAGGAAAATATAAAAAATGTACACTAATGCACGATTATACGTGTATGTACATTAATAAATGCTTTGATAAGTGTAACTCATTTAAAACGATCTATAGCATTAGCTAAAACGGAATCTTACGTATAATGTTTTATGTTCTCCAAACTTTTCCTCTTATCTTGCACGGATTAAAAGTTTTTTTTCTTATCTCCAAGACAAAACAATCGATAACTAATATATATATATATATATATATATATATATATATATATATATATAAAGAGAGAGAGAGAGAGAGAGAGAGAGAGAGAGAGAGAGAGAGAGGAGATAAATTTTAGAGAGAAGGATCAATAAATAGATTGGAAAGAGTGCGAGAGGGCAGTAGGGAATCGAATCAGAAAAGCATAATCACTCCGCGTTTCTTCTCAACGCAAAGAAAGAAAATAGTTCCCATGTAATTTCGATGACTTCTAATGGCCGCCATTAATTCATCCTCCTTCCTAAAATAGCGATCGAATAAAAGAGTTTCTCTGGGCAATAACGATTTGATGAGTCATTCCAAGATTTTTTTTCTCTAATGTTGCAAAAGATACCAAATAATCGGAAGAATATTTTATATATATATATATATATATATATATATATATATATATATACATATATATATATTCTTTTTAAAAAACTCATTATTATTATGCTACATTCGAATCATTTAACAGAAAAATCGATACCAGTGTTATGCCCGTTTTATACATCTGGTTGAGAGGGTACCACCGATTACCTTTGAGCCACAAGGCATGACTACTTTGTAATGTTTTCTTTTCAATATATAATGAACTACAGCCAAGTATTCTTTTTGATTTACTGATTAATTTTGCATTTGTAAGGATTTCTTCTTTTGGATATCGAGATTAAAAGGTTAGTTTCCCTTTTGTTGACTCTTATCGGAACCAAGATATTTAATTAGCTGCATCCGAAAAAAAAGCCTTTAAAATTATACCAACGAAGAATAGCGAACATCCTTGTGACTCTCCCTATTATACAAGGATGAATCAATAAATCTGTTGCCTGGCAGATAGTTATTAGGTGAATTCTGATTTCATTGATTGATTTTATTCCTATGTAAAGCCAATGATTTTCAAGAAATTATATGGTTTAAAGTAACTCATACTAAACCTTAGTAAACAATTATATCTTCAAGTAAACTTTCTTAATAAAATCATTGGCATACCGTTAAATGATTTTATACATTCATTTTTAACATTATTATTCTTATTTTATAATGATCATTTGGTTGTACACATATGGGTTCACGTATTCTTATTTAATACTAAAAATTTTCAAACAGATCTATTTGACCTATTGATGTGATAGGCCAGGATATGTTGACATATACATGAAGAGATACGGCAATATTTCTTGATTTGGTTTGGTTTCTCTGTTTAATGGCATATCAACCTTTGTAGGTTATTTAATGCCAAATCTATTCTCCTAGAAGAACAGTAGTGGTACTATTTAACTCATAGCTGGGAGTCAATGTTTCTATTTTGTTAGTAACACTTTAGCTACTGATGAAATATCTTTTCCTTCTTGATTTTCTATGCATTTCTATAGTAAAATCATTTAATCAGTTTTTATTTTATGCATATAATCAGTTTATCCTGTTAGATACGCCTACATTGGTGCATTATGGACGAGAGTATAATGTCACATAATGCAACGTTGTATGATTTGAACGCTATGTGGATAAAGTCTACTTCTTTAACTCACAAAAAACAAAAAGAAACGAATTAATTGCACAGCATATAATGACATTAAAAAATCCTGAACATACATAAAACACTTAAAATTTGTAGTCCATTTACGTTCTCTACCTGTCACTGTTTAACCTGAATTTTCTTATTGCTCTTAACAGCGAACGTGTATATGAATAGATGTTTTCTAGGATTCTTTGCGAAACACAACTGTACTAATAATTCCTTTCTATTCAATTCAAAATATGACGTAGAGGTTCAGTACTAAAAATTGCTGAAAATAAATTTGCATTGAAAGACGAAGCTGTTTGTGGATGCATGAATCGATCTCTTTTACGCCGCGTCCCGTCCAGCAATTTTTTAACTTATTAAAACCACAGGCTTGCTCCCTGGCTTTCTGGAGGCCACCTGAAATCAACGCCTGTAGGGTATTCAGCTTATCTCCTGATCCCATATGGATTTTCCTTGGCCGGGCCAATTTTATCGCTTGGCGTCTGAGGCGCCCCAAAATGGAGCATGTCAAGGAGATCAAACGTTTTTAACGGTTACCTTATAGTCTCGATTTGAGCGTGGTCCCTCAGTTAGAATTAAATCATATCAAATCTGACTTGGTGGGGAGTCAAATATACCTCCCAACTATAAAATACCTTGATGCCAAATTTGACGAGTTAGAAAGTCGAATAAATATCCCCCAGCAATGGGAAAACAGTTCTGCAGACTGGATTCTTTAGTATCGATAAGGCAGAGTCAAAGAGAAAGAAAACTGAATAGAAACCAACTGAGCTCCGTTTAAGAATTGTCCTTGTGTTACACGCTGCCCTTGGCGGATGATGGCAAGTAAATATATAAAACATTTCAAAGTTCGATGGTTAAGTCCTCAAAATTTAATTTAAAAAATGTTGGAAAATTTTAATTTATGCCATGAAAACTCATGGCATAAATTAAAATTTTCCAACATCTTTTAAATTAAATTTTGAGGACTTTTAACCATCGAACTTTGAAATGTTTTATATATTTACTTGCCATCATCCGTTAGCGTTAGCATTAATTCTCTTTGAAAAATACGTAGATCCACTTCTCCTCACAACTAAGTAATGTTGTGGAGTTTATAGTACTTCAGTACTGATGAAAGAGCAATCCATCATGGCTTTCAATAATGGCTCAGACCTTCAAGTAACTTCTATTGTCAATGAATGAAATTACTTCATATGGCACACAGATCATCTGATGAGTTAAGTAAATATTCAAATAATATATACGAGAAAGATAAAAGAATTTTACCCATTTTTATGACAGGAATGCTTATTTGAACAATTTCCTTAGGCAATTGTTTAATGACTTCTAACTTTGTCAATAGCAGCTCATATTATGTTGTTTATCTCCTTATCTAATAAAACGATGAAGCTGGCTTTGGTGAGGCATAATTTATTGATTTTTCCTTGAGCCTTTCGAGATGATCATATTTGTTCTTTTATCCGTTTTAAACTTAACTTTCTTCTTCTTCTTCACATTTCCGAAACTTCCAACAAATGTTTAACTGCTTAATCTTCTAATCAAGAACCTGTTTCGAATCTTCACAATAATGCTAGTTATGAGTTATTCGTACTTACTTCAGATATAGCAATTTGTTTACAATCAAATCTTATAATAACGATGGGCCGTTGATGAGTATACGCTATTGAATCGCAACAATAATAAAATGACGGGTTACATATAAAATAGCAATACTTTGAAATTAGTTATTTATAAGGTAATTTTTCATCCCACTTTATTTCCCGTGAATCATCATTTATTGGATAACTTTGATTTTGATTGGCTTATTTGTTTTACGTTTTGTAAACTCATCAAAGGTTATTTAATACCGACGTATGATGAAAACGATTTACATGCTTTCAAGTATTTTTATCTAATCCTAATAATTTATGTACAATTTTATAGTTTAAATAACTATTCTTATTCAATGATAGTAATCATCATTTGATTGCACACAGTTCAAAATTACTAAAATGCAAGCAAACACTACAAATAGCCACATTTAACGTAAGAACCTTAAATAGAATAGGACAATTACCAGAGCTAATCGCATCGGCCGAAGAACATAATATTGACATAATATGCATACAAGAACACAGATACACGCACACCGATGATATCAAATATCACGAAACTGGCAATGGGTGGTCGCTCGTCACTGTATCCGTACGAAAAAACTCTGTCAACGCTGCAGTAGGCGGGGTAGGATTACTTATAGGACCTAGAGCATTAAAAACGCTAAATAGCGTTGAGAAAATACAACCTAGAATGATGGCAGCTACTTTTAACGGCAACCCCAGAGCAACAATCATCTCATGCTACAGCCCCACCAATGTTAGTGAAGAAACTGAACTAGTCACCTTCTACGATGAGTTATCCTCATTAGTGCGTAGCATCCCGAAACACTACATGTTAGTCATTGGCGGAGACATGAATGCCCAAATATGGAAAAACACAAACAACAAATACAGTCTCCACAACACGTCAAATAGGAATGGGCAACATCTAACAGATTTCATGATAGAAAATAGATTAGCATGCCTCAATACAAACTACAAAAAAAGGGAGGGCAAACTATGGACGTACACGTACGCAAACAATACTAAAGCTCAGATAGACTACGTCCTTATAAACAAGAAATGGAAAAATAGTGCAATGAATTGCGAGGCATACTCCTCTTTTGAGGGTGTGTCCACCGATCACCGAATAGTCACGGCGAAAATACGGTTAAGCCTACGAAAAAACGCCAAACGAACAGCGACCACCAAACACTATGACTGTGCCCTATTAAACAACAGAGATATAAGAGATAAATACGTATTCATCATCATCATCATGTCGCGCCGCCAGCGCGGATATCCCTAACCCTCTCTCGCCATTTCTCCCTATCATTCATCGCCTCCGGCAGGTCTTCAGGGTTACATCCTGTGTCCTCACATAGTTGCTGTATGTAAGTTCGTGCTGGTCGTCCAACTTTCGTTCGTGCTGGTCGTCCTGTGGACCCCCACATCTATATGTGGGGGTCCACAGGAGTACATCGCTTATGAGCTCGTCCTTGCTTCTCCAGCAGTGTCCCGCGTGTCTGGTTCGTCTGACTTGTATAGTTTTCGTGATGGGGGGCAAGTGTCCGTATAGTTGGAGTCTCGTGGGGTGTTGTCGCCAGGACTTATTTAATACTGCTCTCAACATTCTTGTGTAATTTCCGTCTAGTTTCCTCTCCAGCCGCTTCGTTAACGTCCATGTGGTGCATCCATATAGCAGTATCGACACAACCGCTGCCTGGAAGAAACTGCGTTTCATTTTATCAGTTAGGTCCAACTTCCATATGATCGAGAGCCTATCGATAGCTGTCCATGCCTTCGTCAGTCGTGTGTCGATGTCTTTTTCGGTTGATGAGACGCTACATCCTAGGTAGGTGAATTTGTCTACTAGTTTCAGAGAGGCTCCGTCTAGTGTGGCAATGTTGCCCGTTTGGTTGTAACACATATATTCAGTTTTGTTTGCATTGACATGGAGGCCAATGCCAGCTGCGGCTCGTTCCAGACTATGCAGTAGTGTCTCTGCTTGATTAGGCGTATTCGCTAGTAACGCCAAGTCATCAGCGTAGTCGGCGTCCGTGATTGTTTTTGCGGGGTACCTTTTGCTTCTTCTCTTAGTCAGCTCGAAGCCATTTTCTCTGATTTTGTCGATCGAAGTCCTAAGCACATAGTCTAGACAGATGATAAAGAGGTACGGGGCTAGTGTGTCTCCTTGTAGTACTCCTGCAACAATGTCGAAGTATTCCGTGTCTCCATCTGGTGAACGTACTTTCACTTTGGTGTTTCTGTAGAGAATCATTATCGCTGCTACTGTTTCTTTTGGTCGGCCGTATGCTAGTAGGATTTGCTCCATCTTCCCTCTGTGTATGGAATCGAAGGCCTTGGTAAAGTCGACAAATAGTAATGTCGCCTGTAAGTTTTTTGCCCGAACGCCTTCAAGGATTCTATGGATGGTCAGTATTTGTGAGGTTGTGGATCTATTTCTCCGGAAGCCGTTTTGGTTTTTCCTAAAGATGTTGTCTATTTTGGGTTCTATGCGGTTTCGTAGTAGGGCATTGTAGATTTTGGCTGCTATGGATGTAAGTGTTATCCCTCGGTAGTTCTTGGCTAGTCCGAGGTCGCCTTTTTTAGGGAATGGAAGGATGCATCCCTTCGTCCATCTTTCTATCCTATTTTGACTATAGACTGCGTTGCATTGCCGGAGCAGTATATCGTCGAATTGTCTAGTCTTCCACACTTCTGGGGGGATCTCGTCTAGCCCTGCTGCTTTCCTATTTTTAATTCTTCTGAGAACTGAGTCGAGTTCTTCTTTGGTGAAAGGACATAGTTTAACGTCTAATTGCTTACTAATAATTCTGGTGATCGGTTCATCCGTTATTTCCGGTGGGTTTCCAAGTAGATTTTTGAAATGCTGTTCCCACAGTTTTACTCTTTCTTGTTGGCTTGCAGCTTTCAATTTTGCTTTGGCTGTGCTCTTCCTTCTACTTACTTCGTTTATTGTTTGCCAGGCTATCCTGGATTGTCTATCTTCCACCGAGTCTCTAATCTTATCTATCTGATTTTGTATGTATTCTGCCTGTTCTTTTAGATATATTCCTGTTAATTGATGTTGAGCCTTTTCTAGTTTTCGTGCATTTGTGTTTGTTGGGTTCTTTTGATAGCTTTTGAAGGCAGTTTTCACAAGTGCACGTTTTTCTCTAACCGCTGGCGTTTCCCAAGGGGCTCTATATTTAGTTCTAGGTTTTGTTGGAATACACTTTGCTGCCGCCTCAAGGTGTGCTTCTACAAAATTTTCATATTCGTCATTTGGGGTACCTTTTTCTGCCTTCTCTTGTAGTGCTTCGAATCTGTTTCTTGATTCTAATGCATATTTATCTCTAATATCTCTGTTGTTGAGTAGGGCCCAGTCATAGGGTTTGGTTGTCGCTTTACGTGTGGCGTTTTTTCGTAGGCTTAGACGTACTTTGGCCGTAACTATTCGATGATCGGAGGACACACCCTCGAAAGAGGAGTATGCCTCGCAATTCATCGCACTGTTTTTCCATTTCCCGTTTATAAGGACGTAGTCTATCTGTGCTTTACTCTTATTCGCGTATGTGTAGGTCAATAATTTCCCCTCCCTTTTTGAAAGTTTGTATTGAGCCATGTTAATCTATTTTCTATCATGAAATCTATTAGATGTTGTCCATTCCTGTTTGATGCGTTGTGTAGGCTGTATTTGTTGTGTCTGTTTTTCCCGATTTGTGCATTCATATCTCCGCCAATGACTAGCAGGTTGTGTTTCGGAATGCTATGTACTAGGGAGGATAGATCTTCGTAGAAGGTGACTATTTCGTTTTCTTCGCTAACATTGGTAGGGCTGTAGCAGGAGATAATTGTTGCTTTGGGGTTGCCATTAAACGTTGCAGCCATCATCCTAGGTTGTATTCTCTCAATGCTGTTCAGTGTTTTTAACGCTCTTGGTCCTAGAAGCATTCCCACCCCTCCTACCGATGCATTGATAGAGTTTTTCCATGCGGATACAGTCACCAGCATCCATCCATTACCAGTTTCGTGATACTTGATATCTTCGGTGTGCGTGTATCGGTGCTCTTGTATGCAAACTATGTCTATCTTATGTTCTACGGCTGATGCAGTTAGCTCTGATAGTTGACCTATTCTATTTAGGGTTCTCACGTTAAATGTCGCTATCTGTATTGTTTGTTTGCATCTTAGTAGTTTTTGTTTGAGTTTGAGCTCTGTAGCTGATTTTTCGAACACTGAGGCCAGGGCTCCAACCTCAGATTCGAAACACTACAAGAAAAAACCGAAAAAAGTACACCAAACGACGAATATGAATATTTCGTCAATGCACACCTCGAGGCAGCAGCGAAATGCATTCCAACAAAACTCAAAATTAGATATAGAGTCCCTTGGGAAACTTTAGCGGTGAGAGAAAAACGTGCACTAGTGAAAACAGCCTCCAAAAACTATCGAAAAAAACCCAACAAACACAAATGCCTTAAAACTAAAAACAGCACAATTAGCAGGCGTATATAAAAAGGAACAGACAGAATACATTCAAAATCAGATAGATAAGATTGGAGACTCGGTGGAAGATAGACAATCTAGGATAGCCTGGCAAACAATAAAAAAACAGCACTTCGCAAACTTACTAGGATACCCACCGAAAATAACACATGAACCAATCACCAGAATAATTAGCAAACAATTAGACATTAAACTAGAACCGTTCACACAAGAAGAACTCGACTCGGTTCTCAGAAAAATTAAAAATAGGAAAGCTGCAGGGCTGGACGAAATTCCCCCGGAAGTATGGAAGACCAGACAATTCGATGACATACTGCTCCGACACTGCAACGCAGTATACAATCAAAATCCGATAGATAGATGGATGAAGGGATGCATACTCCCCTTCCCTAAAAAGGGGGACCTCGGATTAGCCAAAAACTACCGAGGCATAACACTTACATCCATAGCAGCCAAAATCTACAATGCCCTACTACGAAACCGCATAGAACCCGAAATCGACAACATACTTAGAAAAAAACAAAATGGCTTCCGAAGAAATAGATCCACGACCTCACAAATATTAACCATCCGTAGAATCCTTGAAGGTGTACGGGCAAAAAACCTACAAGCGACATTAATTTTTGTTGACTTTACCAAGGCTTTCGATTCCATTCACAGAGGAAAGATGGAAGAAATACTACTAGCGTACGGCATACCTAAAGAAACCGTAGCGGCAATAACGATTCTCTATAGAAACACTAAAGTAAAAGTACGATCACCAGATGGAGACATAGAATACTTCGACATTGTAGCAGGAGTACTACAAGGGGACACGCTGGCTCCGTACCTCTTTATCATTTGGCTAGACTACATACTTAGAACATCGATTGACAAAATCAAAGAGAATGGCTTCGAACTGACGAAGAAAAGAAGCAGAAGGTACCCCGCAACAACAATTACCGACGCCGTCTACGCCGATGACATAGCGATACTGGCAAATACACCTGACCAAGCCGAAACACTACTGCATAGTTTGGAACGAGCAGCAGCAAACATAGGCCTCTATGTTAATGCACACAAAACGGAATATATGTACTATAATCAAACGGGGGACATCTCCACTCTAGACAGAACCCCTCTTAAACTAGTTGACAAATTCACTTACCTAGGAAGCAGCGTCGAATCAACCGAAAAGGACATCGAAACGAGGTTAGCGAAAGCATGGAGAGCTATCAATAGGTTATCGATTATTTGGAAATCAGACCTAACCGATAAAATGAAACGCAGTTTCTTCCAGGCAGCG
This sequence comes from Sepioteuthis lessoniana, assembly GCA_963585895.1. Taxonomy (NCBI): domain Eukaryota; kingdom Metazoa; phylum Mollusca; class Cephalopoda; order Myopsida; family Loliginidae; genus Sepioteuthis; species Sepioteuthis lessoniana. The sequence continues at coordinate 79,027,142 of OY757916.1, read as the reverse complement.
GTCACATCGATACTGCTATATGGCTGCACTACATGGACGCTAACAAAACGGCTGGAGAAGAAGCTAGACGGCAATTACACAAGAATGCTACGTGCAATCTTAAACAAGTCCTGGCGGCAACACCCCACAAGACATCAACTGTACGGCCACCTGCCCCCTATCACGAAAACTATTCAAGTTAGACGAGCCAGACATGCAGGACACTGCTGGAGAAGCAGGGACGAACTCATAAGAGATGTACTCTTATGGACCCCCAAACATGGCCGTGCAAAAGCAGGACGACCAGCACGAATATACATTCAGCAGCTATGTGAGGATACGGGATGTTGTCCTGAAGACCTACCTAGGGCGATGAACGATTGGGAGGAGTGGCGAGAAAGGGTCAGGGATATCCGTGCTACCAGCGCGATATGATGATGATGATATAGTCATTTACATGTTCATGCAGCTTCACAACGACACCATAATTAAGACGCATGAAGGAAGGAAGACGCAAGAAGACTTCTTTAGAAAAATATTCACCTCTCACTTTATTGCAAGATTTCGAAAGGGTTGTTCAAGGTTTGCATGTGAGAGTGTGCTGGAGACCGAACATAAACTTCATATTTTGACCCCACTGTTATGACCGTCACGTTGTGTCTTCTTCTCCTGATGTTGGGGTCCACTCCATCGGGGCTTTCCGAGGACCCCCTCAGTCGGGTGTGGCTTTCCCTACCACATCTGGTCTCTAGGTGTCTGGAATTCTACTGGCAACTGCTTTGGCACCCAACTCAACTCAATTATATAACAATTCAACGCCCACACGATCGCCCACTGGATCTTTGAAATCGAATGTTTAATCGTCATCAAGCGGAAATAACTGTCATGCAGTTCACAGGTTACTCTCTTTCGGGGCATCACTGTAGTGGCACAATGGGACCTTCACCTTGTCCCATATCATAAGCCTTAATCCGCCCACGCGATCTCTTTCGATTACTGGCCATTGGAATGTGTCACTTCCTTCCGGTGTATCACCTTGGAATAGCATTTTTGGGCCGGGGCGAGTGTCAAAATATAACAATTTGTTTTTAATGGCATATCAACCCATGTATGTTTTGTTGGGTATCACCCACCTTTTTCCACACAATAAACTAGTCCATCTGCCATATATAGCAGTAGCTACAAATACCAACGCTGACCAGAAGGTGAAGAGCAGCTTCTTATAGGAATAGTATTAAAGCTTTGGACACTGGAGATCGCACTAGATCACCTTACTTGCTACCGTAATAACAGAAGCCAATACTATCGTTGAACTATATCTTTATTCTGTATTCTCTAATCCTATATTCTTGTCTACTAATAGTCTCTCTATTGTATATACTTTTTCCTGAGAATATATCTCTTTTTCCTCTCATATCGTGGTTTGTCCTTTATTTAATATTACAAGCGTTCACTAACCAGAACGCAACAGCTATTTAAAACAAATCTTGTTTATATATATATATATATATATATATATATATATATATATATATATATATATATATATATATATATATATATAAGTAGAATAGTAACAGCTCTGTTTACCTCATAGATGGGGATAAGGGAGTTTATACCTTTCCAAAGTGTATGTCCAAAAGCAGATGTAATAGTGCGACTGAAGTTTGAACTTGCTTACAACGATGGAGCAGTCTAACACCTTTGCCACTATACCACGCGAACTAACCCCACTCAGTTATAGGCTTTCAAGTATTCCAAGCTAATAATTTTCGAACAGATCTAATTAACCTGTAGATAGGAGTGAATCCTTCGCTACCGATCTGGATCAGAGTAGATCTGGGAAATATGGCTACAAAGGTGTGCCTCAGACTCTGTAGAGCTCCAGAACTGGAACCAGGCCAACGAATATAGATTTGTGTCAAACCCAGGACAACTATTTATGACCATGTGTTTCCTCTTTGCAGGGAATATAGTCAGCGTATTCAAACCCTCACCATAGTGTTCCATATTCATCTCAAAAAATATGAAAAGAAATTTTTTTTATGGCTTCGTTTCATTAAAATTACTTCTATATGATTGTGCGTAACCTTTTAATTTTTTAAAACTATTCATTTTGACTAATGCCATTCGGTTTCTGTACGTCCATAATCTGGACATTTCTAACTTGAATTTGGCCAATTAAGTAAGTATTAGAATGTTTTACGATTGTAAAATTTTGCAAATTTACTAATTCCTAAAAAATGATAACATTTTCTATTCTACAAGGAGCCGTAAAGCGTTGAATAAAGTCAGAAGAAAAGGTCAGAAGTCAAATCACTGGTGATCAGAATTTTGTCTAACCAAGATATCTTTGGTTGTCAAATTCATTTGAGCATCGTCCAGAAAAGGCAAGCTTCTTAAAAATAGAACTCTAGTTAAAGAATCGTTCGTTTCTAATTTTTTTTTAATATCTTTCACAAAAATAATCACCGATTAATTTTTACCTAAAGGCCAAAAGTAAAAAATGACGGTAAAAATTAATAGAAGTGATCTTCGTCTTAGAAAGTTAAAGAAAACTACTCCTTTTAAAAACAATGATTTACTTTTAGAATACATCTTACTCCGCCAAAACTTTATAACGCTTTCTATCTTCCAATGAAAAATCTAAAAACATAAAAAAATTTTAAAAATTACTAAAACATGTTTTCACGATATCAGTCATATTCATTTACTCAGAGTAATTACATTAAACAAAATTTCCGTTTATGAGAATATGAAAGATTTTCAATTTTATAAGCATCTAATATCAATAAATAAATAACCACGATATGTTTTCTCTTAATAGACCTCATCCCTAAATTATAAGTTCGTGAATAAGGTAAGATATTTGCATGAAAGAGCAACATTGGACTTAATTTACTGTTTTTAACCTACCGAAAATACGACAATTAGATGAACTTTCGTTTTTTGTTTTAAAAAGTTTTTTGTGTGGGCGAGATGACATATCAAAAACCTTGTTTATATATTTTACGACATAAGTACACAATATTTTATCAAAACCCAATAATTAACCATTTTTAGTTTTTCTTTTGTTCATCCGAATTTCATTGGGTATTTCTTTAAATTTCTTAAATTTCACGGATTGTGGCCGACAGTGAGTAAAGTAAGTGGGTTTGATGTCTCTAAACCTAGCCACTTTGAATGTTAGGGGACTGAAGGATCCAAGCACATGCTTGCACTAGCCTGGTGAACTCTCGAACCTCTTCGTGCATGTTGCTGCAGTGCAAGAGACTCACTTCCCTTGCGTAGAAGACTGTCGGGTGCTGACGGACGGTCTTATCAGCATTCGGCAGCTGCTACAGCGCTGATATCTCTCTGCTTGTTGGAAAGCGGCCTAAATGCAATTGTCACTCTTGTCTTTGTAGTTGATGGGCCGGTTGGTTGTGGCCAATTTTGCCTTTAAAAGCTTCGAGTTTTGGGTGGTCACGGTTTGTGCGCCCAATAGCATTGGCGAGAGACACTCCTTTTCCGACGGTCGGAGCCGTTCACTGATGATACAAAACAGATAATTCTTGTAGGCGATTGAGATGCTAGCCTTGACCCCAAGATGAAAAAGATGGGTCGGAAAGGTGTGAAAGCAGCCTGATCGATCTAATGGCCCAGCACGATTTGGTCGACAGGTTTCGTATGGATCACCCAGGGAGGGAGATGTGAACGTGGTTAGATAGCTCGCCCTCTGTCCGTATCAGAACCTACCTGGACAGAGTGTTAGGAGAGTTGACACCGAATTCGTCAGATGTCCCACGTTTCACTGGAGAGGGCTGACTGACCATAAATTGGTTAGGGTCAGTCTGCGGTTAGTTATCGGGCCTTGTCTATCGAGCAACTGGAAGTTCAATACCTCCTTACTGGAGATACAGGACTTCCGGGAACGGCTGGAAACCTTAATTCAGCAGGTTCTAGTGTGGGTGGTTACCAGGAATAAGTGGTAGGGATTCCTTATGTATAGGATTAGGGAGTTCATCAAATACGGCAAACAGCTCAATCTAGCTAGAGCCAAGAAGTGGAAATCTTTTGACGATAGGCTTTCCCAGGCAGTGGATAGGGGGATTTCCTACCCGTAGATCTAGCTTGGCAGCATCTTGAGCGTGAGGCTGGCGAGCGTTACAAGAGTTTTGTAGTTAGATCTAGGTTAAAAAGATTTCCCAACGAAGCCGTGAAATGTGTCACGTTCACGCGTAAGGTAGAAGTGCACATCGAGTACGTCAAGTACCCGGATGGGAATGTTCTATAGTCGAATCATGAGATGCGCGGGACTTTTTGGGCACACTTCTGTGATCGCTTTGCCCGCTGTCCTGACCCCCCGGTTCAGGAGTTTCGCAGCTATTTAGCTGACTTCCTCCGCCTTCGGGAGGTGGAAGCGGCTAGCTGGGAGGGTGTGGTTATTGAATGTGAAGTGCGTGATGTGTTTAAGCAGGTCAGCCTCAACAAGTCACCAGGACTGAATGATTTGTTCGACGAAGGGAACTTGATGATGTTGCACGTTTTTCCCTATTCTGACGGATGTATTCAAACATTGGTTTGCCTAGGGAGCCTATCCTGTAAGCATTACCAAGAGTGTGATCACATTGCTGAAAAAAGGTGGCAAGCATGTTTGGGAAGACTTAGATGATTACAGGCCCATAACTCTGCTAAACATAGTTAAAGATTTTGGCCCTGGTCTTAGCCAACCACTTGCAGCTTGTCATCAGCAATTTGATTGGACTAGAGCAGAACTACCCTGTGAAGGGAAGATCGATCCAATACAATTTGCATCTAGTACGCGAGGTCCAAGAGGGGTTAAAAGACGACATTAAAGCTGTGCTAATCAATTTGGATCAGTCCAGGCCTTCGATAGGGTAGACCATTGGTTTTTGGAGACGGTTTTGGAGACCGCCGGATTCAAACCGGAGTTCTGTAAATCGATCAGCATGTTGTACCACAACCTGCAGGCGGTCGAGCTGTGGATCCGGCAGGGTTACTCCCAGTTGTCTCTTCTTTATGACCTTACTTTGGAGCCCCTGCTCCGTCGGCTAGAAATGAAACGGCAAATATGGCTCTGCACGAAGTTTTTTTTGCTGGCTGTTTCAGAACGAAGGTCTCTGCGTACACTGATGATATCACTGTCGTTCTGTCCCACCGATCGGACATAAAGACGATGAAAAAGGCGGTTAAGAGTTATGAAGAAGTAGTAGGTGCCAAAATCAATTTTAATAAGAGCAAAGGTCTGTGGCTGGATGCCTGGTGGGGTGGCGTTCGCCTGGCCAGACCCTTCCGTTGGAGTGACGGACCTGTCTGCATCCTCGGAGTTTGGTTCGGGCCCGACTTCCAAGGAACTGTATCAGGAGTTAGTGGTGGGTTCAACTTCGGATCCTCTCATGTAGCCATTTAGCAGGTCACTGGAGGAGATTCGCTCTACATGGAATTGGGTGCCAGTTTCGGGCTTCTTGAACAACTCCAAGCTCTGGCTCATTTGGCGGCTTATACGGAACGTATTGCCCCTTGCCAACTGGGCATTCAACACGGGTTTGGCATACATGCCCGATTGCATCCGCTGCAGCAGTGGCCAGGAAGAAACGACTTTGCACCCTTCTACTACTGAGAGCAGGTTCGCCCATTTTGGCGTCACGTAGGGGAGTGGATGGCCCGCATCGATCCCAAACAGCTCGTGCTGCTCGACGTTGGTTACGTCGTGTACAATGTTGACCCTCCGTATCGAGGTGCGAAGTATGTGGTGTTTCTGGCGATCCTAACAGTAGCTAGAATGGTGAATTGGACTACGTGAAAGAAGGGATTGTATGACGGCGCAAACCTTTCTTATTGTGATCTGATTTTGTTTTTTAGGTATCAGCTTCGAGTCAAAATCAGACGCTATAGAAAACGCTTGGACCGCATATCATTCGACAAAAGGTGGACGTATGCCACGAGCCTGCTCGTACGAAAGGTGGCAACGTTGGAATCATCCTTCCCTCTTCTTCCTGCGCATGGTGAGGATTATCCAAGATCTCCCATCCTCCAATAGTTTTTATGACCACAACTCTCCTCCAGCCCCCTTTTTTAGAGATCTTGGTCCCACATTAGTGTTATCCATGCTAAATATTCTTTGCTGCACCCTTCTCTGCATTTCTTTTGGCCTATTAAGCTTAAACTCACTCCTCATATAGAGATAATTCGGCTTGTTTTCTGTCTTTGTAGATACCGGAAAACCTGTCGCCTTTCCAAATCATATACGGGGAAAGGGAGGGTAACCAAACGGGTTTTTTCCTTGTTTTACCATTGTATTCTTTGGGTTTTTTCTATCCTCCCCATCATTATCATTTTTGTATATATGTTTTTATTGTAAATAAATCATTCTTTGCATACGGGTTTTAAGTAGGTTCTCATAGAGCGAATGCAATATTTTAACACATATTCTTAAAACCCCTTCTATTTATTCTCAGAAAGCTAGGCAGAACAGTCACGATCTTCGCTGACAAACACATACTAGCTCTCCTTGGAGGTTTAACTTTTCTTTTTTTAAACCCTTTAGACACTTGAACTTGCTTTGGTTAATCCATCAGTAACTTGATATCTTTTTCAATTTGGCAAGATTCCATTTATAAATACTGTTAAACTTAGCCTTTGTACCAACCTGCTTGGAGGTAATCGTCGGATATGCGCAACTTAGTTCTTGTATGGAGTACTTAATGTTTTAACTAACCTCTGATATTGGCTGTATATAAACCATATAATTGTCCTGAGCATAATTCTTTCACTTATGATACTATTTTTTTTTTAATTTTTAGATATGAAACGGATTCTTAATACCTACTTTTAAACCGTAAATTAAAATAGTTTCTTCAATCTCGTTAAAGATAACGACTTTCTCTCAAAACTAAAAAAGTACTAGAATTGTTTAGTTATAATGTAGAATATGTCAATTTTAAAGCTAATCCTTAATTTTAATTGACAAAATATCTACTAGATGCTATTTGATAACTGGTAGTATGAAGTTAAAGCTTCATGCAAGCTTAGCGCCATATCAGAAGCATGGAGCGTAACAATCAAAGTTATCTCTCACCCTTTTTGAGCCTGTTAATTTACCAACTTTGAATACGCCTTAAAAACCGTATTTATTTTGATTTTCTTATTTCGAAATACTGTAGATGTTTTGCCAAAAAACTCCCGCCTTCCTTATTCAACCGGATTATATTCTTACACCACGTACGAGAAAAATCTTTACTTGATTATAAAAAGAAAATTTTACATTATACATCTTTTGAAAGAATGTACTAAGCAAATAACCTCTCGCTCTTAATGCACCGCTGAGAACATTTATCATATCACGAATGTTGGTATATCTGTACCGAAAAATAATTGTATCTTTTCGCTCAGTCGACAGGACTGTAAAATACACCGGCAGCATCTCAGTAGAGGGTTAAGATTCCCCCTCTACGAGTGTCCTGGATATGATACTAAACAATCTAATGTGTGCCGCTCCAGTAATGCAGGAGCTTTGGGGATTGCAGAGTACCCCTTCATTGCCATCGCTCCCAGGTCCACTTTGGGTCAGAGTGGAAGCACCTGATGGGGGTCTATCTCTGGGTCAAGTAGAACTGTTTGACATTTAAACAAATAATTTAGGCTAAACTGAATTGCTTGAAATAAGACTGTTTGATCATTTAATTGTGTGTAAACAAATATTTGACGTTTTAGTATTTAATAGAAATACTTGAAAACATTCAGCTCTGTGCAAGAAATGATTAACTGTAAATAGAATTATTCGTATTTGATAGAAAGAAGTGAAACCAATTAACTTTGTGCAATAAATGAGATCAACAAAATGTGGTTTGAAATCCTATATCAAATATGTATAAAAAAGATTTGGAATTAAAGAATCTACAATGGTTGATATGTCATATAACGAAAACATTTTAAAATAACCCATTGCCTCTTCACTCAGAATTACATTTAAAAAAAAATCTGTTTCTTAGAATCAGCGCAAAAAATAATTAAAAAATTGTGGTGGGGGAGGGTCTCATCCAGAATACACGTTAAGCGGGGCAGACATATTGGTGACACCAGAAACTGTTAAAAACACAAAGGGAATATCAAATATCTTCCGGTGACATGGGGAACTCCCACGCAAAAAACTGCACTGTCAAAATTGTCCAAAAAGACCAAGTAATCTTTAATGCCCCAACTACAATACCACGGTTAACGAAGCGTTCCATTATCCTATGCAGAACTCAGTTGATATTATTTACAGTATATATATATATATATATATATATATATATATATATATATATATATATATATATATATATATATGGCACAAGACCAAAAATGTGTAGGCAGGTTTAAGGATTGTCTTCATCGACTGGTTATGTTTATGACCAAGACAGTCAACGAATCCTTTAAACACAACTTCGAAATTTTTCTCACACATCAAGTCGCGCTGACAGTAAAGATTTTCTTCTTTCTCATTGCTACCAATAGATCTTCCAAACTACATCCAATGTCCACTCAGAGCTAATGTAAGTGCTTGATGATAATTCAACACTGGTGCGTCCTTGTGTAGGAGTCCATAGAACGTCACTCGTGAGTTCCTTCGGGCTTCTCCAGCAGTGCTCCCATGTCTTAATTTCACTCGAATGGTTTTTGAGAGACAAATAAAAAGTAAATTTGGCGACCAGAGTTAAGGGTAACTCCAAGGTTCCCTTTTCAAAAGATATTACACCGAGGTATAGGGGAGGGTGCAACACCATTCTCTAAATTTTTCCACTTTACTCTTGATCCATACTTTATAATACTCAGTGTTAAGCAAGGCAGAATCAAGGACCATTTTTGAGTCTTTGATATGACTTGACCTGATATTGAACCTTGGTCTCCCGGGCCATTGGTGAACACTCTACTCATTAGGCCAATGGGCCGATGAGAGACAGATAAGTGGCCGTATATCTGCTGTTTTGTGGTGAATTGCTTCCAACATTTGTCCAAAACGGCATGGAACATTCTTTTGTATGATCCAATCGGCTGGGGGTGCAGAATACACCGAATGCATCTCTACAAAGGGGTAAAACTTCCCCAACGAGTATCCTGGATACGACACTATATAATCTGATGGTGAGACTCCTGTAATACTTGACCTTTAGGGGATGCAGAGTACCCCTTCAATGTCATCACTTCCAGTTCTACTCTGAGTCTAATAGGGGCTTGCCTATGTGTCGAATAGAATTTTTTGACATACACAAATGATATATGGCAAATTGAATTGTTAGGAATAGAACTGTTTGATTATTTAGTTGTATGTACCTACAAAATGAATTTAGAAATCATATACTTGATATATATGTGAAAAATGATTGAGTATTAAATAACCAACAATGTTTGATATGCAATAAACCAAATGCGCTGTCGGATGGGGCTGTAGAATACACCAACTACACCTCTGCAGAGGAGTAAGACCCTCCCAACGAGAGTTCTAAATATGGCACTAAACAATCTAATGGGGAGGTTCCAGTAATGCTGGAGCTTTGGAGAAAGCGGAGAACCCCTTCATTACCATCGCTCTAAGGTCCACTTTGGCCTGGAGTAGTAGCTCTGGATAGGCTCTATCTATGGATCAAATAGAACTAAACTGGGTACTCATGCTTAACTAAATTACTTGAAATAGAGCTGTTTAGATATTTGATCTACGTACTCATGCTAAACCGAATTGTTTGAGTTAGAACTGTTTCACTAAACTGGTTCGTTTGAAAGAGAAATGTTTTTGACAATTAAACTGTGTACTCATGCTAAAATGAATTGTTTGAAATAGAACTGATAATTTGTATAAAAATGGATTTGGCATTAAATGACCTACAAATATTGATATGCCATAAAACGCAACCAACTAATCAAAACCAAAATAAATCTACTTTTTATTTCATGTAGATTTTACATTACCTCAAGCAAAGGCTTTCTTGGATGAGAGCACGGATGGGCTTTTCACATTTTTATGTGTGTGGAGCCTTTCCACTTTTTCTTTCAGTGATACTCTTCAAGGACCAATGCCACACGATACTCCGTGAACTTGCTGAATTTCCTGAGAGCTCTATTTAATTAAGTCATATTTGCGTCAAAACTTTCCTTTTTATCTGATTTTCTAATCGATTGCTTGCACAGCTGACTAGTTTTTCCAAATGCTTGATTTCCAGAAGTACTCAAGACAGTCAGATTTAATTTAGTATTTACTACAGAATTAATTGAGACACTGCTACTTCTGATGCCTTGGGACACTTGCTGTAAAACATTTTCTGCGTCAGTTTTCTTTGTTATTTACTGATTGCCGTTCATTGGTCTGTGAATTTGTTGTTGCTGAAAAGATTTTGCTCTGGATATTTTTTACTGTAGTCAGCGAGTGGGTGTAGATAAATTCATTTTTAGGCGCCTCTTTTAAAGAATTTTTCGCCAACTAGAATGGAAAACTTCAGCCTGAGATACAATTCTAATATCCTTTATAGCTTGATTTTCTCATTCCACTTTTCGACCGCCCTATTGGCTGGTGCTGTAGAATACGCTGACTGCACTCTGCAGAGGAGTAAGACTCCTCCCATCAAACTAGGTCACCTGTTGGTCGTGGGTGGCGACAGTGATGCTTAAGAATGGGGTCCTGATGGTTGAGCACTGGTAAGGAAAAAGTTTAGGAAAGAAAATTCTGGATTCAAACGATTCCAATCTGTTTAAGAATTGTCTTTCACATCCTACTAATGGCGTAGGCGCAGCTAGAGTGTATATTAAGTGCAAACAGTTCGTATAAGCTTTTATTCTGGCATTTATGTTGATCTCGAAAAATCGCTTTACCTGAAATATTTAAAAGTCTTGTAATCAAATATTTGTGAATATGGTCTAAATAAGAGGGGGAAGTGTTGATTATGTCTATTTTTCTATTAACTCAGCGATATTTATTCGTTGATCTAATCGCTTGCACCATTTTTTTATGCAGTTTCTCGTTTATTACGAAATCTAACAAAGTGCCCTATCAGGATGGACTTCTTAATTGATGAGAAAATATTTCTATGAGCAAAACTAAGTCCCTGAAGTTGTTTTAACGAAGTGGAAGGATATTTTCCATCTGCAAACATTAAATGATTTTCTGCCTAGACCCCGCCCTCACAACCAAATATGTCAGAACAAGAAAACTAGTGTAAACAAATGACATAAAAAGGTCTTAGGAGAAAAAAACACTTCTCACATCCCAGCTCAGTTGGTTGAGGCTACAGAATACGCAGGCTCTATCTCTGCAGAGGGGTAAAACCACCATTAACGAATATCCTTCATCTGATACTAACCCATTTACTGACGAGGCTCGAGTTCTAGGGAATGTAGAGCACCACTCCATTGCCATTGCACCCAGGTCGACTCTGATCTGGAATGGTAGTAACTACCAATTTTTGGGAGAGTGAGGCTTTTACTGGTGAGGCTTTACTTCTTGGAGATATTTTTTCTTATTCTCTTGTTTTCGGTATGGACATCAGTTATCTTCTCTCTTCTAACCCTAAAAACATATTTTCATAAAAGATTTCCCTGGGAACTAATATTCCCAATTGGCTGATCAATCACAGATCATCTTGTATTCTACTAATTTCTACTACGCAGTCAACTAGGGCCGTAGAATACACTGGCTGCACCTCTGCAGAGAAGTAAGAGCCCCAATGGGGCCACTTGTTGGCCATGGGTGGCGACTCGTAAGACGCTGATTGAACAGTCATTGATCCGGTGATAGAGTGGTCACTTGCTGGCAACACACCACTTTGGCCCTTACTTGGTCTGACGGGCGGTCGGATAGACCTGACCCGATCAATTAGCTGTTCATATCAAGCTCTAGCACCTATATTTTTATTCCAACTGTACTTTAAAATTTTTCCTAGCAGAAAGTTGTCAACTCTTATCTTTTAGGTGCTAGAAGGCGGTGGCTGAGGGTCAATTGCATTGAGATAATAGAAATTTGACCAGTGCTGGGAACCTGAAATTGGCAACGGCTCGGAAACCTACCCTCATCTCGAGTATACTGGTCGTGTATACCCGTCTCAACCAAGGCGAATGGGTAACACCCTTAGTACACTCTCAACACAAGTTACACTCCGTAGTGGGTGGTGGAGCACAGGTCCAGCGAAAAATATACAGAATCTATGACGCCTTCAAATAAAAAAAGCTAAACGAAACCTGTCAGAATCAGACTCGGAGAATGAGGCGGCAGACTTCCCCAGATTCATTGTCATTGAATCTTTGGAGGAGGTCTGCCAAGCCAAATTCTTACCATTCCTCACAGAAAAAGTTATTTCTACAAGGGCTATTCCGAAAACTGTTTAGAAAACCAGGAACGGCAACTAGTCGAGGCGGACAGCCGGGGGCAGGCAGAATGCATATTTAAAATGAAAACCTTTCATACGAAGAAATGCAGAGCATACATGCATGAGAGACTCAACACTTCCATAGGAATTATCAAGAGTAGGGAGTTGGCATTGGTTACAGAAGAGGAGATAGGAAGAGAAAAACCAGACACACTTTCATCCTGAGATTTTATCAGTCCCATACTCCCTATGAGGTGAAGATCGGCTATTTTCTTGAGAGACTCGAGTAGTACGTCCCAGCTCCCCTGAAGTGCTTCACATGCCAAAAATAGGAACACAACTACGCCTGTAGAGGGCGACAGATGTGTACCCAATGCGATGAAAAGGATCAGAACCACTTAAATGAAGATTGTTTGAAGCAAATTAGATGTGCAAACTGCCGACAAGATCATCCGGCTTACGCAAGATCTCATGATGTTTCCTAAAAGGAAAGGAAATACTTGAGGTGAAACACAAGAGGAATGTGTCCTTCCTGAAAGCAAGGAAAATTGTAGGAAACTACATTGGAGAAAACGGCTACACTTCTGTTGCATGGAAAGCGGGTACAACCAATGAAGACAAAAAATATAGAACACTCGTAGAAAAATTGATCCAGTTGGAAACCAATGATTGGCTAAAGTTTCTGGAGCACCTGTAAATCAACACTTGGTCGAATTTTACCAAACACCAGCTCAGCAACGGTTTGGAAATGGTGAGAGTTACAATCTAGTAGTCCAAACAAAAACACACATAGGATCTACCACTTTTACACGAACTACTAAAAGTGCAAAATCTCTTACAAAACATCTATTGCATCATTCACAAATTCGTCCTAAAAAGTATTAAAGGCAGACTAAAAACATGTCACACATAAGACCTGAACAACTTAAACAAAAATAACATGCTTCCATTAGCCAAGCTGGCAAAATACAGAGGAACACCATAGTGAACAAAGAAAGACCAGGAAGCACATTCAAAATGCCCTCAAGAACAAAGTCACCTATAAGAATCAAACAGTGCCATGCTCAGGGATCGACAAAACCACTAGAAAGAATCTATAGTATAAAAAGTATGGATGGTGACACAGACATCATAGCTGCCAGCCTTAATCTTGAAAAGGTATTAAATAAGAACAATACTTGAAACAATTTAACCTTTGGCAAACTTATACGCTCGCTCACATTTTTAGATTTTAATCTCTTTGTATGCTAGAGTGAATTGTTTAAAAAGGAACTGTTTTTCTATGTTAAATTGTATTGTTTGAAATGGTTCTATTTTAAAATTCAACAGTGCGTTAACAAAATCTATACTTACACCAAATTGAATTGGTTGAGCTAGAACTGTTTGATTAAACTGAATTGCTTGAAATATAAACGTATTTGACAATTGTGTACTCATGCTAAACTGAATCGTTTGAAATAGAACTGATTATTTGCATAAAAATGGATTTGGCATTAAATAACCTATAAAGGCTGATATGCCATAAATCTCAACCAACCAACCAATCTACTTTTTACTTGTCAACTATTCAAATGCACTGAACTACGTCTGTGGGAAGAGTATTCCTTTCACATAGTAGATTTTAATTCGTCATCCAATCAAACCATAATATAGTAGCTCATTAAAGAAGCGTCTCACCCCACACCTTGTATATTTTTCCATTCACCAAAACAAAATCAAAGATCTGATTAATCTATCCAAGTGGGCAAGAGTTAGTTCGGGATTTAAAATGAATCTATGAATTTTGCTTACTTTTTGTTTTGACAATATGAAAATTTGATTTGAAAATGTCCTTCACTGACTTTTTAAATTGACTTTCGAATTTCGTTCAAAATCAATAAGTTTGTTAATATTTTTATAAAAGGAAAATTACATTTTCCTAAATAAAAATTGCATCATACTCTCCATAAGTTTTAGCACCAGTTAATATTGTTATACATTGAACTCCGTGCAAAAAATGAATTATTGGTATTACATAACAATAAAGGGAACTATTTGCAAATAAAATTCTTCGTATGAGTAATGCTTGAAACCATGTAACTGAACATAAACAGTAACATGTGTGGAAATAAATTTGCATATTTAAAAATAAGATTACCAACAAACTATTCATTTACAAATCGTATGTAAAACCATTTAACTGAGTGCAAACAAATGAATGATATTATATTAAATTTGGTCTCACATAGCAATACTTGAAACCATAAGAGCTCTGCCTTATTTGAAAATGTTAAGCAAAAACTATTCGTTTACAAATCATATTTAATTTGTATAAACAGGATTTGGCATTAAATTACCTACATGGGTTGATATGGCGTAAAATTCAGCCAAAAACTGTAAAATTATTTGTATTAAGAATTACTTGTAAATGATTTTTTTTCAAATGAGTATTTTATTAGTTATGTGAAATCAAATGATTATATGTAAAACACCCACACACGGCTTTAAATATCCCAACAATGGTTGAGGTACGGTAAAACAAAAAACTTACTGAACTTTTCCTGAAGAAATGATTCTGTAGAGGATTTTAGGACTTGATCAAATACTTCTAGAAATGACTGAGTTTTCTGGTGAGGTTAATGATTTTGTGACGGACCGAATAAATTAATCTTCAGTATATTAGTTTGTACTTGATTGTCCGACCCAATACTGTACGATGAATCCAGATGTTGATTTGTTCTTCTAACGAGTGATTGTCTTGTGATGTACTATGAATGTTTCTGAGAGACGAGACACTTTGGTATCTACACAATGTTTTTGGGACTTGGAAGATATGCTGGCTGGATTTAGCATTTCTGACTCCCCGCCTCAGGGTATATATATATATATATATATATATATATATATATATATATATATATATATAACTAATGAATTAGATTTCTGTTTGAGTGGCGTGCTATTTTAGTTCGTCAAATATAATTGACAATATCTAGTTTTCACTGGCGGTTGGGGCTGCACAATAAGCTAACTACATCTGTTGAGTGTAGAAACCTTTCACTGAGTTTCATGGACATGAAAGTAAATCATATGATAGTGAGTCTCAATCGATGGAGCTTTAACGAATGTTGAGTCTCCTTTCATTGTCATTATTTCCATGTCTACTCGGACCCGAAGTCCAATCTCTGGGTCAAATAAAAGAACTGAATCGTTTTCTGTACTTGAAATACTTCAACTGCTAGCAAACGAATGATCAATGTAAAATTAAATACACCTGGCAGTACTTGAAATAATTTAATTATGTTCAAACGAATGGTGAATAGAATTAGTAGTGTTAGATATTTATACTCGGCTGAAGATAAATAGCGTTGAGTAAAAAAGCTTGTCCAGGGTATAAGATTAAACTACATTTGATGTTGAAGCTCCAGTCTGGGGGTTTACAGAATGAGGAGTAAGTCTTCATTTCTATTAATTTCAAGTTCATTCACACTCGAAGTGGTTGTACTTGTTAGGGTCCCATAAATGGGTCAAATAGAACTAACCAATCATGAATCAAAGATTATAAATTATTTGAAACCATACAGCAGTGTACATTTTTTTTGTATTAGATAGGAATGCTTGATGAATAGAATTATTAGAGTTAGATAACAATGCTTGAAACTATTTAACTTTGTGTAAATGAAGCTTGTTTAATAATGTTACCTACAAATCACTGATTTTTAATATATATGTATATGCATTATTTTTCATTAAATAACCTGCACAGGTTACTATGCCATAAAAACACAATCAACCAACCCATTCAATAGGAAAGTGTACAAAAATTCTATGTAATAACTGCGCAAAAATGTAAATATGGACATGAAATTCAAGCGATTCTCTAACCTCTAGGAATTAAATGTTGACATTCAATTAAAATCAATAAATGATTATAATTGTGTGGGCAATGGAAATACTCCATTTACAATTTTTTTACATAAGTTAAATGCAAGTGTTTCATGTGTTTTCAAGTCAAATTTCTTCTCAGCTTGTTTTGCTTTTTTGTAGTTAGACTTTAATTTTGTTTAGCAATTCTGATTAAGAAAACTAGTGTGCTTAGTTCTGCCCAAATCAAGTGCTTTTTTGTATTGTGAATTGAAGTCCACAATATATAATTTCATTTAAGCTTGTTGTTCCATCATATTTTCCAACAGTTCTTCAACTTGACGAATTTATTTGTCGTCCTTGGCATGAAATTATAATGCAACTAGTGGTGATGTAGCAGTTCAGTGCTTTGAGTACGCCTTCATCTTGATAACTCCTATGTCCACTCTGACCCATAATGGTTGTACCTGTTAGGATCCGACAAATGGTTGAAAATAGATCTGTTTGAAAATTATACTGTAAAGGAAAACTAGAAACCGAATAACATTGTTTAAGTAAATTATAGTACATTTTGTCTATTTGCTGTCCTCCCTCTCTTTTTGCATTGATACTCATTACAACGTTTTCTGGTATTAGTCCTTGAATTGGTAGAATTTCCTGAGCATTCTATATTAATTAAGTCATATTTGCGAGGAAACTTCTCTTTTATCTGATTTTTGTTATTGATTGCTTGCACAACTGACTACTTTTTCTAAATGCTTGGTTTGCTGAAGTACTGATGACAGTCGGATTCAATTGATACACTGAAACTTCCCATGTCATGGGACATTGCTGTAAAACATTTTCTGCATCAGATTTCTTTATTTGTTGATTGCCATTTGTCATTTTCTAAAATTTCCGTTTCCTATTTTTTTTATTGTAGTCTGTAAATAGGAGGTATTTCATTTATATTTATTTTTGGGTGCCTATTTTAAATATTTTAGTAGGAATTGAAGGCTTTTGCTTGAGGTATGAATCCAGCATTCTTTATAATTTTCTCATTTCACTTTTTGATGTCCATAATTAAGTTCAATTTACATTTTTTATTTAATAAAAATCAACATTAGAATAGTTATTAGAGTTGAATACAAGTACTTGGACCATATTAGTATGTGCAAAAATATTGAGCTGTGTTACTTACAAACTATTCACAAACAAATTTTATATAAAATATATTCATAAACAGTATTTTTTATTTATTAACCCACAAGGGTTGATATGCCATAAAAGACAACCAAACCAATGTGTCAACTAGAGTACTACCAGTGATGTTTATCTTGTCTCAGCTCGTCCAAATTAACTTGCAGTCTGCCCTATCGGCTACGACTGTACAAAACGCTGACTGCACTTCAACAGAAGAGTGAGACCCCAACTACCAAATATATATATATATATATATATATATATATATATATATATATATATATATATATATATATAACCGAGGTCACCTGTTAGCCGTGGGTGGCAATCAGGGATGCTTAAGAACGGGATTGAGTTGATTGAGCAGTACTTGGCTTGGCAACTGTGTTGTTAAGTGAATTGTAACATATCACTTTGGCCCTTACTGAGCTAGAAGGGCGGTCGAAGGGGTTCGATCCGATCAGTTGGCTGGTCGTGTCAGCTATATGTTCTATCCCGACCGTATTCGTCAATGTGCACTTGCAGCGAGCTCTAACTCTTATACAACGTAGTTGGCTGAAGCTGTAGAATAAACCGACTGCATTTCTGTCGAGGTGTAAAACGCCCACAGTGATTGTCTTGGATATGACATTAAACAGTCTGGTGATAAGGCTCGAGTAATCTTGGAGCTTTGGGGAATACAGAGTACCCCTTCATTTTCATCGTTTCCAGGTCCCTTCTGGCCCGTAGTGATAGCACCTGATTGGGTCGTATCTATGGGTCAAATAGAAGTGTTTGGCATTTAAACAGAGTGAAAATGAATAAAATGATAAACTGTATTGTTTAAAAAGGAACTGTTTAATCATTTAACTGTGTAAATAAATGACTGCAGTTTAATTAAATCGTTAGTTATATATAGCATCGCTTGCAACCTTTCAACTATTTATAAAAAGATAAAATGAGTAATGTTGAAACAATTAACTGTGTGTAACTAAATGACTGATGTCAGCGATACATAGTAATACTTGGAAACATTTGACTCGTGTTAAATTGTCTGAAACAGGACTTTCTGATCATTTAACTGAGTATTAATTAATGTCTGATGTTAAGTTGAATTGTTACTTATGTTTACAAATCATATATATCTAATATATATATATATATATGAATAAGCTGCATTTCGTATTAAATAACCTACATTGGTTGATATACCATACAACCGAACCAAAAAAGATCCACTCTGGCCTTGAGTGACAGCACCAGATAAGTCCATATCTATAGAACAGTTTGACATTTAAGCTGTGCCCTTTTACGGATACAATCAATCAAGAAAACTAATATAGAGCTCTCGTGAAGAAACTCATCCAGTTGGAACTGAATGATTGACTAAAGTTTCAGGAGCACCTAAAAATACACTCGCCCGAATTTCACCAAGCTCAAACTCAAAAAATGAAAACAATAAATCCAAAGACGCAGTCCAAGCAAAAATACGCAAATAGGGTAAATCTCCAACTAAACAGCTCTTATATAAGTCACTAAAATTTCCACCCCAAACCGTCAAAGACAGACTAAAAATCCTGTCTCTCAAAGAGCCAGAACAACCTGAACAAAAACCACGAGCTCACATTAACCAAGCTGGGAAAATACAGATGAACACCAAAAGGAACAATGAAACACCAGAAAGCGTATTCTAACTGTCCTTTGTTAAATTCAATACAGTCCTTTCAGCGTCAAGAAAATGTCACCGATAACAAAGAATAAACAGAACCATGTCCAGGATTCGACAATATCCCTACAAAGATCCTATAGTAAAGAAAGCATGGATAATGATACTGATCACATAGTTGCCAGCTTTAATCTAGTAGATATAATAAATAACTCCAATATATGAAACCATTTAACTGCAGGAAAACAGAGAAGCTCACTCTCCTTTTTTAAAAACATTTATCTCTTATTTTTCATACATATCTATTTAAATGAATGCAAATAAATGACTGATGTTAAATTGTTAAATTGTTACTATTGCAAGGCAATACTCAAAACCTTTTAACTGTATACAAATAAGTGTGTAAAAGTAAATAGAATGATCCGTATTTAATAGAAACATTTGAAATCATGTAACTGAAGGAAAAGAGTATAGGTTTTTAAAGATTTTATTTGAAAAACCATATGTATTTAATATATAAGTATAAACAGGATTTGGCATTGGACAAACTGTTTGATATGAAAAACTGTTTGGAGGTGCCCGTGGTGTAATGGTTATCGTCGTCGGAAATGGACACGGCGATACGAATTCAAAACCTGGACGAGGCTGATTGCATTTCACTTTGCGCTAATACCCTTGGGAAAGGTATGAATCAAATTATTCTCCCTCCAGCTATGGGTAAATAGTAGGGCAGACTGTGTTCTTCAGCCTTGGTGAGGCAACTAGTCTAGGAGAAAGAAAACTCTGAATTCAAACCTGTTAAACCCCGCTTAAAAATTGACCTTGTGTCATATCTGGCCTGAGCGGAGGGGTTGGTAAATATGGATGTGAAAAAACTGTTTGATATGACATAAACCAAACAAACTTACGAACAATAACAATTTAACCGTCTGCAAACAAATGGCTGATATTAAATTGAATTATTAGTGTTAGATAGGAATTCTTGAAACCATATAATCGTTTGTAAACAAATTAGATCTTGCATGTATAAAATGTTATCCTCAAAGTACTTCTTTAGGAATCTTAGGTTTAATATATGTAAAAGCAGAATTTGGTATTAAACAACCAACACAGGTTGATATGCCATAAAACCTAAACAACCAAGCTAATTAATACTTAATAGAACTACTGGTGTTAAAGAGTAATACTTGAAACCATCTAACAGCGTGCGTAGAAATCTTAGGCATATGTACAAAAACAGTATTTGCATTGAATAACCTATAAGGGTTGATATGCCATAAAACTCAAACAAACAAGCCATAACTGTGTGCAAACATATGAGCTCTGGCTAGTCTAAAAATGTTATGTAAAAAACATGCCTTTACAAAATATATATTTTAGATATATATGTATAAACAGGATCTGGCATTGAATAACCTTCTGTGGTTGATATGTCATAAAACCCAAACAAACAGAAAACAAGTACACAAAACAGCTGTCGGCTCAGATGAAATTAACCACGACCTTCTGGAACACTTACCAAAATTCACTTGACAATATATAATAATAACTGGATAAATGGTAGATTCCCGGAATAATGGAAAATAGCAACAATCATCCCTATACCTGAGCCAGGTAGACACAACTCAAATCTACTTAACTACTACCCAGTCAGTTGAGGCTGTAGAATACACTGACTGCATCTCTGCAGAAGGGTAACTCGTCCCATCGAGTCTCCTGGATATGAGATATGACACTAAACAATCTGATGGTGAGGCTTCAGTAATGCTGGGGCTTTGGGGAATGCAGAGTACCTCCTAATTCCCATCGCTTCTAAGCTCATTCTGGCCCAAAGACGTAGCACCTGATAGGGTCCGATCTATAGGACAATTGGCTGTTTAATATTCAAACTGTGTACTCATGCTGATTTGAGTTATTTGAAACAGAATTGTTTTACATTTAACTCTGTGTAAAGAAAAAACTATACTTCTAATAAACTGAATTTGAAATAGAACTGTTTGATTATTTAATTGTCTATAAACAAATATTGATGTTTTTTTATCTAATTTTAGTAATATATAGCAATACATAAAAAACAACTGCGCAAATAAATGATTAAACGTAAATAGACTTATTCGTATTAGACAGAAATAAGTGAAACCATTTAACAATATAAAAAAATGTGCTCAGGCTCATTTAAAGATGCTGTCTACCAAATGGTTTTAGCAATCATGTATTAAATTTATGTGTATAAAAAGGATTTGGCATTAAATGACCTACAATGTTTGATATGCCGTAAACACGAACCAAACCAAACAAAACCCAATAGCATTAACTAACTGCCTTTGTAAAATTTGGAGTCATTGGTCAAGAAAAGATTATTCCAGTTTCTCGAATCCAATAAACTTATCACCAATATTCAATGTGTATTCCGAATGTAGAGATCTACAGTGGATCATGTAAATTGGAAACCTCCATTAGAGAGAACCACGTCCAAAAATAACATCTTATAGCCGTCTCCTTTGATCTGGAGTAAGCTAATGAGACTACCCGGAAGTTCGGAATAATATAATACCTAAGTACTCTCGGGATGCGTGGCGGATTGCCAAACTTCATAAAGAGTTTTCTCTCGGACAGGAAATTTCGAGTTCGAGTCGGATCAACCTTTTTTTAATTTCCACAACAGGAAGATGGAGTTCCTAAAGGGAGTATTTTGTCAGTGACACTATTCAACGTAAAAATTAATAGCATTGCAAAGTATCTCACTGCTGGGATTGAAAATTACCTCTATATTGAAAACATTTGTATCACTTCCATTTCGAAATATATGCTAACAGCTGAGCTCAAGCGCAATAATGCATCCAGAAAATCTGTCAATGGGCAATCACAAATGTTTTTAGGATCTCCAAAGGCAAAACGCGATGCATGAATTTTGGGGAACAGAGGAAAATGCACAATGAAGCTCTCATCAAACTTGAAGATACCGAAACACCTGTCGTTGACGGTATAACTTCGGGACTACATTCGACAAGAAACTAACATTTATATCCCTCATAAATTACTTAAAAACCGAACCCACCTGTGCATATCAACCTTTCCGAGGGATTAACCACACAGAATGGAGAGCTGACCGACAAACGCTCATTAAGCTATACAGATCGCTGACCCGCTCACTACTGGACGATGCCATTTTATCTACAGTTCTGTCAGGAGGTCCTACCTCAAACAGTTCGACCCTATACACTACGAAGGCCTGAGACTGATCTTAGGAGCCTTCAGAACTTCCCCAGTTGACAGCGTAAACGCCAGGGCCCATGAAGCACCCTTTTAATTCAGGTATGAAAAACTGGCTGTCCAAAATTACACAAATCTCAAATTTTGCCCATCCAACCCAGCTTATGACTGCACCTTTAACCCTAAATACTAGCAATATATTAAAAAGATCAATAAAACATTTTGGCCTTCGGATGAAGTCTACTCTCCAAGAATGACAAATATCTCTAAAAATTTACATGAAAGAATCTTACCACAAATACCCCCTTGGATTATTAAAAGACCTGAGGTGATCCTAGAACTGAATGAACTTTACGAAACTAAAACCCCTCCAAGCACTTATCAGAAGAAATCTCGCAATATCCTTTAACACCATCCTAATATATGACTTCACCAATGGCTCAAACAGCAACGATAAAACAGTGTGCGTAGCTGCTCTAGATAAAAAAAAATCAAGAAAGCTATTCCAATAAAAAAAACAAAACTTCTTCACAGCAGAAACCAAAGGATTAGGCTTCGCACTCGGCATCATCTTGAAGAGCAAAAACAAGAAATTCATCATATTCTCAGACTTGATCTCCTTTTTACTATCATTCTGTAATAAAAATAAACTTGAGAATCCCCTAAAAATTAAACCATTGAGTAGACTAGACTCAATGTCAAATTGTAATGAAATCCTTATTTGCTGGATCCCAAACCGAACTGGAGTGAGAAGAAATGACAATGCAGACTCAGCAGAATAGAGACCAGATTTTAGAAAATCAAGAAGAGAATAAATCACTAAAAAAACCGGTTTTACATTGATCATACAAGGCTTACTTACTCTTTTATCATCAAACAGTAACATCAACCTCAGAGAATTACATGTTAAACGCCTTGCTCCATTAAACACATTCTCATAGAATGTTGAGTTTTTGCTTTTACCTGAAAGTCATTTTTCAATGAGAATAGTTTGAGCAATTTTTTCAAGCATGGATGACGTCCTGTCTTTATTGACAATGACTGGGTTGTACCAAAGCACCTAATGAATAGAAAATGCTAACATGTTATTCTGACCACAACCAAAAATCTGGACGTAATATGGCACCAGGCTGGCTAACATGCTGTAAAAACCTATCGGCTAATAAGAAAGTGCTTGTTTACAAATCACATATCTATATAAGTATAAACAGGACCTGACATTAAGTAACCTACAAGGTTGATATGCCAAAAAAATCAACCAAATTACTAAAATTAAATTGTTAGATAGCAGTACTTGAAGCCATTTAACTTAGGGCAAATAAATGATTAATAGTAAATTGAATTATTCCCATTTGATAGAAATACATGAAACCATTAAACTGTGAGCAAAAATGAGCTAAGGATAGTTTAATAATTTTATCAACAAAATGTTTACCAGTCATATTTAAAATATAATGATATGTTTGTATATGTATGAAAAGGAGTTGGCATTGAATAACCTACAATGGTTGATATTCCATAAAACCAAACCAAATCAAATCCCATTTGCATATCCCGGTAATAGATTATTACGCAAAACTGTAAAAACCAAATTCCTTTTTGCCTTTTTAAAAATATTTGAAATAGTTTTAAGTTTTGTTTTGTTTTTCTTCTTTTTTTTGCTTTAAGTCTGACACCAATTTTCAGTTCTGGAGTTAAATATGAAGATTTCTCAGTCATGAGAAAGGAGCACGTAATATATTTCTATTCAATATCAATCTTTATCACCGAGTAGTCCTACGACAAGTGACAGGCATTTTTTCTTTTTATTCTTGAAAATGATTTTTTTAAAACCCCATCAGTGCTACTTTATCATCAGCATCTATTTGGGAAAATGTATACACCTTTGATAATATACTCTATGCAAAAGAAACGCAAAAATGCTTAATGCTGGTGTCATATTGCTGTAGCTATGTGAAAGCGTCCATATTGTTTTTCTCATCAATAGACGGACGTTAAATTAATTGGAATTGATGGCTGAATGGGGGTGACCAGTCAAAAATAAAATATTGTCAGAAGTTAAACAGCCGACGGCAGATCTGAAATAATGATAGGTGTATTAGTCT
Source organism: Sepioteuthis lessoniana (assembly GCA_963585895.1). Lineage (NCBI taxonomy): Eukaryota > Metazoa > Mollusca > Cephalopoda > Myopsida > Loliginidae > Sepioteuthis > Sepioteuthis lessoniana. The sequence goes on along the minus strand of OY757916.1, from coordinate 79,002,837 downwards.
CTTCTACTTGTTCATTCTGGTCATAGTGCGTTAGGCAAGCTTTATTATTTGCAACACGTTGGCTTCCAATTGACAGATTTCCGGCCGCAATCAATTTTCTTCTTCCACTGACGGAACGGCAACTTACAGCAATAAATGGCTCTAACTATTGAGTATTTTAATATAAAAAAAATAAGGACATACTTTTTACGTAAGACTAGATGTAAGGAAGAACTATACCAGAAAGTATGAAAAATATTTAACTCAAAACTGTATTTGATGGTGAGGTTCCATTTTCAGAGGTCCTGGGAGTATGTAGTACTCATTTTTTGCCATTACATCCAGATCTACTCCAAATTGACCGGGACTATAGAATATACCGAGTGCACCTTTGCAGAGAAGTTGGACCCCTCCAAAACATGTGTCCTGGATAGGACACTAACCAGTCTGATGGTGACGCTCAAGTAATACTGGAACTTTGGGGAGTGGGGAATACCCCTTCTCTGCTTTTGCTCTCACGTCCACTTTGGCCCGGTGTGGTAGCACTTTATAGAGTCCAATCTATAAGTCAAATAGAACTGTTTGACATTTAAACTGAGTGCAAACTAATGAGTTGGGATAGAATTGTTTGATCATTTAACTGAAACAGCAAATGACTGATATTTAATTAAAGTGTTTGTGTTACATAACAATATTGGAAATATCTTCCTGTGTGCAAACGAATGAGTAATGTTGAATAGACTACCAAGTGTTAAATAGTAATACTTGTAACTAGTCCTCTTTAAGCAAAGAAATGATTAATATCAAATAGAACTATAAGAGTTTGATAGCAATACTTGAACTAATTTAACTGTGTGTAAAAAATATGCTGATGCTCCTTTAATAATCTTATCTACAAAATGTGTTTACAAATCATATATATTCAATATATATGTATAAAGAGGATTTGACATTAAATAATCAATGGGTGATATGTCATAAAACCCAACCCAACCAAATACAACCGATCTTAAAAGAAAGAAATTAGGACATCAGTAAGACTAGAAGGGAAAGAGACCACTCTTAACCGACTCCGCATAGGTCACACTAAACCAAATCACTCTTTCATTCCGAATGGGAAAATCTCGCCCGAATTCGAAGAACTTTATACAATGTAAAAAACATATTAAGTCGATCGTTTCGAATAGATCTTTCAACAACATAATCCATCACTTGAAAAATTTGGTCTGTATTTAAGAATATAGAATTATAAACCTCCTTCCAAAAAGATACTCATATTCACTCTTAAACCTTCTACATAATCGTTGCCTTGAGCAGCTAACTGAACCTTTCAAACTATTTTCAGTTAACAAAAGAATAGTCTTCGGCATGCAATAAACCGAGAGTTGACTTATCGTATAATACGACCAACATTCGTTCAGAATTTGAACTCCGATAGCGGGATCCACATTCTGCGATAACCGTTACACCACGAGCGTATCTATCTATTTATCTATCCGTTATCGTGCGAGCATGCTAAAGCAATCATCTCTTATTTATTGACTGATAATCACATAATTTTTCCAGCGTCAAAGAAATATCTTCCTTAGATCGTGTATTGATCTAAATTGATCCAATAATTTACACAAGATATCATATTAGCATAAGCTTACCGTATTCTTCTGAAGTAAACGACCAGCTTTAATTAAATCAAGTTAATCAATCAAATCATAAAATATTTTTTGATAAAGACTTACAACAACACGGCTGTTAGTATGGAAACAATCGCAGTCGTTAAGTATTATTACGGTTCATTAAATTACACACTAAAAACATTAATATAATCCATCTACATAATGAACAGTGCGTCTTCTTTCTTGTTTCTATGTTTCTCTCTTAGTTTGTCTAGACCAGAGTAGTATCCGTACGCCCTGTCTAGGATTAAATTGTCATTCTGAACTCTTCAACATCAAACCAGAGGGTAACTCCTTAGCCTTAGAGGTGGGCCCTTGTGTAGTATGCGTTTCTATTTCTCCTATAGGATTTGGGAATATTTTTTATGATCATGATCGTAATTGTGCCCTTCACAACATGCAATTTACCATAAATCACTTTCTAATCCCTTGGGGAGGTTGTTAGCTAAGATATTAGTGTGACATCATTAACCGTATATATATATATATATATATATATATATATATATATATATATATATATATATATATATTACACTAACGATACAAGAGAATTTATATAAACAGAGTATTAACAGAATTATCGGTAGAGAGGGAGAAAAACAATTTAAAAAAATAAAACTGCGAGGGCCCTTTCGTCCGGCACTCATCAAACTAGATCGCTGGAAAGTAGTAAAAATAGGTAATTTATAAATTATTTGGAAAAAAGGACTGGGTGAGAAAAAATATTAAGTCACCCCAGTATCTAATTCGTCCCCCAATATATTCAAAACGTGACGGTTTCTCTGTCTCCATAGAGAAGGGCGATCTATAGCGATATAGATCGCCTCTAAGATGTTAAGTTGTACATTGTCCAAAGCTCTATGCAGAACAGAAAAACAGTCATCTTGAAAATTGGTCCTGCAGCTATCTCTGGCTAACAAATGTTCGCCGATAGCCGAGTCCATAGCCTTTGAATGCCCGGATGTTGATCAGCCTTTATTTAAAATACCCCTGGGTACATGCTGTCTTATTCGCACCTCCAGACGTTTACAAGTACGACCTATATATGCCGAATTGCATCAACAATTACATTTATAAATTAATAAACTCTGTTTGAAGATAGGCAACACGTCTTTATGTATGGAGTTAAAGGCCGTGTCAGTGGTGAAAACTTTAACAGCATGATAACAACGGTACACAGAGGAGGCGACCTTCTCGGCAAAGGACTGGCTAGCCGAACCAATCCAAGGAAGTCTGAAATAAACAGGACATTTCGGTGGTCCAAAAATCTTGTTCTTATCTTTAAACCTAGTCACTGTTAAGTTGATATTATCATCAATGACTTCCTCAGGACACCCGTTATTGATAAATATTTCTTTAATTGCCTTCAATGCATCTTTGATCTTGTTATCGCAACAAATATTCAAAGCTCCAAAAGAAAGATATTTGATTAAATTTTGTTTCCTAGACCTGGAGGCGAAAGAATCCTAACTCAGATAAAGCCCAGTGAATGTGGGTTTTCTATAAAGAGAAGTGGGGAAAGAAAATTCATATCTTTCAACCAGCACATCCTAAATGGTAATTTATTATTATTTTCTTCTTCCATAGTAAATGATAAAGATGAATGTGAATCATTAATTTATTGAAGAATAACAAAGCATCATTACGTGAACTAAAGGAGACAAAAGTATCGTCAACGTAACGTAGGTAAATAAAGGGCTTAGGAACTTTTCAAGCAATAGTCTTTCATGAAACCCATCAAAAATATTCGCCAGAATGGGGCAAAGAGGGGAACCCATACAAACACCTTCAATCTGGCGATACATAATCTCATTGAAACTGAAAGACACTGACTTTGTGGCAATTTCCATCAACTCAATAAAAACGTCCTCAGGAAAAGGAAGGACGGAAGTTGATGGACCACGATACAAGAAGTCAACGCATATAGATATCTAAGGGTGTGTTAGTAAATAATGAGACAATATCAAAGGAGACAAAAAATTGGGAATCGTTACATACAGGAAGACGACGGATAATAGAAGAAAATGTAAAAGAATCATTTACACAAAACCCAGAATAGAAATCTAAGACCGGGTTAAGGCACTCGACAAGCCATTTAGCCAAAGAATGTTGGACTGAATGGCACATAGAAAGAATAGGACGCAAAGGGATACCAGGTTTATGTATTTTTGGTAACTTCCTGTATGTAATGGAGGAACCGACGGTTACGTCGTATAACTCTGCTGTTGCCGTCCAACTGTATACGGTATTGCCTTTTGCCCTTAGTTCCGACAACCCTCCGTGGATATGGACCCTCCTGATTTTGAACATGTACGGATTCGCCAACCTGAAGCTCTTGGAGTGGGTGGCTGGGCGTGATGTACTGTTTTTGGTTCAACAGGTGTCTTTTCGCCATCGCATTTCTTCTCAACACCTTCGTCTACCTCCATCGTTTATGAATCTGTTGCTTTTCGTAAAGTAGTGGGGGTGATTTTTTATTGGTCGACTGTACAAAATTTCCACTGGTGACAAGCCAAGTTCATGATGGCGTGTATTTCTATGCCTCATCATGGCTCGTGCCGCCCAAACGTGGCGTAGGTGACGATAACAATCGATGCAGTCCACCAACGTTCTTTTGGCTATCTTTACGGCCAGTTCAGCTTGACCATTGCTCTGTGGGTAATACGAGGATGATATGCGTTTCTTTATGCCCCAATCTTCCAAAAATGAATTGAACTCCTATGAATCAAATCGTGGCCCTCCATCTGATGGTATCTCCTCCGGTGCACTGTATGTGCAGAACCAGCTCCTTAACCTGTTGGATATTCCCTGATGGTAGTAGAGCTATTTCAATCCTGCCAGTGTACCGGTCAGCGTACACTATGTAATTTTTCCCATGCAGGTCAAATAGGTCTGTGGCCGTCTTTTGGAATAGGAAGTCGGGGTTTGAAGGTGGCATCAAGGGTTCTCTGGGCTGAGACGGGGGCCATAGAGTTGCATCTGTGGCACTGTCGGATGCTAGCGTCTCGACCAGGCCAAAATAATCACTGTCTTGCGTTGGTCATCGTTCCATTCAAGCCTTGGTACGCGGAGTGTAGAGTTTCCAGTACCTCGGCTCTAAGCTGCTTTGGTATCAGAATTTTGTCCCCTTACAGACATTACAATTGGTCTATTATTGGCCTGAATTTTCGGATTTTTGGCGGTAGTTTGTGGCGTGACTTTGGGAATCCGTTCTGTATGTATGTTGCTAGCGTTTGACACTACTTGTCGGTGGCTGCAGCCGCCACGATTCTATCCAAGGTTATGGCTCATAGTTTTTGGTTGTGAGCGTATGCGGATATGATCGATGCCTACATATTCGTATCGATCTGCTGGATAGTATCGATGGTCGTTACTCCGCTGTGCTCCGATAATGTCAGTTATGTCAGGTACGTTAAGTTTTCCTGGAACGTGTTTCATCCGGAACCTGTACATCAACGACTTTTCCTTGAAAGCAAATAAGCGAGGTTTTTTTAAATGATTTTAAGAACTTAATCCGAAAAGATTTTCACCAGTGGCTAGTGGTCCACTGTGGCCAGTAAGTCAGGGCATCCCAACATAAAGATCCTGCAGGATTTTAACCTGTACATAAGTGCTAGAGCTTCCCCTTCTACTGGCGAGTAGCGAGACTCAGCGTCCTTTGTAAATCGGAATCGGGCCAGAATTATTTTCCAATGGTTCTCACCATTGTTTGGGCCCGATTTTGTTGGGCATCGGCAGTGATTGAAATAGAAAATACCCGATGCCAGTTTTACTATAGTCAGTCGAGAGGCATGTCACCCTGCTCATCTCGAATGTTTTTGCCCACTCTTTGATTTTCTAAACAATGTTTTTCTTTGACACGTCAAAATGACTGTTCAGAGTAGCGCACCATTAAAATTTGCGATGTTTTGTACCGAAAAAATGCCGAAAGGTGATCATAACCTCGGCCTGTGAGAATGCGTACGAGACCTGGTTGACTTATTCGACCTGACCCCTGTAATATCTGTGGGAGTTAGGTACTTGAGAGTGGCTTCTGTCATTTTTTACTAGGCTTTACGCCATTGGTCGTTATCAAGAAACCGGCAAATTCGACTTCATCTCTTGCAATATGGAACTTATCGGGTTTAAAGTCGCTTCCATTCTTGGCACTGTGGGTGTTGTAGTCCAACGTGCGCCAGAAAGCAGATTCAGTAGTTTTGTCCCAGAGAAGAGTATTGCCCATGCAGCGAGTCTTTCGGGGCATACACACCGTGATGTCATCGAATTGGTGGGTGTATCCGTGTCCAGACGCGTGAAAACCTTGAACACTGTAAGTGTGCCAGCTGGTATCAATCCGATGATACCCAATGCGATATCTTGGTCCAGGTCTTCTTTCACCCTCTATTTCCAATGATCAGGGACAAGAATGGATATGTGCAAAGCTGAGGGTTGTGCCTGCCAGGTGAACATAATATCCAGTGGCCTTCCTGTCACCACTTGGTTGATTGGGACAGGCACTAAATGCGTAAGACTTGCAGTGTTCTCGTAACAGTCGTTCGGAATGATTGTTTTCTGTAGGTGCGAACGGGATCCTGGCTGGTTTAACCGGGCCGTCATTCGTCGAGGAAATTCACGCGGTGCTTTCCCGTCATCCGTGGTCAACATGTCAGTTTTTAATGTCTGACTAAGAAAACTTCGTGGGATCTGTCCTAAGTCTTTTCGTGCGGATTCAGATAAGTAGAATCCTGATGTGTTCTCCGACACAAAAACAACATGCCTGGTTTCTTTGAAACCAAATCTTATACACATAAAGAATATACATTTAATACGCTGTTGGTCATCCGTCATCCCAGATATCCTATAGCTGGTTGGTATCAGTTCGTTGCTGGTAGACCCTAATACTTCCAATATTTCATTGCCACTCGAATATGTTTGCACAACAGTGTCTTCGAGGGCATGAATACGGTGTGTCCGTCAATAGGCCCTATTATTCAGGTTTCGGCCAAATTAAGCATGGGATTCCCATATCAAAGACACCTCAATATTCAAAGATGGTGGTGGTTCTAGGGGCTTCTTTGGAATCTGCCCTTATTCCGCGTGTTGTATGGTAACGGAGGTAATCCTCGCCTTTGTTCATTGGACGTTTGATTTTCTTTCTTTCAATTACAAAGTACTTTTGATACTATTTACCAACCCCTCCGCTCGGGCAGGATATGACACAAGGTCAATTTTTAAGCGGAGTTTAACAGGTTTGAATTCAGAGTTTTCCTTCTCCTAGACTAGTTACCTAACCAAGGCTGAAGAACCTAGTCTGTCCTACTATTTACCCATAGCTGGAGGGAGAATAATTGGATCCATACCTTCCCCAAGGGTATTAGTGCTATGTGAAATGCAATCAGTTTCATTCAGGATTTGAACTCGTGTCGCCGTGTCCATTTCCCACGACGATAACGACTACACCACGGGCACCTCCAAAGTACTTTTGATTGGCGTCTTGTCGAACTACTTGTCGATTTGGTCGTGGGCACCATCTTTGGTTTTCGACATACTTTTTTAAAATGTCCAGTCACTCCACATTTACAGCATCGAAGTATCCTCGTTGGACAGTTCTTCCGTTCTTTCAGCCCGTCAGGGTGTAATGTCTTCCCGCATCCGTTCCACGGCCTATTTCATAGAATCCTGGGTGTATCTTCACCTTGAAAACGCTTCTTCTCAGACCTCAATGAGCTAAATGTCAAACGCGAACTCAAGCAGCTTCGTAAATGAGGAGAAGATGTGTCCGTAGTTTCTGAACTAATCAATCTGTGGAACTTCTGTTCCACTGTTGTAAGAGTATTAGCTTCAGCTAATATCTTACTTTGGTGTTCCTTGTTCGCGAGCCAGGTAATGAGCTGACCTGCTACCATGTCTTCAGAATCATTTATAATATGTTAGCTTCTTACATTGGGGCACTGGATGGTAAATTCATAAAACTCGCCTGGGATCGTAGTCTCGCAAAAAATGTGTTAGACCCTCCTCTTCGTGCTGCCTCGTGTTGTGGAATTTATGCCAATGCATTTCTTTATGTTGGTCTTTCACAGTATGTGTGTAATGGTGGTGGTGGATATTAGTGTTTTTTTTTTTTTTTTTTACATCTGTTATCATAAGTAATTCATATATCAAGAGTTTTGAGATATTTAGCGAAATCTATTTTGGGAAATGATTTATGTTTTACCTTTTGACGATCAGCCCAGTCGGCTTGGGCAGTAAAAATCAACGACTGTATCTTTGAAGAGGAGTAAGACCCTCCCAAGAACGAGTTTCCTTGATATGATGGTGAGGCTCCATTACCAAAGTTTTGGGGAATATGGAGTGTCCATTCATTGCCATTGTTAATTAGTCTAATTCGACCCGAAGAGGTAGTACCTGTTAGGATCCTACCTCTGGGTCAAATAGAACTGCCTGACAAAGAACTGTTTAAACATTTAACTGTGAGCAAACAAATGACTGATATTGAATTATTAGATTTATTTGTACAGCTAACTGGTTTCAAGAATTGCAATTTAAGATTATTAATGTGAGCAATACTTGAAACTTCATTGGGTGCCCCATTCATTCGGCCTTGTGCCACATCGAAGCAAAGAGCTTCGTAAATTACAATACTTGAAACTTCATTGTGTGTAAACTAATAATTCTATTTAAGATTAATCATTTGGGTTATATAGCAATAGTTGAAACCCTTTAACTCTATTCGGGCGATCTCCATGTTTCGGCACGGGTATATTACCAAACAGCACCTCCAAAATGGATTGTAGAAATGTTCAGTGTAAGCTCACCGCGCATCGATCATTTCAAGGAAATGTACGACAATTCCGACCAGTCGCCCACGCTTATGAATGCTGCCTTCCTCGGCAGCTTGTACAGCAGCACACCGGAATATCAACGGCACAACTTTACCTTGTATCCCAACCCTACCAGCAACGGACAGGTGTCCATCAGAAATCCCGACCGCAAGCCTGTAGATCAAATCAATGTGTTTAGCGAAAACGGGCGTTTGGTAAAATATTTCCGTGGTAGCTCCAACATTACTACCACCATTGTATTTGCCCGATGCAAAAGGCATTTACTACATTGAGCTGAAAGGCAAAGGGTTGCGTGTGGTGAAAAAAGTGATTTCTTTGTAGCTCACAATTACTTGCATGAACACCTTTAAAAGTTTCTTCCGCATCTTTGGCATCAACACCTTTGTGGTGATTGGACTGGCCATTGCTTCTACATGGATTTGTCGCCATTATACCTTTACCGAAGATTTTCCGCTTACCCTCATTGGGCTGGCTGTGGTGTTTCCCATCGTGTTTTCGATTAACGGAGCCTATAAACGCAGGGAAGTATGGACAAAGTAGAATCTCATCTAGAAAACCAGACACATTTGACAGCAAGATCAAATTTTAATCTTTTGCACAATCTCCAGTGTATCAGCTTTCCTACCCAGTCATACCTACTCTTTTATCCCTTTATGTGAGTTTTCTATATTTATTTATTAAATATTATTATTTAAATATTTTCGTGCCTTTCTTTTATTTAGGTTTATTTTCAAATAACATTCTCCCGTAAGTTGATTAACTTGTTTTAAGTAGTTACTCCTTACTCCAAATAAACAGAAACTGCTTCAATTATTTACGTTTTATTCCTTAAATCTTAAAAGTGTTCCTAACCCAAGAGGAGACAAAGAGAAAAGAAATTGGGCAAGTAAAATAACTTTTTCCCCTTTGCATCGGCAACAGCCAACAAATTTTCTAATGTTTTTACTGATTTATCAACCGTGAAAACTACTTGCGTCTGTTCATGCTTGTAAAGGGGAGAATACAAAAGTTTATGTTTAAGGTTGACAGTTTTTCATTTAAAAGTCAAAAATCGATGTTTTGCGAAGTTTCATTTTAAATTCAAAGAAAAAGAACAAAATGAATGCCAATATGCATATTCTTTGTGGATGAATTTTCTATTTTATGCCTGATGAACCGTGAACATCAATGTTTGACTAATAATTCTAAAGTCAGCATTTCAAATTATATTCTTGCATAATCATACCATAAATTTAATTTATTTGGAATAGCAAAATCGTTTTAAATCTTTTAGAAAATGAAAATATCCTACAGCAGACAATATTTCGTGTTCAATTTCGTCACGTCTTTAAAAATTTGCCTCGAGTTGGTTGCTTTCTGTAGATGCTCAATTTGTTTTGAATAAATACAATATTAAAATCAATAAATGTATGATTTTTGTCTTTAATAATGTCACAAAAATAGTACAACTTCCAAAATGAATCAAGAAATATAATCAAACAAAATTTGGAGTAGAATGATTCGTTAAAATGTTATCTAAACAGTAAAGAGTAAAATTTTTTTCAAAATGGTAATTTTTTTATTATCCCGGTGCTAAAGCCAGTGAAGCAGATGTACAAGCGCTAATAACTCATTGTGCGTTTTAACATCTTATATTCTAATTCTGTAATCATATTTTTGGGGAAAATAAAAATTAGAATTCTTTAAGACATTTTAGATTTTTGCACACGAAAAATGGACAGTGGAATGTTTTAACACGCAGGATAAATACAACAATTTTTTGTAAAATAAAAATTGAAAGCTGAACAAATGTGAACTCTGAACTTTAAAATTCATTTCCTCATTGATTTAATCTCTTATCTTAAGGAACTTGTATTCGTTTGAAGAGTAAATATAACTATTTTAACAAATGAGCTGAACTTTAAAATGAGAAACGAATGACGGTTAAGAACTTGCTCGAGGGGAGTTTAATCTACGTAAGTAGTTCTTATCAGCGTAAGGAGGACTCAAATCATTGTCTAAATATATTAGAACAGCAAGAAATCAAAAGATGTTGGAAGTTGTCAGATATTGAATGGTAATAATTGAGAATTGGTCGCTCCTGCGTGTATCCTTATACACCCTTCAGGAGAAGTCGATGAAAATTGAGGTGTCACAGAGAGTAAAATCTATGGCTGAGTAGATAGTTGAATATGGATCTATATGTGTTTGAGATTTTGTTTTGAAAAGACAGATTGTTATTATTTATATTGTTTTCTAATGTTCTGCCATTTTGGTTTGTGCTTTTCAGTCACATATAATAATGTAGCTGTTAAAATTGTATAGTAGGATATAAGGTGTGGTTAGTTGCTGTAATATGTTGTTGAGTTATTTTTCGTTAATTGTATCATGTGATAGAATGTATAGTGTGCAGATATTTATTGTTCTGTGAGAGGTAAATTTGACGGCAATTGTCTGGATTCCTGTGATTTTGTTTTGGGGTAAGTCATTTCTAATTAGGATTGAGACACCATCCAATGCCCTGTGACCAGTATTGTGAATATGGTTATTGCTGTCGTAACTTTTTATGTTAATGTCATCGTTTGTTTTGATGAATTTTTCTTGAAGGCAGGCTGCAGGTTCGTCACCAAATTGGAGCAGTTCGTTCCAATTGGTTTTTGATCCCGTAACTATTCCATTGAATTATTTTGTGGCTCATTATTGGCCTAGGATCTTGACTGTTCAGTGGTTTCTTTACATCTTTGCATCTTGTTAATTGGGGGTTGTTGTCTGTCTCCGCCTTTCCTAACAACCTAAATCTTTTTATTGTTTCTATATTTTCTGATTCTTGTATTTTTTGTTTTTTTGTTTTTAGGTTGGTTTTGTTTATTTTTAAGTGTTTTTTTTTTTTTTTAGTTTGGAGAGGTGTCTATAGAAGCTGGTAGTCGTATAGGGGATCTTTTATCGTTTGATCTTGTTTTACTGGGGAAATTTTTAAAGGGGGCTTTTTATTGATCGGGTGGGCGTTGGAATTGCCGTTTTCTCCTCTTGATTAATCTTTTCCATGAAGGTCTATATTTGGGCGGATGATTTGCTTTTGATTGCTGCAAGATCTCTTCGAGTAGATGATGCTCCTGAAGCTCTGGTGGCATCATTTTTGTCGAGTTCAAGCGAGGCTTTTATCTCATTTATAAAGCTTTCCCAGTCGCCTGGTTCCAGCTGAATTTCACAATCAGTTCATATCATTTCATTGGAGCGTTTTCTCGTTGGACTATTTGAGAACCTACTTTTATTTTTCCTGTATTTTGGGGGTGTTAAATGCTATTATATAGGTGTTGATTTCTATTATTTTCCCCTCTTTTTCATTGATACTCTTTTAACCTCAGTCACGCCCTGCTTTTTTTTATCTATCTTTTAATTTCCTACATTGTGTATAGTGAGAGTTCTTTACTTCGTCCAACCCTCATACTTAATTCACTGATTTATGAGGGTAAGCTTTGAGAGGGCTGTTGTGAAATTTGGTCATTTCCAGCAGAAAACCTTCATATTTTCTCTTTTTCACTTACACAAGCACTGTCTGGTTTTTTTTTAAAGTATATCAGCGTTAAATTGCTTGATTACACATTTTTTTCTATTATAAATGAAAAATCTACAATTCAATTACTATGATTCTTAGGAAAGGAGATTCGACTTTGTTATCTGATAAAGAATCTAATTCTGAGAGGTTATATTTGATTTTTTTTATTCGAAAACGCCATATGTGTTATTTGTTTTTCACTTGTTCTATGCTTAATCCCCTACTACAAAATCCAACTTGAGTTGGGAATGTACCATGTGGGGAAACCTAATCGAGGATACATTACCAGATTACTCATGCTGGGAGAAGGTTTTCAAGCCCTTACCCATTTCGGTTTGTTTTTAGTAAGAAGATTCTAATTTCCGTATAATTTAGCAATGGTAAAATTCCTAATCTCTTAACGCAATTGACCCTCAGCCACCGCCTTATAGCATATAAGATATAAGGGTTGTGTGCTTTTTTGTGTCACAGGAGCAAATTGAAAGATACGGTCGGGACAACAAATAGGTGCTAAGGCTTGACACAACAAGCCGATTGATCGGATCAGACCAATCCGACCGCTTGTCTTGCCCAGTAAGAGTTTTCATGAGATGTCATATCCCAAAATATTGATTGTAAAATTTGCTTTTTCAGTTTATATTTCAAATAAAGACTAGTCTAGTAATAGCCAATGTGGTGTATTGCAAGTTACTTGACAACTCGGTTGCTGGGCTACCTACTGCTCAACCATATGGACCCCGTTCTTAAATAGCACTCGTCACCAACCACGGACAAAAGAGGACCTCGTTTGGGGGGGGGTCTTACCCCTCTGCAGAGGTGTAATCGGCGTTTTCTACAGCCTTAACCTACGGGGAGGAAGTTTTATAGAGATTTTAAAAGACAAGCGAAAGAGCTTAAGAGGAAGAAAACATCTGCAATCTAAGATAAAGTGAGTCTGACTGAGAAAAGGACGTCTGAAATCACAAATGGGGTCATTAGAAATAACAGTGTCATAAAAGTATCTTATATTAAGAGCACATGCATAGAATCGTTTTCTGTGCAATAAGGGTTGATTCACATGACCCTAACTTGTTTATGATGATGACATGTTTTGCAAAAATCTCCATATTTCAGATGATGTAAATTTTACTTTATCTAGCCAATGCGAGTGATAGGCAGATCAGTATTTGCCACCTCTATGTTATATCACCAGCAAATGTGGTATTATAATTGAAATTTCACTTTCGTTCCTAATTTTGAAATACGCTAAAGTATACATCAAAGAAATTACCTTGCGCAATATTAGTTAGTTCTGGTTCTGATAGAGAATTTGAAGCGTTTGAACCTGAAAGCATACTCAATAAATTCAATATCATAATGGAACTGTTTATGTAATTACATGAAAAGGTTTCATTGTGTCTAAAGAAATGTATATCTGGATACATGCTTTAGTTTATATATATATATATATATATATATATATATATATATATATATATATATATATATATATATATACTAGTTCTTTTGTAATATTATTTGTGTACATAAATTGAGTGGTCCCTTTCAGCAAGTTTTACGAAATAATTCAGTATCTGCATGTTTAGTATGCAATGGTTTAATACTAACAACGCTGATTAAACTATATTGATGAAAATAAAGTGAAACATTTGGCTGGATTACATACAATAATTGATCACATACATCACATCAATATATGCATATATACGAGGTATCTCTTATACATTGACCCCTATGTTAATCCATACCATTTAAACCCACCAAAACCAAACCAAACCAAACCTAAAGAACTAGAAAATATCAACTTTCATAAGTTAGACTCAGTCTGCAGGGGCTTTAGAATACACCGACTGTATCACAGCAGAGAGGTAAGACCGCCCCTACGATTGTTTTTGATGTAACCTTAAACAATCTGGTTGCGAGAATCCAGTCCTGAAGACTTGAGGAATATCGAGTACTCTTTCATTTCCATTGCTCCCGAGTCAATTCTATTTGACTCACAGTGTGCAAACAAATGACTTACGTTTAATCAAATTGTCAGAAATAGAACTGTTTGATCATTTAACTATGGTGTAAACAAATGTCAAACGATTCAATTAATTGAATTGTTAGTGAAACATAGCCATACCTGGAACTATATAAATGTGCTCTAACGAATGAGTAATGTTGAATAGAATTATTAGTGTTGATTAGCAATAATTAAAACTCTTTAACTAAGTTTCTAAATTGAATTGTTAGGGTTACATAGCAATATATGAAACAATTTAGGTGAGTTCAAACAAATTATTAATACTAAATAAAACTATTTGTGCTTTGCAAATAGTTTAAGCAATAGAATTACGTTAAATAGAAACGTTAGAAAGAGAACGTTTGATCCTTTTACTGTATAAACAATTGATCATCAAATTGAATTGTTTGTTAAATGGTTCCAATTATTGCTATGTATCACTGTGTGAAAACAAATGTAATGATAAATAGAATTATTAGTGTTAAATAGCGATATTTGAACCGCTTACCTGTGTGCCTGAACTAAATTATTGGTATTATACATCAGTACTTGGAAACATTTGACAGTGTGCAAATTAATGAGTGGTGTTGAATCGATTAATTAGTGTTAAATAGCAATACTTGCAACCACTTCACTCTCTACAAACAAATGAATAATATTGAACAGAATCATTTGTTTTAGAGATCAATAACTGAAACCATTTAACTATCTAAAAATGATATCAATACTAGTGTACAAACAAATTGTTCTAATTAGAAAATAAAATTACCTACAAACTATTAACTCACAAATTATACATGTATAGATAGCTAAATGTTTGCAAATATATGTTTAATAATAAGTAGAGTTATTTGTGCTTGATAGGAATACTTGAAACCATTTAATTCTGTGCAAAATAAAAAATAGCCCAGGCTCGTTTTTAAACGAGCCCGAGCTAGTTATCAACAGAATGTTTACAAATTATACATATTTGATACATATATATATAGAAGATTTCGCATTAAATCTCCTTCAAATATTGATATGCCATAAAACACAACCGATTTGGTGTGTTCTGACCCGGAGTTGTACGACATGTTTATGTTTCATCTGAGTATCAAATGGAACTGTTAATCATCAATTTGCACATAGTTAAATAGGTAAATTCTTAATATATTTATTCATGTTTGATAGGAATGCTTGAAAATGTATGCAAACATTGAATTATTGGTATCACACAGCAATACATGAAACCGTTTAAGTGTTTGTAAACAAATTATGTATAAATTATATGTTTACAAATCATATACATATAAATAGAATTTGGCAATAAGTAACCTACAAGGGTTGATTTGTCATGAAAACCAACCGAAAAACATTTTCATGCCAGCACTATGTTACATTTATATCATCAAAAGTTTGCATAAGAATTAAAACAAAATTGTGTAATAATAAGGCAGAAATGGTAATTTTCATTATAAGAACGTATGGAATGGTTTCCAAGACATTTTCCAAGTGTGGAATTGACTTCATTTTCTACTTTTGATTTCATAGCCTTCTTTTTAGTATTATCATGGATTTTTTTTAGTCCGAATGAAGTCAAGTATGGCTTAAAGTTTCTGTTTCCGTTTGATATCGAATTGGCTCATTGCCGATTAATTTCGTTGATCTAAATGGGTGACTTCTTTGAGAGAATTTACAAATCTTTATGGTTATTTACGTTACCTACTAAATCCCTATTAAATCATTGTTTCCTCGATAGAATCACGTTAATACTTAGATGGGTGTCCACTCTGGAACGGTAGAGAAATAAGAAATTTCAACGCTTTGGTTTTTTTAAAACTACCTGTGGTTTCTGTGCCTGAAATGTATGACAAGACTATGCAAAAAAACTTGTAGATAGTTTATCGCCAATGAGGAAGACGAGAAAATTCCGTTGTAAGAAAGCATTTGAAATGAACTTTTGAATTTTACTTGATCCTTCTTACTGTTCTAAAAATTCCATAGACTTGATATATACTCTTATAGATTGCTAAATTGGCTATGATATTAAACTGGATTTGATGTTGAGTGTACAATCTTAGAGTTTGGGGAATTTGGAGTTCCCTTTCATTACTATTAATCTTCAGTCCACTCGAACAGAGTGAAAACAAATGATATATAAAATAGCGTCCCTTCAGTTCTTGAAACTAAAAAGTACTACAACACAAAGTCAAACAGAATTTTATTAGTGTTAAACAACAATACATGAAACATTTTCACTGTGTAAACAAATGAAATCTAGTTGGCTCAAAAATAATGTTGCCTATACACTATTCACTTACATAAAATCATCTGATGGCGAGGCTCAAGTATTGAAGCTTTGAGGATGCGGAGTACCTTTTTATTGCTATTGTTTTCAGGTCCATTCTGGCGCGGAGTGGTAGCACCTGATTAGGTCCTATCTATGGTTTAAATAGAACTGATTAGGATTTAAACTTGTGCCAACAAATGATTAATGTAAGTGGTCAAAGTGTTTTGTTTCTATCAATTCAAGTGTGTGCAAACAAATGAATGACGTTTAAGTGATTTGTTAATGATGCATAGCAATACTGGAAACCATTTAACTGTATGCATACATATGAATAGTGTTCAACTGAATAATTATCATTAAATAGCAATATGAGTAACCACCCCACTGAGTGCAAACAAATGATTTATAGTAAATAGAATTATTCGAGTTTGATAGAAAATCGAGAAATCATTTGACAATGTGCCAAATAAAGTCGCAAGCTTAAAAAAAAGTTATCTGCAAAATGGTTACAAATCATATTTAGTACACATGAGTCAAGATGATTTGACATTAAATAACCAACAATGGTTGATATGCCATAAAACCCAACCCAACCCGACCAAAAAAAAGGACACTTGTTGGGAGGGGTACCTTATATCTCTACTGAGATGCAGTTGGCGTATTCTGCTGCCTATCCGACTGGGCCCGACAATGAAGAGGTATTAAACATTCCTTAGAGCTTCAGGAGTAAAACCTCACTATCAGATGGTTTAGTGTCGTACTTTTGTTGGAGTCTTACCCTTCAGAAGGCGATACCGTCAGCGTATTCTAAGCACCCCCGACAGTGCGACATCACATTACTATCTTCCTATGTCTTCTATATACAAGAAATATCTTTAGCGAAACTGATTGACTAAATAGAACTGCTTTCTTTACAAAAGAGTGAATGTCAAAGTTTTTAAATAAAAACAATTAATCAAAACGGATCTTTAGAATTTGCTTTTTTTCTTCTGTTTTGGTCAGTTTCTTCTTGTATGTCAATTTTTTTTTATAATTAGCAGTCAGTGTAGAGAAACCAGTGCAACTTAAAATGATTCATCATTGCTGATTTCCTATTGACTTCAGTATCTGATTGGAAAAATTCCAACAAATAAGAAAAAATAAACTTTATTATGTCATTTTTCACTCGTTTGAAAGAATTATGTTTGATGAAATGCTGATGCATTGAATGCTAAACATAACTAGAATACAGAGTTATAATAAGATTAAACAATAAAAGTCTAAACGTTCAGAAAAAGATTTACAAGTCTCTATTCTTTTATGGCTATTGATTTTAATATAAAATAATGTCAGTACAGTCATAGCTTCAATGGTACAGTTTTAATTTGCGCAGGGTTTTACGTTAGTTTCTTTTTAATATAATTGTGTAGGTAACTAATAGTCATGCATGACGATGAACAGAAAAAAATCATATAATTGTGTCGGCAACTTATAGTCATGCATGACGATGAACAGAAAAGATTCATATAATTGTGTAGGCAAATGATAGTCATACATGAAATAAAAATCTGACGAAAGAATAAAAGAAGTAAAATAGAATTATGACAAATCTCAATATTTTCTTTGTTGGGTTTTATGGCATATCAACTCATATAAGTTATTTAATGCCAAATATTGCTTATACATATGTCAAATTTATGATTTGCAAACAAATAATTTTTAGATAACATTCTTAATCTAGCCAGAGCTCATTTTTTTACACACAGTTAAATAAGTAATTTTTTTAAATAAGAATAATTCATTTTTGTACACAGTTAAATGGTTACAAAGTAGATTACCGAAAAATTATTCACTTACCAATAATAATTTGGTTTGGTTGTTTTGGTGTTGTGAAATGTCAACCATAGTAGGTCATTTAATGCCAAACACTGTTTATATGTATAATTAAGAATATATTACTTGTGAGCGAATAGTTTGTAAAATACATCTGTTGCTTGTTTAAAATGTTACCAACAGTGTTATATGGTTTCAAGCATTCTATACAAAAAGTTTTATATGCACACAGTTAAATGGTTAGCAGTTTTACCTTATCAACATTTGTAATTTGATTAATGCCAAATCCTTTTTATAAAGATATGTATATGTTGAATATATATGGTTTGTACACAGGTAAATGGTTTGCATCTATCTTCAAATTAATGTAATATAATATATATCTGATTAAAGTTGGCAAATACTTTGTTCGTTTCAGTATCTATACATTCTATACAATAGGATCTATTTAGGAATTTTGTCGATTCCGGACCATTACATTGTTTATTCATTCTTTTCGTTGATTTTGTTCTTAATGTTGAGGGGCATCTATCGTGTTTGACTGAGGGTAGTTTGACCAATTTGGAAAAATACATAAAACAACAAAGTGAATAATAAAAGAACACGAAGAGCATTTAATGAAGAGCTTCCAATTTTGGTCTGATAGGTTCTCCTTTTTTTTGGAGACAAGATTTTTTGTCTTACTTTGACTGGTGGAGAGGAGATATATGACAGCTTTGGTTGATAGGAGATTTCCTATTTTTAGGAGAAGCGGTTTGTATTTGAGTGGTAAATTTTGTGTATGTTTTTCTTTGATTATTTCATTGGATTTCTCTTTATTTGCTACGACTTCGTTTTGTTGAGTGTTTTTAAGTTTGATAATTTTGATCGAGTGTAGGTTTTTCAGGTACTCCTGAAACATTGGCCAATCTCTTGGTTCTAACTGGATCATCTTTTCCTACAGAGCTCTGTATTTGTTCGCTTGATTGCTTTGTCTGATTGGGCCCACGCTGCGTGAAACAGATGTATAGGTGTTATCTCGCTTTGAGGATCTACTATTCTCCTAACTTCCATAAAGGTCATATTTCTCTCGTGCATCATCCCTAGTACTTCCCTCACTCTTTCGTAAATATAGCAAGATCTTGAGAAAGCCGGATAGTTTTGTCGGCAGTCTAAACACATAATTTCATTTCATTTGAACCATTTTCCTCCGCTCTTCCTATCGGCTATAACCCCCTTATTCTTATGTGCCATTACGGTACCGAATAGATGTTTGTACCACCACATGACGAACGGGGTTATACATGTATCACCATGTGTTAAGTGGTAATCAGACCCTGTAGTAACCTCGCCGTGGGCAAAGGTAACGAACGCAGAAAACTCTGTCCTAACTCACTAATACAAAAGTTTATTCATTACTACACTTTTTAAGTAGTCCTCAGGAGAAAGAAAGGAATTATGAAATCGATTGCGTTAGCTGGACAAAGAGAAACAACATCTCATGAAGACAAAGACAGCAGAGGCAGACCTTGCTTTTTCTTTCTGGTTTTCACTTGTAGGTCTAACTTACTTGTCCGTTGGTTTCATCTCCACAGCCACGTGTCTGATATGAGACCCTCTTTTGAAGTCCCCTCCAAAATAGGGGCCGTAATTTTCGTCTCTTTTTACATCTTTGTGGCTGGTATTTAACTATCATCTTTACCTCATCACGTCACCTAGTAAATTAACTTTCAAATCCGAGTCATCCCCTAACTTCCGCTTGGTGTCGGAGAGTGTATATATCCGTTTACGGTAATTCCACCCCTATGCAGAAGATCTGGGACCTCCGTTTTTTCGAGTCAATCTTACTTCCGTCGTCATTCAGCCGTGACTGATTGACCTAAAACGAGTGCTTTGACCAGACTCCTCAGATGTCACCAAGCCGTTCCGTAGAATATCTCTCTGCTTTTTCTTCTTATTTTTTCTTCTCTCTTACCTTCCACTGAAATTAGCCTTCCGTTCGCTTTATAACTTAGACCTACCATATCACGTTACAATTAAAATGTTGAGTAGACTAGACTTAATGTCAAATTGTAGAGAAATACGTATACGCTGGATCCCTCACCACATTGACAGACCTGACTTGGAAAATAAATTGGCCTTAGATCTGACACCCGACAAATTCAATATTCCATATAATGATCCAAAATCAATAAATTCCTTCACGCAAAACCGCCACAACGCTGGAATAATAACATCCATAATAAACTCTTCCAGATCAAGCCCACTTTGGATGAATGGAGACTAGCATTCAGAAAATAGAAAAGAAGACACCTCACTATATCCCGATTGCATATTGGTTACACAAGACTTAATCACTCTTTTATACTCAAATAGAAACAACATTCTACAGTGTTTGACATGTCAAATTGAAAAGTGATTTATCTATGTAAATAGTTTGAGCGACTTGTTTTAAAACGTCAAAATAGAGAACATTCTGTCTTTCTTGAGAGAGGCAGGGTTGTATCAAAGAGTATGATAAATACCATTTGAACACAATTCTAATATGTTATTAGGACCACTCCCTAACCTCTGGATGTAGTGTAGTCTCAGGCGGGGTAACATGCCTTAAAAATCTATCAGCCAACAAAGTATTTGCTCACAAATCACATATATGTTTGTATAAACAGGATCTGGCTGTGTTGTTTACTCATAATACATATACAAATATATGCGTAACATAATCAAACATACTGACGAACTTCAATGAAAGAACAAACACACTTCTTTATAAAAATATACCTCTCACACTTTATTCTCGAAAAGGTGATGTTTCTTGTGTGTGAGAGGTGAGTTGGAGACGGGGACAGACTGTTATTTTGACCCAATGTTCTTCTCGCGACAATTGGCAGCACTTCTTTCTCATCTTGGCTCATTTGCTCAACCGTGGGTCACTGAGGGCCCAAAGCCCTCCGTCTGCCGCTGGCTCTCAATTCGGCAACTTGTCCCCAACTGACTCCAACTGACTCAAGCCGTCTCGGGCACCTAGTTATATTGTTGTCTCACGCCCACTTGCTTCCGCTGTTCTTCCGCTTATTCACAAAGGTGCATCTCTTAATTGACGGCTTGGTCAAGGATCAATATGTCACAGCTTGCCTACGCGGCTGGGGCTGTAGAATGCACCTGTTGTACCTCTGCAGAGAGGTAAGACCCCCCCCCCAACGAGTTTCCTGGATTATGGCACTAAACAATTTGATGTTGAGGTTCCAGTAATGCTGGAGCATTGGGGAATACGGAGTACCCCTTCATTTCCATCTTTCACAGGTCCACTCAGACCCAGAGTGCTAGTGCCTAACAGGGTCCTATCTATGGATCAAATAGAACAAAATGCGTACTTCAGCTAAACTGATTTACCTGAAATAGAACTGTTTTGATATCTAAACTCATGCTAAACTGAACTGCTTGAAATGGAACTGTTTTGAGTGGTAAACTGTACTTATGCTAAACTGGATTGTTTGAAATAGAACTGTTTTGATATTTAACTGTGTATAAAAAATCTACACTCAAGCTAAATTGAATTCCTTTAATTAGAACTGTTTAACTAAACTAAATAGGTTGAAATAGACATGTTTTTGATATCATGTGTACTAATGTTAAATTGTTTGAAATAGAACTGATAATTTGTATAAAAATTGATTTGACATTAAACAACCTACAAAGATTGATAGCCATAAAATCCAACCAACCAATCAAGCAACCAGGATCTGGCATTAAATAACTAACAAAGGTTGATATGCCATAAACTCAAATAATCAATCATGACTATAGGTAACATTAAACAAGTCAGAGCTTCTTTGTTTGCTAAATTAACTACGCGTTTAAATATATAATATGTATAAACAGTATTTGACAACAAATATCCTACAAGAGTTGATATGCCATAAAAAAACCCACCAATAACAGGGTCAATACTGCTCAATTGATTTTCAGTCACGTTTTTAATAAGAAAAGACATCGAACATTTTATATATGGCATGAAATTATTTAACAAGCATGTTGGAAAATTGTACCACTTTTAAAACTGAGCATGTTTGTAGTCAGAAGTCAACAAAAATCAAACTTTCTCGATATTTTTCACATTGTAATTTTTTTTTCTTTCTTTCAATTTTTCCAGCAAACAATAACTTCTTTCGTTGTCAATTTCTTTCGTTAGAATTCCTGTCCTCATGCGATTTAAATTGCTTTGTTCATTGCATTTATAGAAATCTCATGTTTAAATATGTTATAAAAGAATGAAGAGTCAGTCATTTTATTTATGTTTTGTGTGTTTTAATATTATTCTTTATTTCTTATAACTTTTCTTTCTTCTTAATATGCAAATCTATTTTACTTCTAATCTCCCTCTCTTTCACTTATTTTTCCATTTCCGTTTCCCATCCAAATCTTTATCGGTTTTTAGTTCTCTTCTACCATTAATTCAATTTGTTCCTACTTTTGTTCTTTTATGTTTCTTCTTATTCTAAAAATGATTTCTATTTTTCATTTTTTTTTCTTAATGTATTGTCCATCGTTTCTTTAGTTGTTTCGATTCTGCTTCGTCTATTTCAGATCTTTATTCATATTTTTACTTCACACTTATATATTTATTGTTTAGATTTATATCTTTATTTTAAAAAATGTTCTCGTTCGTCCCATCCTTGAGTAAATATTTTCCTATTTTCATCAAAACCCAGAAAAATTTTGTAGACATTTTTATATTTAATTTCATGTTTGTACACAGTTTGTTGAAAAACATGTTTTGCATAATGTATTAAAACGAACCTCTTTTTGCAAAGAAATGAATTTAAAAAACACACTTTTTAGAAATCAGTATAAAATTCTGGCCTTTTTCACTCTACGCTAAACATTAAGGAGATGAGTTGGGGGAAGATTCACTTGTATTTGGAACTTATCAAATTTTAAAGTGAATTAATCTCAAATGCCATGTCGTTGGATTGGTTATGAATATTTTGTCTTATATTAAAAATATATATAACTAAAGACATTTTATAATTCGTAGAGAATTTAATTATCATTATTGAAGATAGGAGGAATTTAGGGTCTTCTTTTCGGGTTCGAACTCCAGTCGCACTATTACGATCACTTTCGAAAAGCTTTGGGAAAAGTATAAACCTCTTTTCCTCGCTGTCATTGGTTAAATAATACGACTACTGTTCTGCAAAGATGGCTTTGTTTAATTGCATATAAACCTTCATGGGTTATTTAATGCCAACGAAACCAAATCTCTTTCTTTTAAATTCGTTCTTACCTTCTCTCCCTCCTTTTTTCACCATATGCTCATTCATTGTCTCTTCTCTGATTGTTCTTTGATTTGATGCTTCTCCACTGCAACTACTCAGACAGTCCAAACAGTTTACTAATTCTAAAGCTTTCTGTTTAATCTTATCTATTGCTTTTTCCATTGTATCATCATCAGTAGCAGCCGCCATATAAAACCTTTTCGAATGAAATCACTGTTTATAATAAACATAATAAATTGCACACTCAACCTCTTAGCCTTGTCGTAGTGATCACTATAATCATGCTCATCATTTTCTTCTATATTTCTTATGTTTCACTTTAAATTCTTTTATGATCAAGCTTAAATCACAGTGAATTCAAATGTATTCTTTATTTTACATTCACTGATTTGCTGCATCGACATCTTATAAACAAATAAAAAAATATATTTGCCTGTTGAAATATTTGCATGAAGGACATTGCTTTTTGATAGCTGAAAAATGGACGGCATTTTTCTCCTTTCATATCTTTATTCTGCATTCGAGGGCGCCATTTGGATTTCATTTAGACAGGCACGCGCATGAGCTATACCATAATCAGTACCTATTGATCAAGCACGCAATAATGATTACAATCGACAGCTGGAGATACGTTTTACGATTTGATATATATATATATATATATATATATATATATATATATATATATATATACATGTGTGTGTTGTTTGATCAATAACATTGCATGTACATAATTTTATATGAAATATTTATGGAATAACTTTTTTTCATAAATAAAAAAAACTCATGGAAACATGCGTACATGGTCATTCACGAAATATGTACAGCCAGTCGCATAGGGTTACTGGTTAAGATATGAAAAAAGGATGAAGGCAGAAAAAGAAATTGCGTGGGAGTTGATTTTGTAGGAAGAATTCAAAAGAAATCAATACGTTTCTAATTCCACTCATATAGAGATTCTCAAATAGGAAACTCTTCAATTATAATGTAAGGAACAATTAGGTGAGAAATGATAAATTTTGATTTCATAAAAAACTGAAGGAAGTTTAAAACGGGAAGTGTAGGAATATAAAAAAAAACCTTGCGTAACACGTGAAGGGATATAACCTGAGCATCTGGAAACGGCTGATATATACTTATCATCAAGTCAATAGGTGCTAGAATACACCCAGTGTATACCCTGCTGAAGAGTAAAAGATCAGTTCTCGAAATAGAGTGCCCTCCTTGCTCGGGGTATAAAATACGCCAACTGCACCTCTGCAAAGATGCAAGTGGTGGGTCCTAGGTTAACACTAAACTCCATCTGATGGTGAGTCTCTATTTTGAGGAATGTCGGCTACAGTTTCATTGCTATTACTATCGGGTCCACTCTTATCCAGAGTGGTTGTACCTGCTAGGATAATTCTATTTGACCCATAGATGGAAACTTATAAGTTATTTACATTGTCAGCTAGGGCTGGAGAATACACCGACTTCCCCTTTACAGAAGAATAAGACGCCTCAAACAAGGCCACCTGTTGGCCGTAGGTGGCAACACGTGAGGCTTAACGACGGGATCCTGGTTGTTAAGAAGTACTTGGCAAATTAGCAACCCTTATCTTTTAGGTGCTAGGAGGCAGTGATTGAAGGTCAATTGCGTTGAGGAATTTGACAAGTGTTAAGAAGCTGAAATTGCCAACGACTCGAAAGCCTAGTCCCAGCTCGAGTATAATGGTTGAGTATCCCAGTCTCAATCAAAGCAAATGAATTTTCCACTTGGTACATTCCGAACACAAGTTGGATTCCGTGGTGGATGGTAGAGTACAGAGACAACAAACAATAAACGGTATTCATGGAATCTTCATATAAAAAACAAAATGAAATCCCCAGAATCAGATTCGGTGGATAAAGCAGCGGGCTCTCCTAGATTCACTCTCATTGAATCTTTGGAGGAGGACTGCCTGACTATGTTACCCAGTTTCCTCATACAAAAAGTTATAAAAAATAATAGCTAAACCCAAAGCTGTAAGAAAAACAAGGAACGACAACTTCCTAGTCAAGGTGGACAACCGGAGGCAGGCAGAAAACATATTAAAAATGAAAATCTTCCATACAACCAAACGCAGAGTCTAACCCTATGAGAAACAAAGGAATGACCAGAAGTAGGGAGTTGGCTTTGGATACAGAAGAGGAGATAGCAACGGTTTTGGGAAAACGGAAAGTTACAAACATAAGAAGAATCTCCATTAGAAAAGGCGAAGAACGAATACAGACCAACATCTACATCCTGACATTTAACCAACCCCATAGTTACATGAAGGTTAAGATCAGTTTTAGTCTTGTGAGAGTTGCGCAGTACGTCCCAGGGCCCCAGGTGCTTCAAATGCCAAAAATATGTACACCTCAGGGAAGCCTGTAGATAGACGACACACATGTGCCAAATGCGTTTAAAAAGGACCCAGACCACTTGGAGGAAGATGTTTGAAACAAATTAGAAGTGTGAACTGCCGACTAGATCATCCGGCTTCCTTCCAGGAAGCAAGGAAAATCGTTGGGACCTAAAAGGGAGAAAACAGCTACACCTCTGTTGCATGGAGGGAGATACAAGCAATCTACACAACAAATATACAACTCTCGAGGAGAAATTGATCCAGTTGTAATAGAATGATTGGCCTAAGTTTCAGGAGCACCTGAAAAAAACTACACTCAGTCGAATTTTACCAAGCTCTAACTCTGTAATATAATGGCCGAGGGATTTCGGTTCATGCCTTTGGGTTTAGTTAGGCTGAGAACCTTTCGGCTCAGCTCATGGGTTACTTAGGTGCAACGTTGATGTAGGTGTTAACGCGGGTGCGCGAAGAGCGGACGTGTCACTCAGTGATGGAGTGCGAATAAAGTCACGCCCCGGAAGCGCGCTGAGGATTTTGGGAATCTGAAGAAAGTAAAGAGAGTTGAATCTAGACGCCGGACGAGACGGTCGACTTTCGCTGACTCGCCGAAGCCAGGCGAATTTGCGCGCTACGGGCGCCGCACGGATGGGGGGAAGAAGCCAGCATAGAAAGATTGTGTCTCTCTCCTTATGTCAAAGAACCTTTAAACTCAAAGGTAATAAAAGGTTCGTACCTTAATTGAGAAGTCGTTACGTGTTTTTCGAATTTCGAGATTCCTATGTTCTAAGTTTTCTATATGTGGTCATGAACATTCGATGTACATTTCACACATCGCCGTATCTGGCTATGGTACAACTCAACAAGTTAAGAATGAAAAGAAATCCAATGAGGTAGTCCAAGCAAAAATACACATAGGATATACCAATCCAACACGAACTACAAATGAAAGTGCAAAATCTCCTCCAACAAAAGAGCGCTTAGATAAATCACCAATCCGTCCACCAAAAAGCGACAAAGCTAAAAAACCTGAACAACTTAAATAAAAACCACAAATTCCCATTGGCTAAGCTGAGAAAATACTGATGAATACCAATGAAAAATGAAAAATCAGGAAGTGCATTCAAAATGCCCTCAACCAAATTCCATACAATCCCCACAACATCAAGAACAATGTCTGCTATCAGAATCAATAAATAGTGCAATGCACAGGGATCGACAAAACCCCTACAAATCCTATAATATAAAAAGTATGGATCGTCACACAGACTGCATAGTTGCCTGCCATAACCTAGAGAATATAATAAGTACAACAAAACTTGAAATTATTTAACTGTGAGCAAACTTTTAAGCTCACTCACCTTTTTAAATGTTGGTTGGTTGAATGGTTGGGTTTTATGGCATATCAACCTTTGTAGGTTATTTAACGCCAAATCCATTTTTATATAAATAATCAGTTCTATTTCAAACAATTCAGTTTAGCATGAGTAAACATTTTAATTGTCAAAAACATTTCTATTTCAAACTATTTAGTTTATTCAAACAGTTCTAATTTAGCTAATTCAGTTTAGCATAAGTACAGATTTTGTTTACACAGTAAAATGTCAAAGCAGTTCTATCTATAACAATTCAGTTTAGTGTAAGTACAGTTTTAATCTCAAAAACAGTTCAATTTCAAACTATTCAGTTTAGCATTAGCACGGAGTTTAAATCTAAGTACAGTTTAATTGTAAAAAAAATCTATTTCAAGTTATTCAGTTTAGTCAAGCAGTTCTAATTCAGCTCAGTTTAGTATAAGTACAGATTTTGTTTACAATAGCAATGAAGGGGTGTTCTGCATTCCCCAAAGCCCCAGCATTTCTGGAACCTCGCCATCAGATTGTGTAGCATCATATCAAGGACACTCATTTGAGGGTGTTACCCCTCTGCAGATGTGCAGTCAGTGTATTCTACAACCCCAGCCGACTGGGCAACTTCTTAAATATAAGTATCATACATATCTGTTTAAATGCGTGTAAACAAATAACTGATACTAAATTGTCACTATTAAATAGCAACTCTCAAAATCATTTAACTGTGTGTAACCAAATAAGTAAAATTAAATAGAATGATTTCTATTAGATAGAAATGTTTTAATTGTGAAGAAAAATGAGCTCAAGTTTGTTTAAAATGTTATCAAAAATTTTCACAAACCATGTGTATTTAACATAGAAATCTAAACAAAATTTGGCATTAAATAATTTACATTGTTTGATATGACATGAAACCAAATAAACTTACGAATAATAACCATGTAACTGTCTGTAAGCAAATAGCATATGTTAAATTGTATTGTTAGTGTTAGATAGCAATAGCTGAAACCATTTAATCGCGGGCAAACAAATGAGCTCTTGCTTGTTCAAAATATTATCTTTATATTATTCGCTTAACAAGGGTTATTATATGCAAAAAAAAAAAAAAAAAGAATTTGGCATTAAATAACGGTCAATGGTTGATATTTCATAAAACCTGAACAACTAACTTCCGAACAATTTCAAGATTCATTCAAATCCTTTTAGCTATATTTCCAGATATCATGAAGAATGGCAAGATTTTTTTAATAAGATTTAAAGAGAATTTCCATTGTCTCAAGCCATTTAAAGAATGGTGTAATCAGGCTTTTTACATATTTCTTCAGACAAAATTGGCCTGTGTTATTGAATCGATGTCGGAATCATGACCATTGCATGATATCAACCGACGATTGTCGGAGGACAGTGAGGTGCCAGATGACGTCACACAATTATGTGACGATTAGAATTATACAGATTTTCATAAAACACGGCATTGAACATGAAAAGTAACACAATTTTGACAAGAATCAATTTCCCTGGAAATAACAGCAGGCCATAGGGAAAATCCACCATTTCAACAGCGAAATTTAAGAACACAAGCAGTATTTGAGAAACGACAAGGATTTTGATTGAGGGATTCAGTATTCCACTTTTGCTGACTTTAAAATCATGTTCAATGTCCACCCAGTGATCATCCCTTCCTCCAACTTATGTATATCGGAAAAGAAGCAACTCCCAGATGGAAATTGCTTATCTCGCTGAGTATATATCTTCCAAGTGACTCTTCCACAAGCTTATAGTTCGACCTTGCGAATGCATATCGTTCCATATAGCATAAAATTACTGTCCCCCTTGCTTTCGTTTTCGCCTCTCATAAAGCGTGACACGACCTCAGTAGTCTCATGACAAATTTATCGATGCAGAATGGTATATGTTTCGATATAATTGTTATTCATCGGAAATTATGTCATTCACCGAAACATGATACCGAAAAATATTGAACCTTCTCTTCAAGCAATGAAAGTGCTCGTGGCGTCTTTGGAACTGGACTCCGCTACCTGTGTTCAAATTCTAAACGCGACAGTTTGTATTTCACATTGTTTCATTCATATCTTTCTTAGGAGTATAAGCGCTATTCTTCGTCCAGCTATGGGTGAATAGTTGGGTAGATTGGGCTTTTTAGGTTTTGTATGGCAACTGGTCTGAAAGCACAAAAGTTTTGAATTCAAACTAGACCTTAAGAAGTATGGGCTCCGTTAGGCTATTCTTGCCTAAGACGCGCTACATAAGTGGGACATCTACGACCAAACTAGGTCATGAGATATTTTTTTTTAGCCATGAAACTATATCAATTTAGAATTCTCTATAAAAATCCAAACACCTTTAGCCTATTTCCGTTGAACAGAGAGTTTACACCTCCGCCAAATTGCTTTCATGATTTTCCAAAGTATAACTGGAGCCCCGAACAACGCTTGTACACTGCAGTCATGACCTAGTGGAGTACCGTACATTATCATAATAATTGTTTGCATCACCTTTAAATTAGACGCATTCGTGCGTCTTCAGCTATTATGAATGAGATCATGTTCTGAAATTGGTTCTTCAAATGTATCACTGAGGAACGACTTTATTTTCTCATCCGTCAGTTCCAAAT
Organism: Sepioteuthis lessoniana; assembly: GCA_963585895.1. Classification (NCBI taxonomy): domain Eukaryota; kingdom Metazoa; phylum Mollusca; class Cephalopoda; order Myopsida; family Loliginidae; genus Sepioteuthis; species Sepioteuthis lessoniana. Next base: position 78,973,123 of record OY757916.1, on the reverse strand, counting down.
GGCTACTTTGCTTAACCTCAAACAGTTCCCTTGAGAAGTCAAAAGGGTCAACAATGAATTGGTCTTCTTACATTTTTAATTTATCTTAATTCTTGCAGTCGGTGGCATTTCACCGAGTTAACTGATCTATATAGCTTCTTGTGAGATCTTAGCTCATCTTACAGCTTTAAAAAATGCATTGGCCGTACAGTTTACTTTGTAATGCTAACTCAAATATCTGGGGCTGCAGAATAAGCCAAGTGCATCTCTTAGGGGTGAGATCCTCCTTAACGAGTGTCCTGTTTATGACACTAAAAATCTAATGATGAGACTCCAGTAATGCTGGAACTTTGGGGAATGTGGAGTACACCTTCATGGTTATCACTACCACATCCACTCTGGCCCGGAGTGGTAGCACTTGATAGGATCCTATCTATTGGCCGAATGGAACTGTTTGACATTTAAACTGTGTACAAACAAATAACTTATGCTGAATTGAATTGTTTGAAATAGAACTATATGACCATTTAACTGAGTATAAAAAAATGACACTTTGATTGAATTGTTAGTGATACACAGAAATACTTGAAACATTTAACCGTGCAAACGAATGAGTATTGTTGAATAGAATTATTGATGTTATAACTGTGCGTGTAATGAATTATTATTGGTATTGCAAAAAAATACTTAGAACCATTGTAATGAATGAATAGTATTGAATAGAATAATTAGTTTTACATAGCAATACTTGTAATCATTTCACTGTCTGCAAGCAAATGATTAATATTGAATAGAATTATTAGAGTAAGATAGCAAGTATGGCACAAGGCAAAGTTTTGCATGGGTCTAGGCGCAGGGTCATAGCCCAGACAAGGCTGGCGGGCACAAAAATGCATCGCTCCCCGTCGGCATTCCCCCCAAAAGGGGCGCCTCAGGCATCAGGACATAAACCTAGCCACTCCTAAAAGTGTTAGAGACTCGGGGGCGCCCCTCTAAGGCTCGAGGATGTGGCTCTGTCTGGCCCGCGAGCCACGACAACTGGGCTAACCCAGCGATATTGTCAAGCAGTCTTGATCGACCAGGACACAAAAATCATCACCGATCCCAAACCAACCGACTGCTCAATCAGCTGGTCCGAAGGGTGAGTTATTATTCTTGCCATCTACAAATTGCTAGCAAGTATTCATTTACTCGCCCGTAAGTAGCAGCAGGAGATCAGTCAATCAGAGACGACTAAAGCATATATGAGTAGGGGAAAGTTACAGCCATGTGTCAAAACTTATTCCAGCTTTTGTACTGAGAAGGTATACCTTTTATAATAAGAATCCCCCTACAGAAAAAAAGATGGCTACCCAAATCCCAACAAATAGTTATACTTGTCGGTAAACAAATTATTTCGAGATCAGTCGGCTGAGGCTGTATTATACACCGACTGCATTTCTGCGGACTGGGTAAGAACCTCCACCCAACGCGTCTCCTGTATATGACTTGAAACAATCTGATGGTGAGGTTCGATTAATGATAGAACTCTGGAGAATGCGGAATACTCCTTTATTGCCATCGTTTCCTGGTCCCTTCTTTCCCGGAGTTGTAGCACCCGAAAGGGTCCTATCCATGGGTCAAATAGAACTAAACTGTGTAATTATGCTAAATTGAATTGTTTGAAATTAACTGTTTTTCACATTTAAACTGTGTACTTATGCTAAACTGAAATGTTTGAAACTTTTATCAAAATGACCTGATTCGGCGTTAAATGACCAGAAAATGGTTAATACGCCGTAAGACAGACCAATCAATCAACCAACCAACCAACCAGCCTTGTAGATTTGGAAAATGTGGAATACTTCGTCATTGTCGTTGCCCCCAAGTCCTCTCTGACCTGGAGTGATAGCACTTGAGAGGGCCCTATCTATTAGTCAAATAGAACTAATTAAATTGTGTCCAAACAATTGATTTATGTTTAATGGATTTGTTAGTGATACATAGCAATACTCGGAACCATTTAACTTTGTTAAACTGTGCTAAATTGAATTGTATCCCGTTGACTAGGGGTGTTGAATACACTTACTCCATCTATGAGCACCTCGGTTGGTGTATTGGTTTGCAAACTCGACTAACAAACATTTACGAGTGAGTTCGATTCTCATTGGGTACCTCATTCATACGGACTTGTGCCACATTTAAGCATAAAGCTTAGTAAATTACAATACTAATTGCATCTCTGCAGTTAGTATTGTAATTTACTCCCCTATCAAGTGTCCTGGATATGACTGAATCTTTGAGGAAAGCGGAGTACCGATTCATTATCACTCCCTGCAAATTCAACTTTGACTCATAGATAGGACTCTATTAGGTGCTACAACTACAGACCAAATAGAACTGCTTGACATGTAAACTGTGTGCAAACAAATGATTTATGCTAAACTGAATTGTTAGAAAAATTACTGTTAAATTATCTAACGTTACGTAAACTAATGACTGATGTTTAATTGAATTATTATTGATACAGAGCAATCCTTGGAACCATTTTACTATGTGAAAATGAATGAGTAATCATTCTATCGAACACTCTTCCTTAATTTGCACACTGTGAAATGGTTCGAAGTATTGCTATGTTATACCAATATTTCAATTTAAACACACTGTTAAAGAGTTTTAAGTATTGCCATTAAACAACAGGAATTCAAATAAATATTTGTGCTAAATAAGAATACTTGTAACTACTTCAACGCCAGGAAGCAAGATTAAGATTGAATAGAAATATTAATATTTGACAGCAATTATTATAACCATTTATCTGTGTAGCAACTATAACAATACAAGAATGCAAACAATTAGTTCTAATTCATTTGAAAATGAACTCACCAATAAACTATTCGCTTACAAATCATATGCATATCCATTTAAATGTATGCAAACAAATGACTGATGTGAAATATTTAAATAGCAATACTTGAAAACATTTAACTGCACGAAACCAAATGAGCTCAGGCTCGTTGAAATGATGTTATCAACAAAATATATTTAATATATAAGTATAAATTTTATTTGTCAAGTGGATAACGCGTTAAATAATCTACAGATGTTGATTATACCGTCAAATGCATCTAAACCAACTAAGATTTTAAAGCTGATTATGAGTTTGGTTCCACACATCTGGCTCTTCCTGGCACATAGCAATTGTTATTAGCTTTCAATCGCACAAGGTTATCTGCGTTGACTCTGCATGCTGCTCTCAATTATAATGGATTAACGAAAGTTTTGAAATAAAACGAAGTTAACGACGTTAACAGAAACGCACAATAATTACAATGAAAGTACAATGGCACTATTCTCTCCAAATTCTGAGTTTACATATATTAATTGTGAGGCCTGTTGCTAATAAGGGTGAGTGAAAAAATTTGATGATGTCTGATGCAGTATATTAAGGACGAAAGACTGGTAAAGAGGGCGAAATTAATAGGAAACGAAACAAGGTCTTAAACAACGTTATATTTCTAGTCCCAAATCAATTCCACTCCAAGGACTGCAAATTTTAGATATGGCCACATTGCCAGATATTTTCCTAATCATTATTCATTCTTTTTACTTACTCTTCACAATTTTTTAACAGTACATTCTCTATCTCTCTGCCGCACTGTCTAAGGTCTACGCCGACTACACCTCTGCAGAGGGGTAAAACCCATCACCAATGGGCAACCTGTTGGCTGTGGGCGACGACCCGTAAAGCACTAAGACGGAATCCTGGTGGTTACGCAGTAATTGTTCCTGCGACTGAGAGGTCAATAATTTGCAACACACCAATTTTGCACTTACTGTGCTAGACGGAAGGTCGGACAGGCCGATCAATCTGCTGGTCATGTCAAGCCCTAGCACCTATATGTTTTATCCCGGCCATACTTTTCAATCTGCACTTCCAGTAAATTCACAACCCCTATCTTTTAAGTGCTAGAAGGCAGTGGCTGAGGGTCAATTGCGTTGAGAAAATATAAATCTGACCAGTGCTTCGAACCTGAAATTAGCAACGGCTCAAAAACCTACCGTCAGCTCGAGTTTACTGGTCGAGTATATTGGCCCAAATTTAAGGAGGGCCTGGAAAACTTACACTTAGTTGAATTTTACCAAGTACCAGCTCATTAATGGGCTGGGAATTGGGAAAGGTCTAATGAAGTAGTCTAGCAAAAGCACACGTAGGATCAATCACACCTACACGAACTACTCCTCCTAAAAGTGCAAAATCTCGAACAAAACAGGTGTAACATAAATCACCAATCTGTCTGAAAAACTTCTCTCCCCAAAAACCTGAACAACAAAAGCCACAAGCTCCCATTGGCTAATCTGAGAAGATACAGATGAACACCAAAGTGAACACTGGAAGACCAGGAAGCAAATTCAAAATACCCTCAATAAAATTCCATACAATCACCTCAACATCAAGAACAAAGTCGCCTATAAGAATCTTTAAACAGCGCAATGCTCAGGGATCGACAAAACCCCTACAAAGGACCTATTGCATGGGAAGTATGTATCGTGTCACAGACCGCATAGTTGCCAGCCTTAATCTAGAGGAGATGATAAATAACAACAATACATGAAACTATCTGTGTTGACCAGTCGGCAAGGGCTGTAGAATACATCGACTAAATTTCTGCTGATTAGTTAGACACGCCCAATGAGTGCCCTGTTTATGACACTAAACAGTCTGATGGTAAGTTTCCAGTAATGCTGGAGCTTTAGTGAATGAAGAGTACCTCTTCATTGCTATCGGTGCCAAGTCCACTCTGGTCCGGAGTGGTAGCACGTGATTGTGTCCTTTCTATTGGTGAAATAGAACTAAACTATGGTTTCGAGAGTTTACTGTTTTTGACATTTAAACTGCGTATTTATGTTTAACTGAATTATTTAGAATAGAACTGTTTTGAAATTTAAACTGCGTACTAATGCTAAACAGAATTGCTTGAAATAGAACTGTTTTGACATCTAAACTGCGTACTTACGCTGAACTGAATTATCTGAAATAAAACTATTTTTATATTTAACTCTGTGTACTGTAGAATACACCGACTGCACCTCTGAAGAGGGGTAAGGCCCATCTAACAAGTGTCCTGGATCTGGCACTAAACAATCTGATGATGAGATTCCAGTAATGCTTGAGCTTCGGGGAATGCGGAGTACCCCTTCATTACCATCGCTCCCAGGTCCACTCTGGCCCGGAATGATAGCACCTGATAGGTTCCTATCTCTTGGTTAAATAGAGCTAAACTGTGTACTTATTCTAAACTGAATTACTTGAATTAGAACGTTTTTGATATCTAAACTGTGAAATCATGCTAAATAAAACTGTTTTTAACTTTGAAACTGTACTTATGTTAAACTGAATTGTTTGAATTAGAATTGTTTTACGTATCTGAATAGCTTGAAATAGATATTTTTGACAATGAATCTGTGTATTTACATCTAAACTGCGTACTTGTGCTAAACTGAATTGTTTGAAATAGAACTGTTTCAAAACTTAACTGTACGTAAATAAAATCCAAACTTATACTAAATTAAATTGGTTGAATTAGAATTGTTTGACTAAACTGAATTGCTTGAAATAGAAATGTTTTTGACAATTTAACTCATGCTAAACAGAATATTTTGAAATCGAACTGATTATTTGCTCGAAAATGGATTTGGCATTAAATAACTTATCAAGGTTGATATGCCATAAAACCCAAACAACCAAATAACCATTTAACTGTGGCAAACTTATAAGCTCACTTACTTTTTAAAATGTTAATCTCTTACATGTCATTCATATCTATTTAAATGTGTGCAAACAAATGACTGATGTTACATTGGTACTGTTAAATAGCAGCTCTCGAAACCATTTAATTGTGCGCAAAGAAATGAGTAAAAGGAAATTGAATGATTTGTATAGGATAGAAATACTTGGAATCATTTGACTGTGAAGAAAACTGTGCTCAGGTTTCTTTAAAAATGTTATCAAAAATGTTCACAAAACATGTGTATCTAATACATAATTCTAAACAGGAATTGGTATTGAACAATTAGCAATGTTAAATACGACATAAATCAAACAAACTTATGAAGAATGTTTTTGCCATTTCAACTGCATAATTATGTTAAACTAAATTGTTCGAAGTAGAACTGTTTTTACGTTTTACTGCGTGTAAATAAAAACTGTACTTATGCTAAACTATACTGTTTGAAATAGAATTATTTATATGTATAAAAGTTGATTTGGCATGAAATAACCTAAAATGGTTGATACGCCATAAAACTAAACGAAACCAAACCAAACAATCTATCTCTCTGTTTTTGTCTTCATTCCTCCTCCTCCTTCTGTCTGTCTGTCTCTCTCTCTTTCTCTCTCTCTCCCCACTCTCTCTCTGCTTCGAAAATACCATTATACTAGGTGTGCCAGAATTTTCTGTTTGAAACTAGAATATAGTTACAGTTGATTGTGTGTTGTTTTTCTTTTTTAATAATTCCTCATCGTCTCAGTGAAGATGGTTTTGGGATCAGGCAATCAAAGCTTTGACAACGAGAGACCGTTGGAACTCCGTCTACTAATCACCTCGTAATTTCAAGGTTACACCTGCCTAATTTTGAGATGACAACACCCAACTAATAGTTCTTTGCTGCAATGTGGATACACTAAACGTAATAAAAGTAATTTAAAACAGTTCTGACATGGATGACGTTAAAGAGTAGGTCTATCAGAATAACATTTGCTCAATGACGATAGCATTTTCCTTTACATTTTTAACATATAAATATACACATTATTCAAATGAAAAGTTACAGCATGTAAATCAGAATTACAATAAAATGTTCCTTAGTAATATAACAACATAAAATTCATTACTACAATAAATTCATAAGATTGCAATAAATATAAAATCTCTATTATTTGAAAATATTGATTTCTCGCATCAGAATAACACTTTTACAAAATGACAAGTATGTCAGTTTACCTTGATTTTATTGTCAATTATTAAATCTTTCATATGATTTTTACCTTTTCACGACATATTTCGGTTAAAGCCAGCTGTTAAAATAAGTGACAGTTAGTCTTTTAAATTCTTCGGCATTTCCCCAGAGTTATGCGTGACTTTGAAATGTCGCAGAAAGGAATTAAAGAAAAATTACAGATTCTTTTTGAACAATTCTTTAAGACTTCCTTAGAAATACCGACAAAACGATGGGTGCAACACTCAACTCCACTTTCAGCATTTACTCATATATAAAATATATTTCCAGCTCAGTCGGCTGGGTCTGTAGAATACACCGACTGAATCTCTGCAGAGGGTAACCTCCAATGAGTTTCCTGGATATGGCACTAAACCATCTAATGGTGAGGCTCCAGTAATACTGAAGTTTTTGGGAATGTGCCACTACTACCAGGTCAACTCTGACTCAGGGTGGTGGTACCTGATAGGGTCTTATTTATAGGTCAAATAGAACTGTCCAACCGTTTAAACTGTGAGCAAACAAATGACTGATGTAAAATGGTTCAAAGTATTGTTATATATGTATGCAAATAAAACTACCATTTAGCAATAGTCGACATTCAAGTGTGTTCATTCAACACAAATATTCAATTCTAAATGGTTTCAAATATTATTATCTAACTAGAATAATTCTGTGAACCTATAGTGAGTTATTTGTATAACAGGGCAATACTCGGACACATTGGACTGTTTGCTAATTAATGAAAACTTTTGAAAAGAATTATCATTATTACGTTGTAACAACTTCACTGTGTGCGAACAAAAGACTAATATAAAATAGAATTATTGAAATCTTTAACAGTATGCAAACAATAGCATTACTTAGTTGTAGGTAAGTCAATTTTTTTTTAAACTGTGAGCTAATTTGCTTGTACACAGTTAAATAGATATACACATATTATTTGTAAGTAAATAGTTTGTGAGCAAACCAATCATTGATGTAAAATCATTTCAAGTATTGGTATGTATCACTAATAATTCAATTTTATATGATCTGGCTTGAGCTGTGGAATACTCCGACTGTACCTCTGCAGAGGGATAAGACCACCTCCAACGAGTGTCCAGGATATTAGATTAAACAATATGATGGAGTGGCTGCAGTAATGTTGAAACTTTCAGGAATGTAGATTACACGTTCATTGCCATCGCTTCTCGGTCCACTCTTAAAAAAGGAATTATCAACAAGCTAAATTTTTGCAAACAACGATTGCTCTTTTTTCTACACAGATATTGAAAACTGAGCTAAGACCCGTTTAAAAGGTTAATAATAATAATAATAATAATAAACACTCAAACAACCAACCAACTTGATGGTTTAATGTATCAGTTGGTTGCATACACAGCGTATTAACTGGTTAAGGAATATATATATGTATATATATATAATCGCTGAGACTAAATTGGAATTGGCAATTTGGCGTAGGCAAAAGTCGTATAGATGCTCCTTAGTTCAAAATTAGATCATGGGAGTGTAGAGCTTGAAATGTCTCCCTTGACCTGGAACAAAACTCATGAAGTGAACTCATTCAAAATAAAAAAATCGTCCATGAGGCGCTAAAGCTCCAAATTAATTCCCTAGGTATTCGTCATAAAAGATCATTATCTGATTTGTCGAAAGCGGCTCGTTTCCATTGAGTTTAGTGCGAATACTAAGGTGTGACGTCATTCTTTATTTCCCTCTGGGAAATCTCGTGGCCGCCAGTGCCAAATTTAGCCACAAGATCAATAATGCCTATCTCTCTTCCGCCCCGATGCATAATTCGTTTCAAGAACAACGTGTTGGACCGAACTGAAATTACAGAGACCATTTGATAAGCAGGAAAACAATGTATCCTCAGTTTAATTCTGAGTCGCAAAAGAACATGAAACAGACTCCTATCTCCATTCTTTTTTGTATTTGAGTGTATATGTGTGTGTGTGTGTGTGTGTGTCCAAATTGTGACTGGCTACGAGTTTCTACGTCTTTAAGGTTAGGCACAAATAGAGTACACCAGCACTGTCATCGTCTCCTTCATTTCTGATACACTTAATTCTGTAATGTCTGCCAACAAAATTGATCAAAGCTTATAGGTGAAATTTGATATGAAATTTTCTTTCTAACAACTACGTATCCGGCTTATTAATTTACTTATTTACATAAACACATTGAATAAACGGATTTATAACGATTTGTTCATTTCACTTAGATCAGAAACGTGTTCAATACTCACTTGTAGAACAGGAACAACCTAATAAAACTTTCCCATAGACTAGACATTGGCATAATGGTTAAATTGTTCGACAATGGCCCGGGAGACTGGGGTTCAATCCCAGGTCGAGTCATACCAAAGACTCAAAAAATTGTACTTGATACTTCCTTGCTTAACATTCAGCATTATAAGATGCGGATCAAGGATAAAGTGGGTCAATCCTGGAAAAGGACTAGCGCCCTCCCTTACACCTTGGTGTCGTAGCTATTGAAAAGGGAGCCTTCACGTCACCCTCGACTAGGGTCGCCAACTTTACTTTAACCCATTTGTTTCATGCACTTTTATAAAAAGAAGTTGGTAAGTGTAAAATAGGAATAAAGTAAGACAATGGATTGAACATCGATCGCCAGTGAACGTAAGTGACGAGACTCTCAATAATTTAAATAGTGGTTCCGTGCGGATTAGCATGGGACGTCAGTCGAAAGGATAATTAAGAGATGTTCGTCGGTGGACCGTAGTTGGATGGACCTCAGTGAGAAAGACATTCAAGTCATATGTTGGCCAACAGTGTACAAATAGTAACTATCTTTTGTTTTTTTTTTGTTTTTTTCTTTTCTTGTTAATGTCTTACTTCGATTGAATGAAATACTAATGCTCTTGTTAATTTGTCTATAGATTATTTTCTCTTTTCTTGCATATATGAGCGTTACAAAATAAAGAAATAATTATCATGAAACAGTTTAAACATTTATATATTTCATATAAACAAATAAACATCTTCTCTCTCCTCCTTGGGAAAGAATGTGATATCGTATTTTGGCACCTCTCTTTGGACATTTATCCCGCGATTTTACCGAGAGAATACTTTTTTCATTGTTTAAAATCTCGGAAATTTTGAGCAGCACTTATATGTGACAGAAATTACATACATGGGGTATGTATGTATGCACGTCTAGCATAAATTATTCTGCATATTGTTTTTATCCTTGAAAAATAAACAGTAAGTTTCCTGTATACATGCCTATGAGGGATTATTACTAAGTATATATCATGAAGAAGTAGGTTTTCCAGGTAAGCAAATTTTCCCGACCATTTGTGTTAAACCATATAGGTTTTTAATAGGCGTCTGTCTGTGTTTATACAGTTAATAAGGATTGAAAGTCTAAATGCGTCTAACAAGTATACTAATATATATATGTATATAACGACTAAATTATACCGAAAAGAATCTTACAAATGTACAAATAATGAAATTATATATATATATATATATATATATATATATATATATATATATATATATATATATATAACCCTCTTTATATTTGTATATATCAAACTGAAATACAGAATAAACGGTACTCTATGCAAGATTTTAATTCGAGCAATACGCTTAAAAGGAATAACTAAGTGAATAAATTAATTTCCAGTTTGATAATTTGGGGGCTCTGTATTCTCGATGAACTTGATATTTTGATCATCCCAGTTATCGATAAATCAGAGATAGCAATAAAATGTGAATTGTATTCATTTACTTATCATTAAATTAAAAAAAAAATCAATCCTGGATAACTGTTACGACATTTTCATGGATCATCAAGTCCTGTATTTCAGTTAGTCTTCCCAGTTCATGTTTTCATATCATCAGCATGTCGTGCTGGTAGCACGGATATCCCTCTCTCGCTACTTTTCCCTGTCGTTCATCGCCCTAGGCAGGTCTTCAGGAAAACATCCCGTATCGGCACATAGTTGCTGAATGTATGTTCGTGCTGGTCGTCCTGCTTTTGCCCGGCCATGTGTGGGGGTCCATAAGAGTACATCACTTATGAGTTCGTCCCTGCTTCTCCAGCAGTGTCCTGCATGTCTGGTTCGTCTAACTTGAATAGTTTTCGTGATAGGAGGCAGGTGGCCGTACAGTGGTAGTCTTGTGGGGTGTTGCCGCCAAATCAGCTACAGAGCTCAAACGACAAAAACTACTAAAATGCAAACAAACACTACAAATAGCGACATTTAACGTAGAATAGGGCAACTAATCGAATATTTTCATATAAAAAAATGAATTTCATGTCCTGCTCATAAAATTCTACTATAGGCACTTCAAACAAAGAAACTGAAAAAATAAACCTTTAAATAATCCATGAAGGTTGATATGCCATTAACAAACAAATATATCCTTATAAAACAGTAGCGATACTATTCAACCCATAGATGGGTGTATAAGGAGGTTCATGCCTTTGCCAAGAATATGAGTTCGAAAGAGAGCATAATAGTACGACTGGAGTTCAAACTCATGACTTTGAAGTCGCAGTCCAACACGTTAGCCACGATGGATCGAGGAATCCCCCATTTTATGTACAAAATTTTGATGTTATATGAAAATTGATCGTTTTAAAATACCGTGTCTTTTTGTATGGATTCGCATAAATGTCCCTTCCGGTTCAAAAAAGTTTCAAAGTCACAATAGCCCAGTCGACTGGGGCAGTAGTATACACCGACTGTATCTCAGCAGAAGAGTAAGCCCCCACCCCGCTAACGTGTGTCCTGTATATGACACTAAACAATCTGATGGAGAGGCTCCAGTCCTTGAGCTTTGGGAAAACCCCCTTATTGACGTTACTATCACGTCCACTCTGACCTGGAATGGTAGTTACTTGTAGATCTATTTAATCCATAAGTGCTACCTAATTCAATCTTTGTTTTGCAAACAGTAAAATGGTTGATGTTTAATTGAATTGTGTGTCAGATGGTCCCAGGGATATCTATGTAACACTATGTGCAAATGAATAAATAGTGTTGTATAGAATTATTAGTGTTTGATAGGAAACTTGAAACCATGTAAATGTGTGCAAACAGGAAAGGAGGCTGGCAAATACCAGCAGATGTGTTTTGTGTGTTCAACACTTTTTCTCTCGGTGAAGTTACAACGGCAGTCAAACAGAAACTTACAGCATTGACCCATTAAAACCGTGGTGGTACAAATTTCTATGTAGTGCCGTAGCGCTTCAAGGGTCTGCGGGGAACCGTGCTGACGCAAAATGAGCTCTGGCTCGTTTAGAAATATCACCTACAAAGTATTTGTTAACAAATCGTGTATCTAATATCTTTATAAAAAGGGTTTGGCATCAAATGATATACAAAGATTGGTTTGCCATAAAACTCAACCAACCTTCTATAACAATGCAGTTCTTAGGTCTTTCTTTTATTTTCTTCCATGCTTTTTTTTTTTTAATCTTTTTTTTTTGTTTTTGTACTGACTATTTTTAATTGAACGCTCTTGGAATATATTCCAGTTTGATTAATTTATCCATCTCCTTTCTACATTTCAATTTTACCTTTATATTCTTGCTTCACATTTTTAATCTTCTTTTATTTTGATTCCGATCTTTTAAGTATAACTCATATGATAATACATGATTGAAAATGTAACTAAAAGTATTTTGAACCCAGTCGGCAGGGTCTGTAGAATTCGCTGAATGTACATATGCAGAGTGTTAAGACCCCCAACAAGTGTCCTGGATATGACATTAAAAAACCTGATGGTCAAGCTCCAGTCCTGGACCATTGGGTAATGTGGATTAACTTTTCATTGCCACTAATCCTGATTCTGAGTGGTAGTACCTAATTGTGCCTTATCCATGGATCAAATAGAATTACGGGCACACAAATGACTCATATCAAATTGAATTGTTAGAAATATTCAGTTGTTTACAGTCAGTTATACATAGAAATACTTAAAACTATTTCACAAATTAAAAATTTAAAGCTGTTAACTGTGTGCAAATAGAGGACTATAATATCTAGTGTTAGATAGTAATACTCGTAACCACTTCAATATTAATTCCTTGGTTTACACATAGCGAATAGAATTATTAGTATTAGTTGAATTATTTAAATTGTTGCTGTGTAGAAACAATAGCAATATTGGTGTGCAAACAATTTAATTTTAACTTCTTTAAAAATTACATTACCTACAAACTATTCATACGTTTAAATGGATATACATACATGGCTTGTAAGTGAAAACAAAGGACTGATGTTAAATAGCAATAAGTAAAACCATTTAACAGTTATAATGTTACTGTATGTAAATAAATGATTAATCATCATCATCATGTCTCGTCATCATGTCATCACGGATATCCTTGACCTTCTCGCCACCCTTCCCTATCGTCTATTGCTTCCAGCAGGTCTTCAGGTTACATCCCGTATCGGCACAGAGCAGCTGTGTGTAGGTTCGAGCTGGTCGTCCTGCCTTTGATCGTCCATGTGAAGTGGTCCACTGGAGTACATAACTCATCAGCTCGTCCCTACTTCTCCAACAGTGTCTCACATGTCTTGTTCATCTAATTTTGATATTTTTCGTCATGGGTGGTTGGCGACCGTACAGCTGCTGCTTTGTTAGATATTGCCCCCAGGACTTGTTCAATATTGCTCGCAGCATTCTTGTGTTGTTGCCGTCAAGCTTTTTCTCCAGTCGTTTAGTTAGCGTCCATGTAGTGCATCCATATTGCAGTATCAACACGACTGCTGCTTGGAAGAAATTGCGTTTTATTTTATCAGTCAAGTCTGACTTCCATGTGACCGTTAGTCTATTGAGAGCTGTCCATATCTTTGCTAGTCACCCGTTGATGTCTGCCTTGGTTGATGAGACACTACTTCTTAGGTAGGTGAACTTGTCTACTCGTTTGAGAGAGCTACCGTTTAGTGTGGAGATGTCACTTGTTTGATTAAAGCACATATATTCAGTCTTGTGTGCATTGACATGGAGGACTATGCCTGCAGCAGCTCATTCCAGACTCTGTAGCAGAGTTTCGGCTTGGGTGGGTGCATTTTCCAGAAGCGCTATATCATCGGCATAGTTGGCGTCGGTAATTGTTTTTGCGGGGTACCTTCTGCTTATTTTCTTTGTTAGCTTGGAACTGTTTTCTTTGATTTTATCAATAGATTTTCTAAACACGTAGTCTAGACAGATGATAAAGAGGCATGGGGCTAATGTGTCTCCTTGCAGCACACCTGCTGCTATGTCGAAGTAGTCTGTGTCTCAATCCGGGGAACAGACTTTTACTTTTGTGTTTCTATAGAGCATCATTATGGCTGTGACGGTTTCTTTTGGTAGGCCGTAAGCGAGTAGAATTTACTCCATCTTTCTTCTGTGAATGGATTCAAAGGCCTTGGTAAAGTCGACAAATAATATTGTTGCCTGTAGGTTTTTTGCACGTATACCTTCACGAATTCGACGGACCGTCAAAATTTCAGACGTCGTGGATCTATTCCTCCGGAACTCATTTTGGTTCTTCCTAAGTATGTTCTGAATTTTTGGTTCAATGCAGTTGCGTAGTAAAGCATTGTATATCTTGGTCGCTATGGATGTAAGGCTATACCACGGTAGTTCTTGGCTAATTCGAGGTCACCCTTTTTAAAGAAGGGAAATAAATTGAATTATTCGTGTTTGATAGAAATACTTGAAATCATTTAACAGTGCACAAAAAATGAGGTCAAGCTTGTTTAAAAATACTATCTATAAAATGTGTTCACAAATCATTTATTCGTAAAATATACGTATAAACATGATTTAGCATTAAATAATCTACAATGGTTGAAATACCATAAAAAAACCCTAACCCAGCCAATTAACTGTGCATAGAATGCAGGTCATTCATTAGTGAATACAATAGCAATAGTTCAAACTAATCACTTAACATAGGTAGAGTAAGTTTTATTTTTTTAAATCACATGTATATTTATTTAACATTCTGCAAACAAATGCATAATATTAATTTAAATTGTTTTCAAGTTACTATGTTACGATAACATCTTTTAACGAGCCAGGACTCATTTGTTTGTAGATACCACTTGTACAAACTATTCGTTAAAAATCATTTATACAGATGTATATATATATATATATATATCTCATTAAATAGAGATTTAATGTCAATCCTAACAAGAGTTGATATCATTTGTGACTAGGTCTGGTCATCTGGTTCTGATTAGGTTTTTTTGGTTTTATGGCATAAAAAAGACCTTGTCTTCAAGTGCATTTTGTTGTTCCTGCTGACACGGTGAAATAAAGAAAAGCGAAAAAATAGACAATCACTTGGATCTTGCCAGACAGTTGAGAAACTTGTGAAATGGTGACAGTAATACCAATTGTAGTGGGTGCACTTGGAATGGTTCTCAAAAGCTTAGAAAAGGGACTGGTGGAATGGGAGATCAGTGGAAGGATCGAGGCCATACAGACCACAGCATTAAAACCGTCTAGCAAATTTTCTTACGTCTTCAAGACTTCTGTCACACAGCTAGTAATCTTTCACTAGAGTCTAATGCTGGTGAGAAAAATTCGCAAGACCGGAAATAATAATGAGGAAGGTATTCGTATATTATAACATTTCACAACCAGCACCACACAGGAGTTGAGCTAATGACCTGCATAAATGTCAGTCCATTCCGGAAACTTGTGCACATATATTTGGGTGTATGCAGAATGAGTGAATACACTTACAAATTTCTGTGCGTGCGTGCGTGCGTGCGTTGTTATGTATTCATGTGTGTTTTTGCATTGAAGTCATACAAGCGTGTCTATGGGCGTTTTTTAATACAAGAAAAACTGAATGCAGTGCGCTTGAAAGAAATCAAATTTCCCGGGAAAGAAACTTCTTGCATTAAAAAAAGGAAAATTATTGCATTGATTTGAATGTAATTAAGAACAGGGAATTTTATTAAAAAAAAAAACTGTCAAAATGTAAAAATTAAAAAAAGACAAAAACATTTGCTGTTCTTCATACTTTTTACAAAGCACCTACAAATTTAATTAAATAAAACTGAACGTAAAATATCAAATGGCAAACATACTCCGTTCTTGATTGCTTCGTTACACCAGAAAAAAGTGTTAAAAATCTTTTTTCTTTGTAGAATATAAAAAAATAGAACAAAAGAAATCAATCTTTAACAGCTTTGAACATTCCAAGTTATTCAGTTGTGTATCAACTAAGAGACGCTTTACTATGGCTGCTTATACTCTGTGCGTTTGCACGTACTCAAATAGTTTGGCTCAAAATGTAACAGCTATTAAGATACCGACGTAGTATGTTATAAACAAACGACTATTATAGGACAGACGTGAGAATTTATTGTTTTTTATGCTATACAAAGCTATCAAAATCTGAAACATTTTTACTTGCCTTGACTGTTTAGATATGTCTTATTTTTTTATCAACTCAAAATATGAGCCAATTATTCAACCAAATGACTTAAATAAGTGTTTTGCTGCTTTTACGCTACCTGTTACATTATATTGGGGCGGAGAAGAAAGGAACCAAGTGATCGAATTACATATCCTCTCTATTTTATTCAGACACTTGTCATTTCGCCATTGTAGATATTTTCCGTTAGAAATTTACACGATCCACACACACACACACACACATACACACACACACACACACATATATATATATTTACGTATGTGTGTGTGCTTGTGTGTGTGTGTGTGTGTGTGTGTGTGTGTGTGTGTGTGTGTATGTGTGTGCGTGTGTGCGTGTGTATGTGCGTTTATTACGGCAAACTCACAAAAATCAAATTGAACTCGAAACACTGAGAAATAGTTACAAGATCAAAGGGCAAACGACAAAACGATTTGCTGACAAGTCCAAAGCAAATCGGAGCATCACTGATTGAAGGTGAGAATTTTTCCCTCCGTGACTTGCATGGCTCAATGTCACGAACTTATTGACTCATAGGTAAAAGAGTACCGAATCACACTCACCCACAGTATAAAATGAGAAAGCTGATCAACTCGCACTTTTACGGATTAAAAATCGCCGAACTATTCACCTATTTCTTGTATACTCCAAGCAAATTCATCTTTACCTCTCCAGACCAGTCGGCTGAGACTGTAGAATACTCTAACTGCAAACTGAATTGTTCAAAATAGAACTGTTTTGACATTTAACTGTGTGTAAACAAAGACTATACTTATACGAAACTAAATTGTTTGAATTATAACTGTTTGACTAAACTGAATAGCTTTGAATAGAAATGCTTTTGACAATTGAACTCTGTACTCATGCTAAACAGAATTGTTTAAAATAGAACTGCTTTTTGCATAAAAATGGATTAGGAGTCAAATAACCTACATGATGATATGCCATGAAAACCAAACAAATAAAGACATTTTGTAGTTATGATTTGTCAACAGGATTTGGCATTAAATAACCAACAATGATTGACATTCCATAAAATCCATTCCTCTTGTAGCAGAACAAAAGGGATGCTATTTAACCCATAGCTGAAGGGGATAAGAGATTTCAATACCTTTGCCATGAGTATTTGTCCGAGAGTGAACTAACTCACTTTAATGGTGCAGTCCATCACTTTTGCCATTACGTCACCTGGATTCCTCGGTTAGTCAAGTATGTACGAGGTGCATTCAATAAGTTTCTAGATTTTTTTTTTTGAACAGGTATTTAAAATAGTCGTAGACTCTTGAAAATTCAGTATGTTATTGCTATAGATCTTATGCGATGACTGACCAGGATTTGGCATTAATTTATCAACAAGGGTTGACATGCCATCGATAAATACCAATTATTTTAACTGTGAGTAAATAAAATTTTTAGTGTTAGATAGAATGCTTAAAACCATTTAACTGTTCGTAAACAAATGAACTCTGGCTTGTTTAAAATATCACCTAAAAACTCTTCGTTTACAAATCATATACTCGATATTTTTCCATAAAGAGGATTGTATCACTAAATAAAGTCCACGGGTTATTACACCATAAAATAAAACCATATAATCAATCACTTCGATTTCTTGGTGATTTAAACCCTTTGTTAAATACGTAATATCAATGAGGACCCTCCCGTGATGTAACGGCTGCCATGCCGGACTGCGAAATTGTAGTGAGCTAGAACTCAACAATTTCGTGGAACATTCAATAAGGTTCCAGACTTTTTTTTACAGGCATTTAAAATTGTTGTAGACTATTGAGAATTCGGTATGTTATTGCTATACGTCTTATGAGATGACTGACCAATTTTTATGATTTTACATTCAAATCAACAGCTACAGCAGCAATTTGAATACACCCTATGAAAGCCTGATCATATTTACCAACCCCTCCGCTCGGGCAGGATATGACACAAGGTCAATTTTTAAGCGCAGTTTAACAGGTTTGAATTCAGAGTTTTCCTTCTTCTAGATTAGCTGCCTCACTAAGGCTGAAGAACCTAGTCTGCCCTACTATTTACCCATAGCTGGAGGGAGAATATTTGGATTCATACCTTTCCCAAGGGTATTAGTCCTATGTGAAATGCAATCAGTCAGGTCCAGGATTTGAACTCGTGTCGCCGTGTCCATATCCTGCGACGATAACCATTACACCACGGGCACCTCCAAAACCCTACGAAAGCCTGATTGTCAAACCTGGTGAATTTCAAAAATGCAATCAGGACGTGAGGATACTTTAGAAAAAATATCCCATAAAATTGTGTTTTAAACTTGGAAAAAATGATGCCACAGAAACGTATGGAATGCTTCAGACTGCTTTTGGAGCATCTTGCATGCATCAAGCATCAGTTTTTGAGTGGCATAAGAGATTCAAGGAAGGCAGGGTGTCTGTGAGGGATGATGAGAGGTGTGGGAGGAGTAAGGAAATCAATACACCAGAGTTGATTGGCCCGAGGGCTAGGGTTAGGGTTACTTTGTTGAGGTTTTAAGGGAGTTCAGGAAGAGATTCCGTCGGAAGAGGCCAGCACTCTTCAAATCAGGCCAGTGGCATTTCCACCAGGACAATGCACTAGTCCACAACTCCATCCTTGTCACAGACTATTTCAGCAAGATGGGCATCGAGACAGTTTGTCACCCTCCCTATAGTTCAGACCTTGCTCCCAGTGACTTTTCCTTATTCCCTAAGCTCAGAGGCTGTGGTTATGAGACAACTGAGGAGATGAAAGAGACTGTGACAAAGGTCATTGACACGCTCACACAAGAGGACTTCCATGGGGCCTTCCAGAAGTTGTTGGAACAGTACAACAAGAGCATTGCAACTGGAGAAGATTACTTCGAAGGGGACTAGAGTTTCATGTCTGTACTCTCGATAAAAGTGCCCATACGAAAAAAAATCTGGAAACTTATTTGATAATCCTCGTATTTACCCAACCACTTAGCACAAGATCAATTTTTTTGTGGTGTTGATCCGGTTCAATTTAAGAGTTTTCTTTCTTCCCATCTGCTTGCTTAACCAATGTTAAAGACAGCAATGAGTAAATAGTCAACTGAACTGCGGGAAAAGATCCCAGCTATGGGTTAAATAGTACCACTACTGTTCTTCTAGGAGAATGGATTTGGCATTGAATAACCTTTAAACAAAGAAACCAAACCAAACCAAACCTGAGGGAAAAGAGTTAGATTCATGCCTTTCCTAAGAGCATTACCTCGAAATAAACCGTAAATAGCCTCATCCAGTATTTGAACTAGGGTCACTGATTCAATTTTCTACGACTGTAACAGTTACTTTAAGCGCGCTCTGAATTGAGTACGGCACAAGATCACATAACTGCGGTATTCTCATAATTTAAATCACTTCAATATTAAAGCTACGTGAGGCAAGCTTGCTAACCATTGTTTCTTAGATGTCTAAAAATTTATTTAGTATCGTAGAAGACCGTCTGTATGTGGTACTACCTCAGCCTCAAACTCAATCAATTTTTATCGGTATGCTTGACAACGTTGCTACCCATTGTTTCACGGAGTATTATTGGTTATATTAATTAAGGTTAGAGTAGTACTAAATAGGGTCCCATCTTTGGGTTGGATAGAACTGTTTGACTAATTCAATATCAGTCACTTGTTTTGCACAGTTAAATGAAATATCAGTCAAATAGTTCCAAGTATTGCTATGTGATACTGTGTGCAAATGAATGAATAGGGTTGAACAGAATTTTTATTCTTAAATAGCAATTCTTTTTTTTTACACATTGAAGTGTTTACAATAGCAATATGTAATTGTTAGTAATTTTATAATAAAATGAGTTGGACCTTATTCATTTGCACACAAACTATTCACTTACAAATCATATGTATAACCATGTAACTGTGTGCAAACAAACGTCCAATGTTCATTTAAATTGTTAGTTTCATAACAATGCTTTAAACTATTTAAATGTATACAAAGAAATGAGGTCTGGCTCGTTTAAAAATGATATATTTTTACATGTCTATAAACCGAATTTGACATAAAATAACCTACAAGAGTTGATATACTAGAAAACGCAACTGACCAACGTAAACTTAGTTTGATATGGTATTCTCTCTGACTTAGAATCACTTTAGAAGTGATTTGATGTGAGATCTTGATAACCAGAGCGCAATGGTATGGTGTCCAATAACCAGAATATAGAAGTTCTTTCCTAATCAATTCTTTTTCAGCAGTTCAATTCTTTTAGTTCTTACACTTCCTTCAAGACGTTATTACTTCATTCACAGAATAGTCTTATAATACTATATCAATTATTACTTGCGCAGGATAGATCTAAATCGGGAAATAATCACTCTGTTGGAAACCAATAGATTATATAACCGAATACGAAAAATGAAATGTACTCCATTTTTTCAGAGACGCCCATATGAGAATAAACATTTCTTATCTCTGTTGATATCACACATGGCTGATGTTGTAGGCCCTTGTTTAAATAAGATGCACAAATATTTCTTTGTAGCACATTTCTGGCCACAGAAAAGATCCAATATGAAAAGAGAGGGCAAAAAAAAAAAAGCTAAATCCTGACATATTTCTTGCATCAATAGATTCGCAAAATGACCTTTTTTATTTATACTTCTTTGAGCAAAGTATATTAATACTTGGTGCGTAGGTGTTATCACTATCTTTATTACACTATCCGAAGTAGATTAGAATTTTTCTTTGTTTAGTTAGATCTTCAATGGATGCCTCAGAGTTGTAGACTTATGATCAATGCTGCAAGGGTGACTTGTGATAACGTTGTTCATAATCATTGTGTCCAAAACGTATTGAAACTGAAGTTACCGGGATGTTTTGCACACACTTAATAGATAGATATAAATAGGTAGGTAAAAATTTTTGAATTCGTATTTATGTTTTCATTATGTTTGTTTGTTTTTGTTTGTTTCTTTCTTTGTTTAATGGCATATCAACTCTTTTTAGGTTATTTAAAGCCAAAGCCAAAGCCATTCTCTTAGAAGAACAGTAGTGGTACTATTTAACCAATAGCTGGGAGGATAAGGGGGTTCATACCTTTCCCAAGGGTATTTGCCCGAAAGTGAACGTAATAGCGCGTCTGGAGTACGAACTCGCGTACTACGATTCCGCAGTCCATCGCTTTAACCATTACACCACGAAGACACCCCTATTATGTTTGCGTACGTATAGAAATGCTGTTTTACCTAAATGTGGGGGAAAATATCTACATCAACAATCGATTGGTTATGTGTTGTTTATTAAATTGCAAAGAAATTCATTTTGACAAGAAAACGGATTAGATAAGATTCTTTATAATATCTCCTAATACAAACAGCAAACGTCGTAAGAAAAGGTGCAATGAAGATTCTATGTGGTAAATATAACGCCTTGCAAAAAATCTTCTAATCTATAACAATATTAAAAAATATATTTTCCGCTACTCATTGAAATTAAATGATCCAATAATAAGTAAACAATTTAATATGTAAAAATATATTTATGTGGAAAAGAATGTTAAATGGCCTTTTATGAGCCTTTGTTTGAATACTAAGGACAGATTTATCACTACGCAATAAAGTGTCATAGAGATATAGGGATAAAATATATTAAATGAATCGGTAAAATATTGGCCAGTGAGAGATGAATACAGACAAAGATGGTTAAATGAATATATGAATAGATGAGGCGAAGCGATAAGGTGTAATGACATATCAACCCTTGAAGGTTATTTAATGCCAAATCCTGTTTTTCTTTTTGTTGATTTTCAAGGGAATAGTTTAAAGGTAACATTATTTTTTAAACAAGCCAAAGTTAACTTTTTACCCTCAGTTGAATAGTTTTAAGTACGGTAGAATGATTAAATATTTCTATTTGACCGATAGGTGGAATCCTAACAGGGTGATCAGTTATCTGACTTTTTTATAAGATATGTGGACAATGATAAGCCAAAAACAAAGGAGACAAAAGGGAAAATCTCAAAAGTAATATTATTCTTCATCCAATATCGATAAAGTGGATCACTTAGTATGTCATCTGATAGTTAAATAGACCAAAAATTATATTAAACATTTCAGATAAAAAAACCGATGATAATTACAACGAAGGAAATTAAGAGGTAAATATTAATTTTCGACATCAAGTACATCGAATAATATTTGTTGTATAAAATAACAACTCTTTCATTGTAAGGTTGTAAACAAATCGAACTAATAAATATGTACACACACACACACACACACACACACACACACACACACATATATATATATATATATATATATATATATATATATTATTTGCTTTTTTCAAAAAATCCTTCATTTATATCAAAATATCTATGGAAGAAATTCTGAAAAAAAGAAAATGTAAAGTCTGGATTGTTTGAATTGGTTTTAGTCAAAAAATGTCTTAATCATGCAAAA
This sequence comes from Sepioteuthis lessoniana, assembly GCA_963585895.1. NCBI lineage: Eukaryota > Metazoa > Mollusca > Cephalopoda > Myopsida > Loliginidae > Sepioteuthis > Sepioteuthis lessoniana. The sequence goes on along the minus strand of OY757916.1, from coordinate 78,950,295 downwards.
ATGAGGGTATCCAAATCAGAGACAAAACGAAGAGCTTCAACATAGCCCAGTCAGTTGGGGCTGTCGAATACAGCGACAGCATCTCTGTGGAGGGGTAAGATGCCGACCTAACGAGTGTCCTTGATGTGATGCAAAGCTATCTGATGGTAAGGCTACAGCCCAAGAGCTTTGGGGAATGTGAACTACATCTTCATTGCCATTGCTTCCAAGTCCACTCAGTCAGGAGCAACAACTTTAGGTCAATATCCCATCTATGGGTCAAACAGTTTGTACAGTTTAATTGTCAAACAAATTATGTATGCTAAATTGAATTATTAGTTAAATAGTGAAATGGATCTATTTCTTTGTGGAAACATATAACTAATAATTATGTTGAACATTATTTATATGCACACAGTGATACAAAAAATACTTTGAACCATTTAACTAACAATTCAAATAAACATCAATGTTGAATAGTAATACTTGGAATTCTTTGACTGCGAGCCTGAATTGAAGCATAAATATTACATAGCAATACTTGGAACAGCTTAATTGTCTGAAATTAAAACTATTAATGTGGAATACTTGAAACCGTTTAACTTTAAGCAAAAATTGATGAATGGTGAAATTGATGAAAAGAATTATTAGTGTAAAATAGCAATACTTAAAACATTTTATATTAAATAACATAGAAGTATCGATATGCCCTAAACCTAATCAAACAAACAGGCTTCAGCAGAATTCTGTTATCAGATTTTTATTGGCTGAGTAGTAGATAACAGGAAATTTATAGAAGAATGAGTGTTGATTTTGGAGTAGACATTTTTAGTCCAAAAACGTTAACAAATTGGCTAAATATTGGTTTGCTACTACAAACATGAGTCGAGAAGACAGTTCATGCACTGGAAACACACTGAATCTTTGGTAAAGAAAGAGTTCTGGCCGCAGTGGTCAGTACAGGTCCTGTTGACAAACTTCCAGGGCATGAAAGGACGTATTACTACAGATTTCCTTAAAAAAAGATACAACAGTAAACAATGTTGCCTATTGCCATCTCTTAAGGCAAAATTCTTCTTACGAATGTTCGAGGGTCATTCAACAAATATTTTGGAGTGTTTTCGATTCATTAATATTTTCAAACTTAATTTGGAAGTGACCCCTAGAAACAAAATCGTATCAGTGGCTATGACTAAAACACACTAAACACTCACTGTGACTCAACAATTGGTAAAAAGACCAATAATTCACTTTTAGATTATACATATGCTTTCAGAAAGAGGAATAGCAACTGTTAAAGATTTTAATTTAAATTTCCTTTCGTGCAGTGTGTGTGTCTGTCTTTTAAGCAAGAACTATTATTAGTTTAGCACATACAATTCAGATATTTCCAAATAAGCGAATCTACAAATTAATTAAAAGGCAAAAAGCTTTATACATGCAAAAGTGAACAGAAATTTAATTAGATCGTGTTTTATGAACGGCATTGATTCGATGGAAATTTTTCAAATATTCTTTGTATGAGTCCGCACATGTGCACTGATGTTATTGTCAGAATGGAACAGAAGCCATAGAAGAATCTTATAAGGATTTATACCAAAGAAATTAAACTTGCCTCTATATTATACCAAATTATACTAAATAGAAACCAAGCCGTCGAACAGATAGAAAACACGAGATGACTTAAATTATTGACTGATAAAAGCGCACTTTCAATAAAGATTTGAAGCGAGAATAAAACACTGGAATCTGGAGTTCAAATTTAGAAACGTGACTGAGGATATAAATACATTAAGCTAAAAAGCTCTAAAATTTAAGAAAAAACTCTTAGACCTTCTATCGATTTCTCATTCTTAACTATACTGATTCTCTATTAATTTATTTAGATAAATGTGTTCAAGTCAAATTATTTTTGGAAAATGTCTCCCGTCATTACTTTTTTCTGATATTCTTAAAGCCGCAACTGCAGAATTTGCATAAAGATAAACACCTCATGGAAATGTGCGTTCCTCGTTCAAATTAGAGGGAAAGGCATTTGTTCACTTTTTATTTAAAAAAATACTTTGTTTCCAACAGAAGTCATTGACAGCTCCAAGCTGTACTAATACCATAGAACACAAGAGAATCTTTCGAACATTAAGTTGATAACCCGGTGATAACATTATTTATAAATATAAATTAAGGTGATTGAAAGATAATCTCATAAGGATGTTGACATTCGTTAGTCTCCACATGTTCGCCATCTCTGTCAACACATTCTTGGAATCTCCTACCGGTGATTAGAATGTTAATATGTCTATGAATTTGTCACTATAAGAAAAAATAGAACTGATATTAAGGAAACCATTTAAAAACAATTACAATATGTTGATATGAATAATGAACTGGTTGACTTTAAAATCACACACACACACACACACACACACACACACACACACACATATATATATATATATATATATATATATATATATATATATATATATATATATATGGTGTTTCAAAAATGTTAATATTTATATGGGAGTATCTATATGATATAATGATTGAAATTTAACGGTATTCATAGGTGTCAATGAAACAAAATGTTGAGAAATATCTTGAAATCATTTCGAAAACAAAATAAGATATAAAAGAGGATTAAAACTCACGTATGAAAAAAAGAGCATAAAAGGAAAAAAATGAATACATATTTATTCAGTTAAAAAAACAGAAGTGCTGAATGCTAACTCACTTGAAAATCGAAAGTGTGAAACTCTACTTTGTGTGTTTTTATCATGTTTATATTGGGTGTGTACCAATGGAAGTTCCACCAAAGACATGCAAAAGATAGCACAAATTTAAACAAAAACAAAAATAACATTCTCAGATCAATTTTTGCTGATTTCTATTTTAAACATTGGGGTATTAATGACAATATATATACGAGGGGCATACGATAAGTTTCCAGACTTTTTCATATGGGCACTTTTATTCATAGTACACACATGAAACTCTAGTGCCCTTCGAAGTAATCTCCTCCGGCTTCAATGCACTTGTTGTACTGTTCCAACAACTTCTGGAAGGCTCCATGGAAGCCCTCTTGTGTGAGCGTGCCAATGACGTTCGTCACAGACTTTTTCATCTCCTCAATTCTCTCATAACGACAGCCTCTGAGCTTAGGGAATAAGCAAAAGTCACAGGGAGAAAGGTCTGGACTATAGGGAAGCTGAGAACCTGTCTTGATGCCCATCTTGGAGAAATAGTCTGTGACAAGGATGGAGTTGTGGATTGGTGTATTGTCCTGGTGGCCTCTTCCGACGGAATCTCTTCCTGAACTCCCTTAAAACCTCAACATAGTAACCCTAACCCTAACCCTAACCCTTTGGCCAATCAACTTTGGTCTATTGACTTCCTTACTCCTCCCACACCACTCATCATCCCTCACAGACGCCCTGCCCTCCTTGAATCTCTTATGCCACTCACAAACTGATGCTCGATTCATGCAAGATTGTCGAAAAGCTGTCTGAAGCATTCCATACGTTTCTGTGGCATCTTTTCCAAGTTTAAAATAGAATTTCATTGCATATCGTTCTTCTAAAGTGTCAAATTGCATTTTTGCAATTCACCAGCTGTGACAATCAGGCTTTAGTAGGGTGTATTCAAATTGCTGCAGTAGCTGTTGTTTTGAATGTGAAATCATAAAAATTGGTCAGTCATCTCATAAGATGTCGTAGACTCTAAAAATTTAGTATGTTATTGCTATACAATTTTAAATCCCTATACGAAACAAGTCTGGAAACTTATCGTATGCACCTCGTAACTTGTAAAAATATACTTAAAAATAAATCAAATATGACCTTACTATAACAACACTAATATAAATGTTTGTATAAAAAATGAGGATTTAGTTCTGTGAACGTTTGTTCGAATAAGTTACTTTTATAAGGCTAACATTACCGTTTCGCATAAGATGAAGGTTGATAACAACACAATTATATCCAAGATTAATCATAAAACCCATTAAGAAAAAAAAATAGCTCATGAAAAGAAGAAAAGAAAATTAAATCAGTTTACTAAAATGATAAAACTGAAAACGAAAAATAAAAACAGGTAATTAGAAAGAAGCAAGTTTTTCCCTATAAAGCCAAGTGATTTTAACGAAAATATGCAAATTAGTTGATGACATTAAGAAAACAGACTAAATCATTTTCTCCAAAGTTTTCTGAATAGCATTATATAAAAAGATGAAAGTTGTCGGAGGTGGAAAGAAGGCGCTTGGCTGGCTACCCAATTTTTTGAAAAACTTATACTTGGACACACAGCAATGTTACATACATGGCATATTTCAGAAAAATTATCATCATTTCATAATCTAATATCTTGACAAATACCCATTCAAATGATTTTTGAATTTTTACTGGTTTTTACACATGTTGTTAAAATTTATGTTTTAATTTCTATTTTTCAATGAAGATGATCAAAATGTTTATTTAGAACTACCGACTTGGTGTGGGTCATATCACAGATGGTGCACATATTGAAAACACGGAAAATCGTTCATGAAATCCACATACCATTGATTTTCTCCCTCAAAATATTATGAGTAAATCCTATTTTACTCAACATCAAACTTATTTAGTTTCATTTGCTACACTTTGTTGTTACCCAGTTATTTATATCTCAAAATATCAATTTTTAAAGCATCCTATATACACATATATATATACACGCACACAAAAAGGCACACACACACACACACACACACACACACACACACACACATACACACACACACACACACACACACACATATATATATATATATATATATATATATTATCGACGAATTTATTAGCATTTAGAGTAAATGCATGTTCTATTTTTAATCTAGGTTAATGTCAACCGATATTGCCAGTCACAAGATCAAAGTTAATCAATTGAATCAAAAGACGCGACGTTTTCCTTTTATTTTATATTGTAGCTGATGAATACAAAAATCTTATTTGATAAAATGTATTTTTGTGGGATTGTTTTTATACGTGTGTAAGTGCCTGGATAAAATACAATTTGTGAGTGTTCTTTTGGTGTGTGTGTGCGAGATAAATTTTTAACCCAAATGATCATGGGTTTTAAGAAATTATCTTGATATATAAAATACATTTTATAATGCACACACACACACACACACACACATATATATATATATATATATATATATATACATACATATATATATATATATATATATATATATATATATATATATATATATATATATATATATATATCAGAAAGGGAGAGATAGACCGAGAGAGGGATAGTGAAATAACCAAATTGCTATAAAAAACTTTTTTTCTTAAAGCAAAAAAGTGCTTCTGAAAATTGTCCTTTTTTATAAGTTGATGAAACTTATATATAACCTAAAATGAATTAATACTTTCTCTTCTCACTTCATTCTCATGACTGCGAAAATGTTGCCAATTCTTATAAACTTATCTTCAATTGTGTAAGTAGTATATATATATATATATATATATATATATATATATATATATATATATATATACATATATATATATATGTATATATATATATATATATATATATATATATATATATATATATATATATATGAATGAATGAATTTTATTAACGTTCTTGGACGGATTTTTAGAAAAACACGTGAAGCAATATGCGAAATGAATCAAAATGCTATATGAATATTTGGAATATAACATGTGTTTCTGTTGATAATTCTCTTTTTGGTTCAGCCAAAAACTTTTCAGCACCTCCTTGAAAATAGATACTACTCTCATCTACCTGTCGATATTGATTTCAGCTATCAATTTTATGTACGTTATCAAGCATCTTTTCTATGCTTGGTGAGAATATAAACTGATAATAAATAAATAAGAATATAAATATGCTACATACTTATCAATATTTGTACTATATAGTGTTTGCCATTTGAATATGTATACGCTAAAAAAGTTTGTGTCTTGTCAATTTAATGATAACACACCTGCAAATGATGCGCTCCTTTCATTCGCTTCTTTATATAAGATAAAGCCTTTTTCCCAGAATAGAAAAATATCAACAGACTTCTTTTTTTTCTTTCTTTTACAGAAGAGAGTTGCATATTCTGCCCTTATTGTTTTATTTCTTAGTTCTTCGTGACTTGTATATCTACCGTGCATTTTAAGAAACATAAGAACTTGATCTTTCCCGCCCCCTCGGCTTTTGCATGGTGAAGAAACAGAAAACAATTCGACTGTATTAGCGAAAGAAATCAACAGAAAGATAATGTTGTGTTTAACTCATCTTTTAACAACAGTATAAAATAAGTGTTGCGTTGACGGATATAGAATCTTGTTAAAAATTATCGAAGATAGCTGCTATCACAAAAGACGGAGGCAGATAATGAATTCCAAGAAATAAATAACAGTAAGAAAATGCTTTTTTGAAATATTAACCTTAACTTGATTTTTCTTTTCGATATCTATATAACCTTAAAAGTAGATATTACGAACTAATACTTCATCATCAAAGATTTTTGCTGATAAAACTTTCATTTGCAAATGATAATATTTTAAGATTTAGAACTGTTTACCGTCCTGTTTGCGGGGCTAAGAATACGTTGATTGTAGAGAGAGCCCATCTCCTCCAAAAAGACTGGTGTTATGCGTATGAGACTAAACTGAATCTGATGTTGAGACTCGAGTTCTGGAGGGCTGAGAAGTCTCGAGAACCCCTTCATTGCCATTTTTCTCTGGGTTAAATAGATCTGCTTAAAAATTATTTTATTGCTTGGTATTGGTTTCATTGATAACATAATCAACATTCGTGAATAATTAAATACTAAAGTTATCCTTGTAAAAGAATATCGGTGGTACTATCTAACCCATATCTGGGGTGATGAAGTGGTTTTATCTTTCCCAAAGGTATTAATCCAAAAGTAAACCTTATAGTGCAACTATGATATCCAATACGGACAAATACAGAGTTCTTCGCAGAGAAGCTGATCCAACTGGAGCAAAATAATTAGCCAATGTTTCAGGAGCCTCTGAAAAACGTACACTCGACTGACAGTTGGGTTAGTTCTTCTGTTTGATGACTAAAAACATTCATAGCAAATTAAGAGATTATCAATTAAATATAGCCCAGTTGGCTGGGGCTGTAGAATACACCAACTGCTTCTCTGCAGAGGGGTAAGACTTTCCCAACGTGTGTCCTGGATATGACACTAAACAATCAGATGGTGAGGCTCCAGTAACGCTTGGGCTTTGGGGAATGCGGATTACTCTTTTATTGACATCGCCCCCAGGTCCACTCTGTCCCTGCGTAGTAGCACCTGACAAATGATTAAAAGTAAATAGAATCATTCTTATTAGCTAGTAATACTTGGGATCATTTAACTGTGAAGAAAATGATCTCAGGTTTATCTAAAAAGTTATTAACAAAACGTTTACAAATGATTATTATTTAATGCTAAATTCTTTTTATACATATATATATTAAACAACTTACAATGTTTGATACGACATAAAACCAAACCAAAACCAAACTCACGAACAATTTACTTATAAAAAGTATGCATAACCATTTAATAATTTGCAAACAAATTGCTGGAGTTCAATTGAATTCTTTGTGCTATATAGCAATACCTGAAACCATTTAATTGTCTGCCAAAAAAGATCTCTGACTCGTTTATATCATCAACAAAGTGTTCTTTTATTAATCTAATTTTAATATGTGTATAAATAGAATTCGGTTTTAATGAACAACAAAGGTTGATATGCCATAAAACCCAGCCAATTAAATAATTTGAAATCCAACCTGAGTTTGTCTTTTCAACTTAGTAGTTGTTTGTTTTAGACCTCTTCTATTTTGCGTCCAATTCTATCTCCTTAAATGCTTCCAAGACGTAAAATTTGGATTATATATATATATATATATATATATATATATATATATATATATATGGAAAATTAACTTATTAGTATACTTAAAAATATTTTGATTTTTCATGGGAAAAAATTGCTCAATAAGCAGAAGTTTTGTATCGGTATTTTTGCATTTATTGACTAATCAATAACTTCGTTTAAGAAGCGCATTTTTTAAAAACTTTTTTGAGATTCATAGACAGAAATATTTTGACTTGCCTTGTAAATCCTGAAGGATAAAGACACCAAATAATTGAAGGAATATCTTCTTTCCTAGATTGTTAAAACATTTTCAATCCATTACAACCATGAATAGTTCCAAATTATATCTAAATTAGTGTCTAACTTAAATCTTTAAATAAAACAATGAAATAGATAAAACTTCAGAAGATTATGGATTCTTTTCTATTTCGACTCATATACATTCACTCCTCCATAAAGTCATACTCATACAAAGATCTTTTACACACACAATATATATTATCTACATGTTAAACAATACAAAAAAGAAAAGTTTAGGCTTTCAAATTAATATTTTGCAATGTAAATATTGGGAGATATTTATGCGCAAATATTACCTATTCTTACTTTTTTTAAAATACTGAAACTTTCGGGGTTTTTATCAGAATTTTCACTCGAGTTTAAAAAATAAAATCAGTATCCACAAATCTGAAATCTTTCCTTAACATATATATGAGAGAAAGCGAGAAATGAAAATGTGAAACGTTTGCATAAAAAAGTGCTTGATGCTATTATAGTAGAGAACGTATGAAATCTAAAAATGAATACTAGGAGTCCAATACTTGACGTTTTGAGGGGAGTGCTCAATCATCAGAAAAGTAATGGACTTTGGCAAAATGGTCAGAGTGTTCATCATTGACCATGGAGAACAGGGTTCAATTGTTGGTCGAGTCATACCAAATACTCAAAATAGTACTTGATGCCTCCTTGCTTAACATTTAGCATTATAATGTAAGGATCAAGGGTAAAGTGGAGAAATCCAGGGAAAGGAGTAGTACCTTTCTTTACATCTTGATGTAGCAGTTATTGTAAGGGGAGTGTGACGTTGAATTCTACTCTGACCTTAAGAGATCGACATCTCTATAGAAGGCTGTTACGTAGAATGTGTATCGCCGAGGGCAGTCTGGCATTTGACACTCCACAAAATAAATCCTGGTCAAGACTCCTGTTTCGGGCGTTTGATAAACAGACAAATAATGAGGAGGTTAATTCGGGGCTAGACTGACCTCAGATGGTGGTTAGGGGGTGCCAATTCCCTTTCACATACACCACCAAGTCTTCCTACCTCCCTCAGATCACGGAAGAACGAACTTCTAGGTTAGATAATATTAACTGTAGACAGTTTTTCAAAATTCTCTTGTAATGTTTAGGGAGACAATAAGATGTTTAGCGAGAATTATTGAAAGCGGTACGAGGTTGAGACAGATACATGCAAAAGAAGACAATTTCAACACAAGGGTGCATTTAAAATACAACAAAACTTTAATAGGCGATCATTAAACAAATAATGATGAGATTTAAGAAACAGTTCCGTTTTCTTTTCTCTTTTCTTTTTAAAATACCGGCAATATTAAGCCCACAGGAAAAAATCAAACAAAAATGTCTCTCAGCAGTCCTTTTTCTTCTTTCTCTTTTTTCCTTTCTTTGTTTTTCTCTTACTTGAGTAAAAGTTTCTAAGCCGTCGGACTGAAGCGTGTGGCAATGTTCATTCAATAGATTTAACTATGGATGAAACAGAACCTTTACAGTTTCTCTCTTTTTTCAAATACATATAACTTTCCAACATTTAAGAATTGTAGAAGGAAAACGTTTTGAGTTGTACTTATCTTTTCAGATTTCTTTCTCTCTTTTTTACAGGTGAGTGTCCTTCCCGGAGCTGGTTGACTTCAGCAATCTGGTTCTAAAGCTGGCTTCATCCAAACTAAAATTCTCCTTTAAATTTCTCTAACGTGTGATGGCCTTTTTGGTGCGAAGAGCCTGTGGACCAATCACCCGATTTTTCCTCTTCCACCACCTCGCCGGGTCATACCACTTGATTGACCTAGACTTCTTTCGTTCAACAGACTAAAGGGCATATAGTGCTGATTGCTTGTCCTTCTTTCCCCTACCATTTTAACGGTAGCATACCTCTCTCTGTAGCATACAACGTCACAGGAGCCTTCGGATTATCCTTTACTACGGTCGCTAACTTTAGTTTTTACTTTTCTTATATGGTCTAAAGAAGAACTTTTTATCGGTTACGTCTCGTCAGAGAACTTCGTGAGAAGTAAGCAATTAAAAGGAATTCTCATGGAATTCTCTGATGAAACATGACCGAAAAAAGGAAATTCTTTTTTAGAAATTACAATGTATTCTCTACTTAAAGCTATTCTAAATTCCTGACCGTACCATAAGATATATATATATATATATATATATATATATATATATATATATATATATATATATATATATATATGTAGAGAGAGAGAGAGGGAAAGAAAGAAAGAAAGAAAGAAATTATGAATCCAAAAAGAAAACGAACTTCAAAATATGTATGCCAATGTGAAATTCTTGTGTGCTTGTGACTGCAACTATCTATTTAAATTTTCGAAAAACTTGTTAAAGTTCACCCTCCCTGAGAGCCAGTCGATTTTAGATGAGAGACGAGAGAGACAAAGTATGCAATAAGTTTTGCACCCAGTCTTTTAAAACATACTTCCAGAACCAAATGAATGCCCAAGAAAAATTATATCAAAATCTGTGTACCTATAACAAAATAAAAACTTTATTTACAAAATCTTAAAATGCAAAGGTTGTCGATCGAAATACAAAATGCTGTGTTCTCATTTCGTTTTCTTTCTCGCCGATATTTGTGGGAGATGGCGAATAAAGTGGCACGGCATTTTGCCAGCTGAGTTATAATCAAACAGTCTTTGCACTTTCACTATTCAAGCGATGAGAAAGGATAACCAACAGGTGGCCGACAAAATACTCCACCTACCTATTATCCGAACACTGAATTTAATTATTGACACCCTGAAAGAAAAAAAAAAGCTAAAAGACTAATGATTCAAAACCATATATTTTTGTCCGTTTGAGCAACAATCAAATTAATCGATTCTTAAAGAAAGAAGATATTCAAGATTCCTTTTTGTAGTGAGGAACGGGATCTACTTTTCTCGCGTTCAGATGGGAAGCAATATGCTTTCAGATTGTTGGTTGGTTGGCTGGTTGGTTGATTTTAGGGCATGTACCTGGACTTTAACGAAACACCAAAAAAAAGGCTAAATTTGAAATACACTAATCTGTTTTGAAAAAAATCCTGGAAGTAGCACCCTGTACGGCCACTTACCTCCCCTCTAACGAACTATCCAAGTAAGACTAGCAAGACATGCTGGACACTTTTGGAAAGCAAGAGCGAGCTCAAAAGCGAGGTTTTCCTATCGGCTTCTACACAAGGATATACTAATGTTGACGGACCAGTAAAAGCGCACATTCATCAGTTCTGGACAGACAGTGGATGCCACCCAGAGGAGTTATCAAGAGTGATGGTTGATAGAGACTGATGTCGAAAGATTCAAGGGACTCTGTTGCAGCCAGTTGGGGCTGTAGAATATACAAACTGCATCTCTGCTGAGGGGTAAGACTCCCCCAACGAGTGTCCTATATATGACACTAAACAATCTGATAGCGAAGCTCCTGTAATGGAGGAACTTTAGGGAATGCTGAGTACCCCTTTATTGCCATCGCTCTCTGGCCCACTCAGGCCCGGAGTGGTTGAACCTGATAGAGTTCTATCTATGGGTCAAATAGAACCAAACAGTGCACTTACACTAAATTGAATTGTTTGAAATTGAACTGTTTATATGCATAAAAATGAATTTGGCATTGAATAACCTATAATGGTTAATATGCCACCCAACCAATCAAGGGATTCTGCTGTTAGTACACCTTGATTATGCTGATGATTATGAAAACTGTCGGTGTATTTAATGTTGACATTATTTTTTCTTTGTTGTAAGCAATTACACGTTTTCTGTTGAGGGGTTCACGAAAAAAATTGGTGGAGACAAACGAGATGGGGAGATTTCACCAAGGTCACGTCAGAAAAAGTGAAAGCTAAACATGTGATCAATAATAAAGCGATGTTTTAACTTCCCTTAAGAGTGGTCTCTAATCAGAAAGACATGAAGTTGTATTATCGCGTCGAAGAAAGAAAACCCTAAACTTTTCAACATAGAAGACCCCTCTATCAAGGATAAGCGTTTTAACTAGCCTCAAAATTTAGAAACATACTTGTCGCTCGGCCAGTAGTTCACAAAGTGATTGACCCCTTTAAAAATCAACAATATTTACGTTTGACCGTTTCTCATTCCTGTTGTAAGAGCTCTCAGGATTGATTCTTTGATATCGCCCTAACAGACAGACACAAGATTCGCTGACAGTGAAGGCTGGGCACATCATTACACACATTTTCAAATAACAAATAATAATAATATCTGAATAATATAGCTTCAATTAATGTATTACAAATAATTTGTACATATTTATACGGTTTTAAGTATTTCAAGCAATAATCATTTGCAAACAACAGCTGTCTTAAGTAACTCCTTTTTGTAAAAACTCACAACAATGTTGCCGACCAGCACGTTAAGAACTACTCGAAGGGGTCTCCCCACTAATGTATCTGTTGATACAAACATATGGGCGATCAATTTCAGAAAGTAATAATCTAATGTCAGCGACAAAAGATAGGAAATATATTTTTTAAATGGTTCCACGAAAGCAAAAGCTCGAACTATTGAACTCAGAACAATCTGCCTCTGTTCTGTGAAAGAAATAGATCATTTACTATATATATATATATATATATATATATATATATATATATATATATATATATATATATATATATATATTCTCAGAGACTCTGAAATAAAGAATGAGTAAACGAATAACTAATAATATAAAACTAATATTAATCCCTATTCGTCTCACAATTTCTCGCTGTTTTTCTTTCTTTTTTGTTTGCTGAGATATCTGTCTGTAAGGGTTTACTTCGCAACATTTCCAACTAGTTTTATACAAAAAGTGCGTTGCTAGTTTCAGTCTAAATGAATTATTTATCAAAGCAATCAACCAGACCAAACACAAGTAAGAATAACATTATCTGTCTTTTTTATTCAATTAACTGAAAAATACTGCTTAGTTTGTATAAATTATCATTGTTTTTTTCTGGGGAGTTAATTCCTTTATTTTGGGTTTGGCTCTGATTACTTTAGGGAAATGAAAGAAGCACACTCTCCTCGTATGCATTAACAATATTTTTTCTTCAAACTATAGTATCAAAATTCTCATCTACCATAAAAATGAGACAGGATTTGGACTGAAATAGTCCAATTAAAAGAATAAAGTCACTCCTAAGAAGATGAAAAAAGGCTTTAAAATAATAACCAAATACGTGCTGTGAAACCTGGAACTAAAAATCAAAAGTGGATAATCGGATGGACAAAGACTAAATATTTACTAAGTTTATGTTACAAGGGAACCGATTTGAATCAGCCGACTCGACTGGGGTAATAAAATACACCAATAATCATTACAGAGGGATAAGACCAACCCAACGAATGTCATATGTGACACTGGAGTCTGGGGAATGTGAAGTGACCCTTTATTGAATTGTTAGTGTTAAATAGATTATTAATATTAAATAGAATTATTACTGTTATATAGCAATACGTGAAACAATTTATCCGTGCAACTAAATTAGATAAAACTGATTCTAAGATATAATCACCTACAAGTTATTCGCTTACAAATCATATATGTTTATCCAGTTAACGGAGCGCAAACAAATGACGATGTTTCAAGTATTGCTTTGTAACAGTAACAATTTTATCTGAGTACATACAAATGAGCTCTAGCTCGTTTAAAAATATTACCTACAAATACTGTTTAAAAATCATATACATATATATATATATATATATGTGTGTGTGTGTGTTTGTGTGTGTGTGTGTGTGTGTGTATAAACAGGATTTGGCTTTAAATAACCTACAATGGTTGATATGCCATAAACCCAAACAAACAAAAAAAGCCTGATATATGTATTAAACACTCACACACACACACGCACACACACAAACACACACACACACAAACACACACACACACATATATATAAACCCTTTTCGTGTATATATATACATATATATGTATATTTAGGCAGCATTTCTTCGTTAATGCAAATTTCATTAAACATAATAGACATTTTATGTCTACATATTTTCTTTTGGATCCGTTCGAATTCCCGTATTGCTTTTATCGTATTCGGGGGGAATTGATTTATGTATTGTCTATAGTTGCATGTATCCCTAGTACTTTCTGCCTGACTTTGGGCCATCATCAGGGGAGGATCTATTACAAAAGTGATGTAACTTTTGTTTCAAGATTGAGGAAATGGATGTTATTCTTACAGAGTGTAATTTGTCTCTTCAGAATACGATAAAAGCAATACGGGAATTCGAACGGATCCAAAAGAAAATATGTAGACATAAAATGTCTATTATGTTTAATGAAATTTTCTATTATAAAATGTCTATTATGTTTAATGAAATTTTCATTAACGAAGAAATGCTGCCTAAATATATATATATTTTAAACTTCATGATCCTGCAGCTCATAAATATAACAGCACTTTGGAATACAGACGTGATCTCGTGAAGAGACAAATTACACTCTGTAAGAATACGGGAATTCGAACGGATCCAAAAGAAAATATGTAGACATAAAATGTCTATTATGTTTAATGAAATATATATATATATATATATATATATATATATATATATATATATATTATATATATATATATATATATATATATTAGTAGATTAGGATAAAATCTAAAATAGTTGAATTATTTTCTTAATTCATCATGTCAATCGTTTAGATATAAGTGTCACATATTGGGAAAAATACAAATGCAACGCACGGAAGGAAGAAAATACCCACAAACACACATATGTATATATATTGGAGACTGAGGATGTGTTCGCCTAAAAAGTAAGATGACCTGCAAGGGAGAGAGAGAGAGAGAGAGAGAGAGAGAGAGAGAGAGAGAGAGAGAGAGAGAGAGAGAGAGATCAATAAGGCAGTCCCGAAGGATCATAGAAAGTTAGAAATTGTTGTATTCTCAATCTTGATCCCAAAACATTACATTCCCTAAGCTTAACTTACAATACTAGGTGTGGTACTGTGAATAATGCACTTTCGTCGGAACGATGTTAAGGTTACCTTGTTAATCATTGTTCCACGGCAACGTACCTTTTATATCTGATTAAACTGAACCTCATTAACATTAAACTTCAGTGTAAAGATCGAATTCACAACACAAGCAAAATCGTTTACGAAAATAATTTTATTGTTGAAATGCAAGGTTAAACAGTCTAGTTTGTTTTCACGTTATAATTAAATATTTTTTTCTACAATACATAATCAGACTATTCTTTTTTAATGAGGCCTTACGATGAAGACTATGTCAAGTATATGCCATGATTAGTAGATAAATAATTTTTAAATACATCTCTTTTAAAACATAGCTGTCAACACGAAAGGAATTGGTTGCTAAAAAGGCTATATTGATATTAGTTAAACACTGATAAAATCGGGAGAGCTTTGTTTTTCTCTCCTAAATTTGGAAAAAAAATTCAAGAATTCTTGGAATAATCGGTGTTAAAAAATTTGACAAGAAAATGTTTGGTTATGGAGGAAATTTATTTTGTTCTTACATTTGGTGTCGTGGCCTAATGAGTAGAGTGTTCGCTAATGTTCCAGGAGACCAGGGTTCAAATCCACGACAGGTCTTACCAAAGACTCAAAAACGGTATTTGTCTCCGCCTTGCTTAGCATTCAGCAATATAATGTGAGGATCAAAGGTAAAATGGGGCAATCCAGGGAATGAAGAAGCTCCTTCCCCCACACTTCAGTAGCTATTGAAAAAGGAGCCGTCGGATCACCCTCAACTAAGGTCTCCAAATTTTACAACTATCCTACTTGTTAATAAAAAGGATGTTTTTCCGAAAACTTGGTCTCAGAAAATAAGACCTTGGTAGTGATAATGCCACTGAACACCTTAAATACCTCGGTTTTTATTTTGAACTAGTTTTATGTTACATACAAGTGAGGTATATTTGATAACCAAATCTTAAAACAAGATTTTCTGAGACTGAATTCCTTTCTGATTTGAAAATTTACTGTTGAGCAACCTAAAACTTATTCTATCGGGCGTTGTTAAATAAGAAAGTTTTTGACGTAAATGTAAACGTATATTGCCAGTTCAATAAAAATCTATTCTAATACAGTTTTGAAGAAGTTTCTTAGTATGCAACATACGTTCACGAAATACAATATAGAAAATATGATCCTATGAAATTTGGTCTTAATATTTAATTTTCAAGTTTGCCCGTATTTGACATAATATATAAAGCCACTTCAAATGAATAAACAACAGTATTTAACGTATTAAGAGCATTTATCGCTTCCATTATTGTTTATTTGGTGGCTTAAATTTCTAAGACTGGATCGTCGGAAAACCTGTTTTCTCAATATATATATATATATATATGTGTGTGTGTGTGTGTGTGTGTGTGTGTGTGTGTGTGTGTGTGTGTGTGTGTGTGTGTGAAAAAAGAAAAAAAAAACACTTATAAATGGATGGGAAAATTTATTAATAATATTAAAGTCCACCGATGCATTTCGACCATATGACTGAAATTATCTAAGATATGAAATTACGAAAATTTCTGATGGAAGGTATTTTAGGCCATCTGCAGGGTGATAATAATGAATTTAAAATAATCATTTAACCAACATGTTCAGAAGTTCAAGTGTGCAAAATTAGAATTATTTTGCTTTATCTTTGTATAAGTAATAAAAAAGTGTATGGATTCTGTTTTTTTTTGGGGTCACCCAATATATATATATATATATATATATATATATATATATAAGATTCGCAATCAATCTTACAATCAAATATCTCCCAATATGATATTAACATACAATTACAATATGAGAGGAAAAATCTTTCGAAATTTTTGAAAGAAAATATATTTTAGGAAAAGCATTAATCCAACATTTTTTATGGTCATTATTCTCCTCTTCTGGCAATATTTGTCTCAATACTAACATTCTTATTTTATCTCGAAGAGAACTTTAGCATCATCAATTCATCGTAGTCGAGAAATAACACACACACACACACACACACACACACATATATATATATATATATATATATATATATATATATATATACCATTTTTTGCGTCTGTCAGTTTACTCAATGGTAGAGAAAACTTGGTGGTAATAGTTGCAACTGTTATTAATTGTATGTTTATAGCAGTTTGAATTTTGGAATTTCGAAAATTCCCCAAATGGGATTTTTGGGCGCAAGGTTCTATTTATAATTTTAGTATAATGTTAAACTAATCTTTTCTTTTATCTTCCTCGGGTGAGATAGTTTCCTGATTATGATAGAAAACATATTATGAGGCTCCAGTCCTGGAAAGGTGGGTAAGGTAAATTGCCCTTTGATTACTATTACTGCCAGATCAACTTTTACCAAGAGTTGCAGTACATTTTAAGGTCCCATATCTGTTCAAATAGATATGTTTAAAAAGTTATTCGCATTTAATAGGACTATTTGCAAAGAAAACTCTTAAACATTTACTAAAAGTTGTAAATATGAACGTACAATGTATTCAGTTCACTAAATTCTAGACACAAAATAACTCTAGTTGTCATGCCGTTAAAATCTATTAATTTGGTTACTTAAACTAAATCATTATGATTTTGCTTTATAATATAGAGTAAATATTTGGTTAATCATTCCTAAATAAGAATTCAAAGCTAGGGCCCTTTTTTTCCTGATTAGATTTTCTGGGGTCTGAAAAAAGACATAGGATATAAGACTTAGAATAATAGAGATGTGCTTACAATTGTAGTCGGATGGAAACAATAAAAGAAGCAAGAATACATAATATGATCCAAATACCAAAAATCCCACCTTGGACCATAAGGACTTCAAAAGTAATTCTAATTCTGTGCAAACTCTGTAAGACTAAAACTCATCCGCTAATTTTCTAAGAAGAACTAGAAAAAATTAAAGATAAATATCCTAGATATTCACACATATTTACGGATAGTTCTAAGCTGGAGAAAACTTCTAGATGCGCAGCAGTATACTATAAAAAAACGATTAAAAAACATCTCCCAAACGATACCTGCATATTCAATGCGGAAGCGTGCGCAGTAGATATGGCGCTCGATCTTATTGCTGGATCAAAAAATCATAGATTAATTCTTTTTCTGACTCGTTGTCAGTGTTAACATCGTTACAAAGCAAAAAACCTGACAACCCACTTATTATAAAACTCTTATGTAAATTAGAAAAAATGTCTGATGATAACGAAATACTGCTATGTTAGATTCCAAGTCATACTGGAATTAGTGGAAATGAGCAAGTTGATAAAGCGTCTAGGTCGGCCTTAAGTATGGTTTAAAAAAAAAGAACTTTTAAAATTTCATATACGGACTTAAAAATCAAAATAAACAAATATATACTACAACAAAGGCAGCATCGCTCGACAACAATAATTATAACAAACTTCTAGAAATCAAGGAGGATGGAAGGAAAGCTTCAGAAAAAGCCGAAAGGAAGAAGTTGTATTATCCAGACTACGCATAGGTCACACAAGAATTATGCATTCTCACTTGCTTAAAGAAGAAAAGCAGCCAATGTGCTATATATGAGTGACTGCGTGTACTATAAAACATATTCTCATTGAATGTAGTAATCTGGCCCCTACAAGAGAAGGGTTTTACAACGCTATCATGTCCTTCCTGATAGCAGTGGACCTATATGAAAAGATTTAAAGAACTAACCAATATAATATAAACAATACGAAAGAATATAAAAAAAATGAGTATCTGAAAATTACTGTCCACCATGAACGAATATTTGAAGATACGAAAACCTTGAAACAAACAAACTTTCATCAAAATGACTTGGTTTGGGGTTAAAAGAACCGAAAAGGGTTGATACGCCGTAAGACAAAACAACCAACCAACCAACCATTATAGTACTAAAAATGTTGATAAAAAAGATTGATATTTTCATATTTATTAACATATAAGTAAGTAAAGTTAGCGACCATAGTCGAGGGTGACCCGAAGGCTCCCTTTTCGATAGCTACTACACCAAGGTGTAGGGGAGGGCGCTACTCCATTCCCTGGATTGCTCCACTTTACCCTTGAACCGTACCTTACAATGCTGAGTGTTAAGCAAGGTGGTATCAAGTTCCATTTTTAAAGTCTTTGGTATGACTCGACCTGGGATTGAACCCAGGTCTCCCGGGCCATTGGCGAACACTCGAACCGCTGGGCCAATGTTTTTGTCGTTAATAACTTAAAACTCCTCCAGTAGGTGGCGTTTTCTGCTTGTATTGATAATTCTAATAAAAAAAAAAAAATTAATGACATTAGTATCTAAAGAAGGTTAAGGCAGACGTAGAGAGCGAGTCTTTCTCAAGGATATTTTACAGCAGAAAAAAAAATGCAGTGACAGCAAGACCCAGATTAATGAGCTAGAAAAATCAATATTAATGTTCTTCAAGTGATTAGTGGCTTTTTTTATGTTGGTGAATGTGGATTTGAATGCAGTGTTTTTAAGTTCTTTCTAGTTTTCTTTTTTGTTTGTTATTTTCATTCATTTACTTTATAGAAGAAAATGATCATTTGCTTGTTTTGTATTGATTAATATTATTTTACCGATTAAAAAAGTATTTTTGCATATCTCTATTTGCGCAGGATTGTTGTTTTAAAGATGATTGCATGTGTCTGTTTGGGTGAGTGACAGTGTGTGTATTTCATCAATTTTTTTTATTTTTATTAGTATTTTATTTAATCAGAGCATATTTTATTTTCTTAAAATATGCTCTGATTAACAAAAAATGAATATTTTTTCTTAATTCTTTTTTCTTTAGCATTTTTTTATTTTTTAATTTAATTTTTTTTTTTAAACAGAGAGCTCAGAAGAAGGCGTGTTCAATGGCAGTACATGGTGCGTAGAATATTTATTATGAGAACTAATGTGTTTTTCAAACAATTTCTTCTTCGGTTTCTCGCTTACGACATAATGCAATAAATTCATTTAGTTTCGAATTGACCTTACAAAGACATCCGATACTTCCAAACATCAATATCAACAAGATTTAAAGAATTAATTTCACTTTTGGACATAATTAACATAACAACGGAGACGTAGAAATGCCTTTTTCATCATTAAACAATTTTCCCTTTGAATCCTCGTACGCACGCGTGCAGAAATCTTAACAAATTTGTGATATCATCTAAAAAGACTCAAAATTACCTTTTTGAGTGTCCTTAATAATTCATATGAATAGTTTCAAATTAATTTCTGTAGAAGTTGCGTATTTATCAAATAAGAAGAAATCAAAGAAAACGAAAGAGAGACAAATATATGAAACTGGCTAGAGAACTAAAAAGCTATTGAACATGAAAGTCAGAGTGATACTAATTTTTATTGGTGCACTTGCAACTGTCCATTAAAGCTTGGTAAAGGGAACTGGAAGAGTTGAAAATCGGACGACGAGCTGATGTTATATAGCCGGAAGGAAGGAACGTAAATACTTGTGTTAATAGAAATTTCTCTCTCTCTCTCTCTCTCTCTCTTCTTTATTGTCTCGAAAAGGTCGAAATATTGCAGGTATGAGAGAGAAACGGAGACATAGGATTTGAACCGCTATATTTGACCCTTTATCTTCTCAACTCCTTTTGTGTTTCTATATTCAGAGACCCATTTAGTACTTCTGCTACTCAGGAATACGCTGACTACTCTCTAAATCTACCTGAATCTCTGCGCTTATTCAGTGGGGGTTGAAAGTGTGTGCTTACATTATATTTTCAACGCCCACGCATTTTCCTTTCGGTTCCCAATTCATGTGATTTATTTCGGCTGTCTCCTTGATAACACAGGTGGAATATCCTGTTAAGAAATCCACAACTAACATCCTGTCAAAGTTCAATATGTAACGCTAAGACTATCCAAAGTACAGCATTGTTGAGATCGGCCAGTATACTGATCAGAGTTCTGGAGACATGAGTAGAGTTGCTGTCACTTAGATTCTAGTGAAAAACCATCAGTTTATGCTGATGTGAAAAACTCACATAATAAGGGAGCTGTAAAGCTTATATGAAGGGAATGGTGATACCACCCTTGAAAAGGTCTGCAAAGACTTGGAAAAGAGATTAGAGGAATTGGAGACCAGAGGAAGAATGGACACCATCTAGACTACAACAGTGTTGAAATCAACTAAAATTCTTTTAAAAATCCAGAAGATTTGATTGGTTTGGTTTCTTTGTTTAATGGCATATTAACCTTTAGAGGTTATTTAATGTCAAAGCCATTCTCCTAGAAGAACAGTAGTGGTACTATTTAACCCATAGCTGGGAGGATAAGGGGGTTCATACTTTTGCCAAGGGTATTTGCCCGAATGTCAACGTTATAGCACGGCTGGAATACGAACTCGCTTACAACGATTCCGCAGTCCATCGCTTTAACCATTACACCACGAGGACACCCCCCCAGAAGACTTGAGGAGACTTGCAATCAATTGGACTTCAATGAAAAGTATTTGATAAAACCGGTGTGAAAACTCGCACAGAATGAAAATCTTTATTATAATTCTGCTGGAATCTTGTCCGTTTGTTCCCACACTACACTGATCCACATCTTCCTGTAGCCAAGCAGGATATTCTTCCACCCCACCTCACAATCAACTGGTATATTCTTCTACGTAAATTCTGTTGCTTCTTGAGATCAAACACTATCTGTAACTTAATTGGAATTTCCTTCCGCTAACTTCATCTATCAATCACTAAGTAGCATAGTAAACAGAAATTCTTGTAAAATGGTTTGCTGAAGATCAAATGAACTCCAAAGAGTTTAACAAAGTGCTATCGAAAACTAAAAAGGAAAAAGTTCCTCGGTACCGGCAATGAGGTTATCCACAGAACAGAATATGCAACTATATCATTTGTTGGCATTTAATTCAACAGAAATAACAAGATCAATATATGTGTATGAAGTATCATACAGATTATTATATATTTTATTTATTGTAAAATAAACAACAGGATTTATATGCAACAAAATTGTAAATCATTCTTTCATACTGAAATAACTCCTTTGATTTTTTTCGTTGTATGAAAATTTCACGGGTCCTATTAGTAATAACAATGCATAGTATGAATCAACTTTTTTATGTGTAAAACTGTTAAGGTTTTTTGTCTAAGATCATTACGTACCATATATTCGATCCCTAGAGTTTCTGACCTCGGACCAATCGCGTTTTATGACCAAGAAACCTATATTGCAAACTTAGTCTGCTATATTCATGAATTAAGAGTGCTCGATATCGTGGATAAAGCATATCTATCTTAGAATAGCGTAGACATAGTCAACGTTGCTTGGTAACTGTCACTTCCTTGTCTCTGTGTTCATCAGATTTATATGTGTGTTGAGAGAGAAAGAGCTATATCTATATCTATATACGGATAGAAGGGTTTCTTCTTGGTACATTTACCTAAAAACATCTTTTAAATTATTTCTAGTGATTTTTCCCGTCTTCGTACAAAGAGAGGGGAATAAAGCTCAAACTTCAACCAAAATTATCCAAAATATTCTCCTCGAGGGATTTTTACAATTCCTTGTCATTATCTTGGGTAGTTTTGAGATGTCATTGTTTTTTAATATCTTGGAGGAATTTTACATTAAAGGATGAGATGTTATTATGTATTTGGAAGAAAAAAACATCATTGTATTTTGTATTTTTCTAAAGTAGTCGTTAAGATAAAAATTTTAATTCATGTACTCATGTGGTACATGTGTGTGCAGTTATATATATATATATATATATATATATATATATATATATATATATATATATACCTAGATAATTAAATTTATAAATAGATGCATGCATTCATGCGAGGATCATCAAATAAGTTTCCAGACTTTTTTTCGTATAGGCACTTTTATTGATAGTACACACATGACTCTAGTCCCCTTCGAAGCAATCTCCTCCAGCTGCAATGCACTGGTTGTACCGTTCTGAAACTCCTGGAAGACCCCATGGAAATCTTCATGTGTGAGTGTCTCAATGACCTTCGTCATAGCCTCTTTTATCTCCTCAATTATCTAATGACGACAGCCTCTGAGCTTAGGGAATAACCAAAAGTCACGGGGAGCAAGGTCTCGACTATAGGGAGGGGGAGGAACTGTCTTGATACCTAGTTTGGCCAAATAGACTCTGACAAGGATGGAGTTGTGGACTGGTGCATTGTCCTGGTGAAAATGCCACTGATCCGATTTGAGGAGTGCTGGCCTCTTCCCTAGGAATCTATCCCTGAACTCCCTTAAAACCTCAACATAGTAACCGTAAACCTAACCCTAACCCTTTAGTCAACCAACTCTAGTGTACTGACTTCCTTACTCCTCCCACACTTCTCATCATCCCTCACAGACTCCCTGGCTTCCTTGAATCTCTTATGCCACTCAAAAACTGATGCTCGATTCATACAAGATGGTCGGTCCAAAAGCAGTCTGAAGCATTCCATACGTTTCTGTGGCATGTTTTCTAAGTTTAAAACAGAATTTTATTGCATATCATTCTTCAAAAATGTCCTCACGTTCAGATTGCATTTTTGCAGTTCACTAGCTGTGACAATCAGGCTTTAGTAGGGTGTATTCCAATTCCTGCTGTAGCTGTTCATTTGAATCTGAAATCATAAAAACTGGTCAGTCATCTCATGAGATGTATAGCAATAACATACTGAATCTTGAAGAGTCTTCGACAATTTTAAATGCCTGTACAAAAAAGTCTGGAAACTTATTGAAGGCACCACGTACGTACCTACCTACCTACATACATACGTATAGATATATTGGTAGATAGTTAGATAGATACCTAAATAAATAAAGGGATAAAACTTAAATATGAGAGTCGTTCAAAAAGTTCTAAGGCTCAACTAGAAAGCCGAACATATTTGCTATAGCCACCCACTACCTCTTAAAAAACAAGAAAAATTACTTCAGATTTCTGTCTTAATTTCTGTGCAAGTGAGTCCCATACAATGGTGACAGGTTTATGACAAATATAAATTCTGCATGAGGCTCAGAACTTGTTGAAAGACCTTCTTACGTACGTAAGTACTCAAAATCAGATTTATTAAAGTAATCTTACTTCAAAGATCAAAATTAAAATCAGTGGGATGGAGAAGAAGTATAAAACAATGTCTCTCAAATTCTTACGTACTCAAGCGTTAAATAAGTAATGTTTTCAAAGAAAGAAAAGGTAAATTTTGCAAAAGAAAATGTTGAAACATTAAAGAACTAATGAGCATCTAAGATGAAAAACAACGTCTTATTTCAAAAGTGTAATGGGAGAGAAAATCGTAAACAAAGGATTGTAAATCAAAACCAAATTGCTTACTAAAATAACCCTTGCCTGGCCTCTGCTATGCATTCTTGACTACCGACTATATCTGTGCGTAATAGACAGAGTTTTCCCAGTATCCGGCTACAAGTGCCGTAACAAAAACACATTAATCGTAATTAACTGTAGAGAATGCCGACGACCAAGTAGAACAACAATCTAGAATTACTCTTTCTCTATTCAGACGTTTTCTGTGATTCGTACAAGATGTTTAAACCAGGCCAGGATGTCAGTTGTATGGCTCACCGTACTGGGCATGGCTTCTGGCATTTACTTCTCAATTTTGAATGAATCAATAATCTTCAGGACAAAAGTTCGGTTAATCTTAGAAATACCAGCAATCTGAACTGAGATTATAGCAAAAGCTTTGTAGATTTTTATAAAAGCACGCGTTGGGTAATTGCTATCATCTTCGGAAGTGGATTCAAATGCCCAAGTTCAATCCCTAAACAATACCTTACCACTGGCAAAGTTATGCACCCTACTATTCTCTCTCCAGCTCTGGATAAATAGTAGGACAAACAGGGTTATTTTGCTTTGGTATCGCAACCGGTCAAGAAGAAGGAATTTTCTGAATTCAAACCAGACCAGGAAAGGGATGACAGAGTCAAGTTATTCCTGCACAAGAAACTCTACACTAGAAGCAGCTCTATGATCAACATAGAAAGACTAATCGTGTAACTTGTATAGGTTACATGATTAGTCTTTCTATGTTGATCTTCTGCAAGAAAATCACCAGAACATCCTTCTTTTTAAGACTTATATAAATCCTTTAATAGAAATATATAACCACCCTCAAAACCGAAGAAAAATATATTGTTTACAATTTCTAAATTATGAAAATCAGATATATGAAAGATAAGGTTAAGAAACATTTGAATTTATAATAAGAAATTTCAATTTTTTATATGTATATTAGTAAGTAAGTAAAGTTGGCG
This sequence comes from Sepioteuthis lessoniana, assembly GCA_963585895.1. Taxonomy (NCBI): domain Eukaryota; kingdom Metazoa; phylum Mollusca; class Cephalopoda; order Myopsida; family Loliginidae; genus Sepioteuthis; species Sepioteuthis lessoniana. The sequence goes on along the minus strand of OY757916.1, from coordinate 78,924,870 downwards.
ACCATAGTCGAGGGTGACCCGAAGGCTCCCTTTTCGATAGCTACTACACCGACGTGTAGGGGAGGGCGCTACTCCTTCCCTCGATTGCTCCACTTTACCCTTGATCCGTACCTTATAATGCTGAGTGTTAAGCAAGGAGGCATCAAGTACCATTTTTTGAGTCTTTGGTATGACTCGACCTGGGATTGAACCCAGATCTCCCGGGCCATTGGCGAACACTCTAACCGCTAGGCCGTTTTTGACATAAATATAAGACCACCAATAAAAAACTATAGAAAAGGGACTTAATTCAAATGAAAAGTTTATCATATATAGTCTACGTAATATAAAAGCTATTAAAACTGTAATAGTTAAAATACTTAAAGCATAAATAGCTAAAGGAACTAAATGATCTGAATTTGAGAAAAGCGAGATTACAGCTCTGAAAAGAGTCGGTAAATCTTAGAGAAATTTCGAAGGCCTTAGGACGCTGTAAAACAGTTATCTGCAATTACTTGAAAAGTCCAAATAAGTATGGAACAAGGAAACCGACTGGCATACCAGAAAAATTGTCACCACAATTCAAGAGAAGAATTGTTCCCGAAGTAAAAAAGAAAACTTTATCAACATTAAAAATATAGAAATTTCTAGTTGATGCTCCTAGCAGTACTAGAACAATTAGAAGGCATTTAAACAACGAAAAATTAAGCATAAGAAAATATTCATCGTCCAAGGTTCATTGTGAAGCACAAAGAAAAACGACTGGAATATGCTCGTCTATATCAAACCATGAGTGCTAAAGAATGGCAAAAAAGGTGTTTCCTTGGACGAAAACAAATTCAATTTAGACGGCCCAGATGGCTTTCAGACGTACTGGCACGCAAAAAAATTCCATAAGAGAATTACTCAACAAGGCATAGTGGGGGAGGATATCTTATGATCTGGGAAGGTGGAGTTCTCATCTTCAGGAAAACTTAAACTATAATTTTTCTGTGGTCAACAAAAAGCAGCAGATTTTGTGAAGATGCTAAATGATTTATCTCGTATAAAAAGGGTGTAGTCTATGAGGAGAAGAAAGGTGTTTTCAGCAAGATAAGCTGCTATCCACAATGCATTAATAAAAAAAAAGTTCTTACTTGAACAAAAAATATAAAAAAGACTTCTTGACCACCCAGCGTGCTCTCCAGTCCTATCGAATTTTTGTGGGGACTGATTATTGCAAAGGTTTATGAAGGAGGTCGACAGTACCCAGCAATTTCTGAACACTAAAACACAATCTTGGGGTCATGGGAAAAATATCATCGGTTCAACTTCAGAAACTAGTTGATAGTATGCCTACCCGAACTTTTGAGCTTTTCAAAGCTGACTCTGGATCTACAAAATATTAAATAAAAAAAATTGCTTTTATATTCTATAGTTATGCGCATGAGTCTTATATTTATGTCAAAACAAAATGTTAAAATTAAGCATAAATTTTTACCATATGCATAAAATGAATCGAAATTTCTTCATATTTTAAATTTAATTGTCTTTATGCCTTATCTTTTATATATCTGATTTTTATAATTCAAAAACTGTAAACAAGATCTTTTTCTTCATTTTTGAGGTTGGTCAGTCTTGCCGGCGCAGTCCCGGAATCACGGTCAAGCTGTCAAGAGGTCCAGAGAACGGCGGCCATGAAGCAGAACAAGTCCGAAGTGGGCCCTGAGAATGAAAAAGCGAATGTGACCGACTCAGAATACTGAATCGGTCAACATTGAAGTCAGCAACACATTCCCTACTATTTATATATATAGAGAACTCGGAGTCGGTCACATTCGCTTTTTCATCTCAAAGTGTTAGAGACTCTTTACGTTCAATCCCTTCAACCTTCCTTCTGTAAACAGAGGGATTGTTTGTTGGGATCGAATGTAATTAGTCTCTAGCCATCTGCTCTTTGCTACTACTACCCCACTTAGTGTTTTTTTTTCTTCTCGTTTCTCCATTCCTCTACTTTTTCCATTTACATTCCCCCTTTTAAATATTTTTCTGGCGTTAAGATCTTGACAAGAGCCAGACGAAACCGGTCGTTCAAAATTATATATTTTTTTAAAAATAATATATATATATATAAATATATATATATATATTGTTGCTGTATTTTTCACTGGGATTTCATACGGATTTTCCTCAAAATATACTAAAGTTTGAGTCCTGAATGTTGATGCTATTTTGGTTTCCATGGTGACTCCAAGGGCTTGGGCGTCATTTTTATTCTCGAAATCAAAAGGGTTGTGTGTGTGTGTGTGTGTGTGTGTGTGTGATAAAGAGAGATAAAAACGATGATGAGAACCTTTACTGGAGAATCATTAGGATATATTTTCAGTCTTGATATGTTTACTATTCGTGTCAATACATTTTTGGAATCTCACACAGGTGAACACTGACATTTTTTTAAATATTAGTATTTCTTTATAAGAAAAGCATAACTGGAATTGCTGTGGCTGCCTTGAAAAGAAATTAATAAAGTGTTGATATGGATGAAATGGTGAAAACTTTAAAATCATAATTTTATAAAAGAATTTTAAATATCCTGTCTACCTATCTATCTACCTATTTTATCATTGATCAGTTCAAGCCTTCTAATGAGTCATTTGACTCCTGGATGGAATGAATTCAGAAAATACTTTCGGCTCCCTCTAGAGTTATTTTCGAGAGGATGAATGATTTTTATAACTTCTCATATAAATGAAATGAACAAACAAGTGAGAAGAAAAACAAATTGGAGGGAAATTTACGGAAGAAAAGCATATTACTAGATACGAGAGGAAGAATCAACGGAAAAATGTTAATTGGCATTTTTAGAATGTGGTTGCGATATTTAAAGTTGATCTTGTTCAAGAAAGGTTTGTTAATCGTTTTATTGAGAGCTTCTGGGATTTGGAATTTTTGTTTGTCTTTTCTTTGTGTATCATAGAGGTATTTTTAGTTAAAATTTTTCTATATTTAGATTGCTTGAAAAAAATCATTTGGTGCCGGTCACATTTACCATCGCCAGTGGTCCACAATGGCAGAGAACAGTGAAACCTGGCGTCTCATCACCATGATATTTCCTCCTTTGAAAATGCCACCAGAGCTGCTCTCAAGGTCAAAATCACATAAAAAGAAACCTAAACATTGTGCCATCAAGTCCTGATCAGAACTTCGACTGCGACCATTGCAACCCAGCCTCAGATTTGGTTTGGTTTCTTTGTTTAATGGCATATCAATCTTTGTAGTTTATTTAATGTCTAAGCCATCCTTATAGATGAACAGTTGTGGTACTATTTAATCAATAGCTAGGATTTTAAGGGGGTTTATACCTTTCCCAAGGGTATTTGTCCAAAAGTGAACGTAATAGCGCGACTGGACTTCCAAGATGCTTACTACGATTCCGCAGTCCATCGCTTTAACCATTACACCAGGTGGACGCCCCCCTTGCTTCAGGTTTATCAGCTATGCACGTGTCAGCAGTCAATATGGAAAACCTCTTTTTTTATCTTCCATTTCATCAGACCAAGCAAGCCATGATGATCAAATGATATATGCGTATGTTCAGAATAAAACAGATGTCTTCATATTTGCATCATCAATATGTTATATATAACATAGAGTGATAATGCATCAGATAAGAAATCAGTTTTATTCTGGACAAATGTATATATCATTTTGATCAACATGGCTTGGCTTCATAAAACAAAGATCAAGGGGGGTATGCATGGCAAGTGCAGGCACACACACACACACACACACACACACACACACACACATATATATATATGTATATATATACGCTCGAAGAAAATGCCAGAAGAAAAATAGCTGAGGATGATAAGTTCTGTTTTGAAGCAATCCTGGAAGTAGCACAGGGAAAAGCAGTAATTGTATGGCCTCTGAACTTCCACCTTATAACCAATCCAAATAAAATGAACAAGACACGCCGGTTATTACTGGAGAAATAAAGATGAATTCATAAACAATTTTCTCTATTGAAATCCTACACATGGATTTACCAGTGATGGCCGAGCCGCCAAGACTTACATAAATTGGCTCTGTACGGACACGATATGTAGTCTAGAGAACCTGCAAAAGTCAATCGCTAATAGGATCGGATGGTGAGAGACAATCAAGCAACTCCGTGCTATCAGTATGATTTGATGATGATGATGATGATTCTATGTATGTGTGTGTGTAAAAAGTCGTAAGTTATTATCGTGTTTTATATTCTTATACTTACCTGGTCTTTGCTGGACCGTGTGGCATTCGTGCCGGATGGGGAATCAAAGTCAATGACAAATTCGAGGCCGAAAGGCCCCCAGATCGGCTGGCCCACCTTCGGGTGGGCGAGCTGCAACATTGACACCTTCGTCCCCTATGCATAGCACTAGACCTTGCTGTCTAGTTCAAGCTATAACTCAGCATCCGTGCCTGGAACCAGATTTGGGTTCGTGAAACTGCTTGGCTCATTAGACCCACATTGCATTTAGTGGGTCAATGAGCAGCATAGACCAGCAGGGTTCGAGCCTCAGCTCATGCCCGACCTTCCCCTCCTCTAAATCCCCACAATAATCGGATTTCGGGTCATTGACCTTGTGTCAGGTCCTGTCTAGTGGGAGTAAGCGACAAATAACTTTTATATTCTTGGTTCAATATATTGAGATAAACAGTAAATGCAATCGTGGATCAACTATTTCGTAGCTTGTCACAAAATTAATAGCTGAATTTTATGTGATTTTTTTATTCTGAAAATGTTTGATATCCGTGATTAACAGCCTTACTATATTAGGTGCATAGGCAAGGATTTTATTGAAAAATAAATATTTAAAATAAAAATATTTTCTTATCATAGACTGTGGACAGAATGATGAACCTCTCTCTCTCTCTCTCTCACACACACACACACACACTCACACATTTACACCATATATATATATATATATATATATATATATATATATAGATTGAGAGAGAGAGAAAGAGAGATAAGAAAACAAAATAACCTTAAACACTTTTTGTATATAACATCACCAAAACTAAAACTAAAAACTAAAAAACTAAAACTAAAAATATCATTAACCTCAAACAGTGTAACCAAAAATCATTCCAATTATAAACAGGAAGAGGTGGCAATTAAAGTATCATTTGTTGTTGAATATCACCGACTTATAGTCGGAAATTTTTGAAATTGATCATCTGCAGAAAATTTTATAACGGTTACCCTCATCAACGCTAATTACACTAGTCCCACCTCCACCACCCCAAACTATCTTTATGTAAAACTAATCTTATGTAATCTTATACCAATTGCGATATTACATCCACAACAACAATTATAAACAAACAACACTGAATTCTAATATACTCACATGGCCTCAATCTTTTCCTGTAGATTAACTTGCCACTTTTCAAACCTTTGCTTTATTCATATGCATATCATACAAGAACAAAAAACTCCAAATATTCGACATCAATTTGTTGATAGCAAAAACTGATACGATCACCCTGTCCTCGGGGATTAGACTGAATCGAATCTATCTCCCTGCTGAGAACCCCCCCCAAAAAAAACATTGGCGTCTTTAGTCTGATACTACATTGCATCCGATATCAGAGCTCTGAGGAATGTGAAGTCACCCCTTCGTTGTTAGTCCTCCAAGATCCACGCGAACACAAAGTGGTTGTACCCATAGGGTTCCATCTAAGGGATAAGAAAAATCTGTTTGAGATGTTTAGAATGATTATGAATTACATCTATTCATTGGTTCTTAAAAATGAATTATGAAGTGTTTACCGGTTTAAAACTACGTTTAATTGCTTGTAGTATTATTAGAATTGGATAGAAATAACTGAAACCATATAGACATCTACAAATTACTTTTATTAAAAAGTATCAATTACTAAAGGACATCTAGTGTCTTGTTAATTATTAAATTCTAGTAAAATGTCGGCCTGCTACGAGCAAGTTAATGCAATGAAATATGTTAAATTAAAAATACTAATGAAAGTAAGTAAATAAGAATGTATAAAAAAAATTAAACTTGTTTTAAATTTATTATAATTGATTAATTTTATGTAAAAATTATACATCGGATTACTTTTGATACGTTTGAACAGAAAACAATAATATAAGAAATCAATTACACCAAATAATTATCTATTAAACATGGTTTTGTTAGAACCGGGAAGCAAATTAGCTACACCATATATATAAACCTTTAATTCTGAGTGATATATAAAATACAATGCGGGATTTTAAACGTATTAAACCCACAGGATCACCCTCCGTTTTTTCCGGGGTTTGCGTTAGATGGATGATATTATACTGATGGTCTGGTTCCAAGGACCTTCCCTCGCAGCAATACGTTCTTAGCAGGACTGAACTCATCGCTTGGGGCTTGAGGCGCCCCGGTATGGTGAATGCAAATGGGATCAAGCATTTTTTATGATGGCCAAGTGTAAGTTTTGATTCGAATGTGTCCCTTCCCACATTGCCTAGTCGGCTGAAGCTGTAGAATAAACCGACTGCTTCTCTTCCGAGTGGTAAAACCACCAAAAGAGTGTCTTGGGTAGGACACTAATCAGTCTGATCGTGAAGTTCCAGTTATACTGGAGCTTTGGGGAATTCGGAATACCCCTTCACTGTCATCGCCCCCAGGTCCACTCTTGCCCGGAATGGTAGCACCTGGTTGGGTCCTATCTATGGATCAAATAGAACTATACTGTTTACATAAGAAACTGAATTGCTTGAAATAGAACTGTTTTGTCATTGAAACTGCTAAACTGAACTGTTTGAAATAGAACTGTTTTGACATTTAACTGTTTTAAACAGTAAAACTAACCAACCAACCAACCAACCCCTTCCCACAGTAAAATGAATTTGTGTCAAATTCTGACTTGGTGGTAAGTCGGTTGAATGCTAACACATCAATCCCTCAGGTTCACCCCTCTTCTTTTCTTGGCCCCTCCATTTGGTAAGTTGGTTATACTGTCACGCATTAATAACGTGGTCTGTTTTGAGGTAAACCTATCTCTGACTCTTATTGAGACATCGTTAATACATGAAATATGATTCAGATTCCTTATCTATTATACTTTACGTAAGCCGTCTCAAAGATAAGTTGCTATCTAAATGTACAATATACATACACATATACGTATATGATTGTATAGATACAGTCAACGGCGTTGGGCGAATGTCAGTCTCTCGCCTATGCGATCATCAGACAAAGAGACTTCGATGTAGTAAGTATCCATTTACATAGTGTTGAGTGGAGCATGATTGGAAAGTTAATCCAATTTTTAGGGCATTCAGGGAAGGGCGGTCTAGTTTATTTACGTGGTTATATTGTATTAATTAAGTGATTTGTTTATTTTTTCATTGTTATGTTTTATTTTTTATGTTTTTATTTGTTTTTATTTATTCTTACTCATTTTCGTTGTATTTTAGTTATTTCTTTTTGTCATTTGTATGATAAATCTCTGGAATCGTTATTTTTCAGGTGGCTTATCAGGAATTTGTTTTCATGCCTACTGTTGGATATACGATCTGATCGTCTTTTCAGAAATATATTTTGTTCCGGAAAGTTAGTTTTGGCAATATTTTTTCAAGTCAAAGACTACAGAGTTTTAAGGCATTATTGCAAGATAGTGTTACTTTTTTTTTACTTTCCCTGTCTTTGAGTTCCTAAATGTGCGTAGAAAGTGGTGTGGGTGTTTGTATTTTTTTAGCGTTAGATTATGTTTTCAGCGTGTGGGTCTTCAGTTTCCAGAGACCTTCTACATATGTTCTATTTTCAATATTCTGCACTCTTTCTTTAAAGGTAGTGTCCTCGTGGTGTAATGGTTAAAGCGATGGACTGCGGAATCGTAGTACGCGAGTTCGTACTCCAGTCATGCTATTACGTTCACTTTCGGGCAAATACCCTTGGGAAAGGTATGAACCCCCTTATCCTCCCAGCTATGGGTTTAATAGTACCACTACTGTTCTTCTAGGAGAGTGGCTTTGGCATTAGATAACCTACAAAGGTTGATATGCCATTAAACCAAGAAACCAAACCAAATCTTTCTTTAAAAATATACCAAACTACACACACACACATATATATATAGAAAGAGGAAGAGGCACAGCTACTCATGTATATAAATTAGTTATGCTGCTTTTAATATGAAAAGAATTTGACGTCATTCAGTAGGATTGAAGCCGTTTATATTGTTAGATTTTTATCAAACTTGGGGTAATTTTTAATTGAATTTAAATCCTGATAACACTATTTTTTCTAAGACTATCTAATCCTCATTAGCCACTCCTGCAGGGCACCTCGGGTGGTGTAATGGTTAGCAAGGTAGACTAGCAAACCTACACGAGTGAGTTCGATTCTCATTGTGTGCCCAATTCATGCGGCCTTGTGCTACATCTAAGCAAAAAAGCTTAGTAAATTACCTCATTAGCCACTCCTGCTAAAGCTTGATAGTAACTTTCTAATAAACGCTTACCTTTCAGATTAGCCGATTTCATTTCTCTTCTTTGTAAACAGTTACAAGCTTAGTTTTGTATGAAACTAATTGTTGACTGAAATATTTGAGGATCAATTTTAAAGTTTTACTTTTAGAAAATCGCCCGAAATAAACGTTTCTGACACAAAATGCAATAATTATTTTCACATGAATAAATATTTTTTTTTTAACCTTTATCCTCTTGACTTTTAGATATCCTATAATTGAGCTGAAAAATACAAATAAGAAATGTAAGCAAAACACGTTCAAACTTTGTTCAAAGTCATTTTCAAAGCTTGACTTTAATGATTTTCGTCCGTTTAAGATTTCATCATGGAGCCTTTTGACATTGTTTTGTTTCCTCAACAGGAGTTTCTTGACATCAATTCTGCCATATTGGCCTGCTTCACAGTGCTTTCTCCACACAGTGGATGTTGACACTTTTTTAACATCTGTTCAGTTGTGCATTGATGTTTGGAATAGTCAGCCGCCTGTCACGTAAACTGGTTACTCTGATGAAATTGTCCTCTGCATAGGTAAAACAGGAAGTATCAAGCAAGCAGTCATCATCATCATCATATCGTGCCGCTAGCACGGATATCCCTGACCCTCTCTCGCCACTTCTCCCTATCATTCATCGCTTCTGGCCGGTCTTCAGGGCTACATCCCGTATCCTCACATAAATGCTGTATGTATGTTCGAGCTGGTCGTCCTGCTTTTGCTTGGCCATATGCAGGGGTCCATAGGAGTACATCACTGATGCGTTCGTCCTTGCTTCTCCAGCAGTGTCCTGCGTGTCTGGTTCGTCTAACTTGTATAGTTTTCGTGATGGGAGACAGTCGGCCATATAGTTGGTGCCTTGGGGGTGTTGCCGCCAGGACTTGCTAAATATTGCTCGCAGCATTCTTGTGTAATTGCCGTCTAGCGTCTTCTTCAGTCCTTTAGTTAGCCTCCAAGTAGTGAATCCATATAGCAGTATCGATACGACCGCTGCCTGGAAGAAACTGCGTTTCATTTTATCGGTCAGGTCTGATTTCCATATGATCGAGAGCCTATCGATACCTGTTCATGCTTTCGTTAGCCGTGTGTCGATGTCTTTTTCGGTTGATGAGACGCTGCTTCCTTGGTAGGTGAATTTGTCTACTAGTTTCAGAAAGGTTCCGTCTAGTGTGGAAATGTCGCCTGTTTGGTTATAACACATATATTCAGTTTTGTGTGCATTGACGTGGAGTCCAATGCCTGCGGTGGCTTGTTCCAAACTATGCTGTAGTGTTTCGGCTTGGTTGGGTGTATTCGTCAGTAACGCGATGTCATCGGCGTAGTCGGAGTCGGTAATTGTTTTTACTCAACCATATTGTAACTGCTCTCGCTGAAGGAAAGTGACTATTCATCGCAGTAGATATATTAGTAGAGCTAAGACAAATCTGCATGACATTTCTTACCTTTATATTAAAAGTAAGGCTTTGTGAGTCTTTAATTATAAGCAATCGGGATGGTATTTCTGAGCTTGAAACGTTGGACTTATGTTGTACTGTAATATAGAGTTCCACTTGAAAATTAGAGTTCACGTTTTAAAAGAGTAAGTATAATATAAAAAAAATATATAAACAAAACTGTAATATCTAGTCAAAAGGTCGACAGAAATATACGAACTGATGGTTAAAGAAAGAAAATAGTCATGGGAAATGCAGTTATGTGAGAAGGGATGAGTAACTTTAAGGATAAGGCATTAATCAATCTCTTCAACTTTCCTGAACTTTTGAATTGTGTTGTTTACATATATTTGAACAATCTGAAATAGATAATCTCTGTATGTTATGTCTTATTTATAGATGAGTACGATGAACCCCAATGTTAGGGAAATTTCAAGATGTCTATCTTTAAAGTGGAAAGAATAAGAAAGCCTTAAAAATCTCTTGTAAAATTCCGTTATTTATGTTAAATTTTATTTTGTTTACTTTTATGAAAATAAAATTCATTTTTCGTTGAAAATAATATTATATCGATCAAGAGAAATAGTTTTTTTTTAAGCAATCCGAATTTCGTTTTAAGTAGAATAGTCGACATGTTAATATAGCGCAACGTGATTCAGTTTCAGGGACTCTTTTTTATTTGTATAAAAAATGTAGACTCTAATGGATGCACTTAATAAAATAAGCAAAACAATTTGTCAGGTAAATTTATTCATTTATAAATGACAAGTAAATGATTTTTAAAAAGCCTATGACAACTCTGCTTGCCTCAATGTGAGAGTAATGTTTCAATCAGATTTTATCAAACAGAAGTTTTAACACACATTACGATGAAAAAGAAAAATTCTGAATGTTTAAGATCCTAAAATAAAACATATATATAATCAAATAATGCTTACTTTATATATATTTGGTCTTATATATAATGTAAAATGGCTAGAGAGAGGGAGAGATAGATAGAGAGAGAGAGAGAGAGGAATTATTCAAAATATTTTTACTTTTTCTTTCAATATTAACAAAAATGAATTAATATCAAAATGTAAACACGAAAACAAATTCCTTATAAAAAAAGAAAAGGAAACAAAACAAAGCGAAAAGAATAGAAAAGAGTTCTGAAATATAAGCTAATATCACATCAAATAAAATTATGTTAAAATACACGCGATCAGAGGAAAACCAAAAATGCCCATTTGCAATATTATATCAAACATAAAATGTCCATTTGAATAATTTAATTGAGCATGAAACAGCTGTCAGAGACTATTGAATAAAAAAACATTGATTATAATTGATTAATATATTGTATTTTCGTTGAGTCGGTAACTTAAAGTTTTGCATAGGTAAGACAATAATTTGAGAGAAAGTTTTGGTTTGCTTTGGTTTAGTTTTATGGTATATTAACCATTGTAGGTAATCTAATGCCAAATCTTTTTATACAATAATATTAAATAATATGATAGGTAATCCTATTTTGTAGAAAACATTTTTAAACGAGCTTGAACTCCTTTTTCGCAGTTGTTTGCACGCTGTTAAATGATAAACAGTTCTATTTCAAGCAATTCAGTTTAGCATATGTCATTTGTCTGCATTCAGTTTGAATGGGAAAGAGTTCTATTAGACTCTTAGATACCACTCCGGACAAGATTGGACATGGAAGAGATGGCAATGAAGGGATACTCCGCATTTCCCAAAGCTCCAGCATTACTGGAGCCTCACCGTCAGGCTGTTTAGTGCCCTATACAGTACACTCGTTTGAGGAGTCTTACCCCTCTGCAGAGATACAGTTGGTGTATTCTGCAGCCTCAGACGATTGGGCCAAAGCCATGTCGGGTGTAAAGAATCATTTCATGAAACTACATATCCCTAGTTGCTTAGTTTTCTAATGATATTCATATAATTCTTCAATCATTTTTCTAATATATTATTATATGATAATCTATAATATACCGTTAAGATTTGTATACGTCTTATAACACAGAAAAAGGCTACATATTGTAACAGCGTTGAAATGCTCATAGAATAAAGTCATTTTCAACTCAATTTGCAATTTAGAATTAATAGTGCGGGGTCAGCAATTGTATTCATTCAGATAGTTCAACTTTTTCAAAGGTCTTATCGGTTTGATGCAAATTCTTGGATAATTATTTATTATCAGTCATTTAAAATTTGAATTCTAAAAAATAGATGTAACTTAAAATTGAGCTCATTGGCTACTGAGGAGATAGCCCTGTTTGTAGAGCTTAGACTACGCTGTCTCCCCTGCTGAGGAATCAAACCCCCACATGCAAGAGAGAGAGAGAGAGAAGAGCTTTGGGGTATAACAAACTGCGTGTTTCAGTTCTGGAGATAGAAGGATTGGGGTGTATGCATTCCTTGTCATTACTCCAGGTTCAATTTGCTCCTAAGCGGCAGTACCAGTTGTCTATGTGTAAAATGGATACGTTTAAAAATTATTCATATCCTCGAGGAGCTTGTGTAAGAGGTACTCTTAGAAAATAACAACAAAAATGTAAATATGAATGGGTTGTTTGTTTGTTCAGTTTTTTATGGCACATCAACAATTGTAGGATATTTAACGCCAAATTAAGTTTACACACACACACACACACACACACACATATATATATATATATATATATATATATATATATATATATATATATATATATATATATATTACCTGTTAACACATTTTTAGATAACATTTTTAAATGAGCCAGAGCTATTTTTTAACACAGTTATTGGGTTTCACGTTTTTCCATCTGACACGAATATTTCTGTTGACTTTAATCATTTGTTTGAACACAGCTAAATAATTTAAAGTAATACTATTTAACATTTACAGTTTTATTTAACATCATTTATTTGTTTGCTCACTGTTAAATGGTTATAATTATGCATGTATCATTTGTAAGTGAATAGTTTGTAGGTAATTAATTTTTAAATGAGTTAGAATTAATTTGTTTACACACGAGTATTGTTATTGTTTCTACACAGTTAAATGGTTTCAATTATGTTGATCTAACGCTAATATTTCTCTTTTAGTTTGCACACAGTGAAGTGGTTATAAGTGTTGCTATTTAACACTAATTACTCTATTTAACACTATTCATTTGCACAAAATCAAATTCTTCCAAGTATTGCGGTATATCGCTGACAATTCAATTAAAAATCAGTCATTTGTTAAAATGCAGTTAAATAGGCAAACAGTTCTATTTCTAACAATTTGATTTAACATGTCATTTGTTTGCATTCAGTTTAAATGTCAAACAGTTCAATTTGATCCATAGATAGGAGTCTATCAAGAGTTATCTCCCCGGATCAGAGTGAACCTGGGAGTAATTGCAATAAAGGAGAACTGCAAATTTCTCAAAGCTCCAGGGGTGGAGCCTCACCATCAGATTGTTTTGGGGGAGTCCTACCCCTCTGCAGGGTGGAGGTCAGCGTATTCTACAGCTCTACCTGACTGGGCTTTTGAACAGGTTGAAACCCGTCAAAATCTATCAATCATTTAATGTATGCATGTTAAATTAAGTTTGATCGTGTTTGTATTTACTTGACTGAGCCATGTTCAGCACAGTGTAGTTATACATGTTTATGGATCCGTTAATCTCCTGTCCAATAAACTCACAACTTAAAGAAAACTTTTAAAAAAAAGATCTTTTTTTTTACTTGGCTAAGTAATGACTAAGTAAAATTCTTTTTTTTTTTTTTTTTTTTTTCATTAGATCATATATTCTTCAGAGTGGGTATTTTTACTATAAAATACGCAAATCTTCCGAGACGAAAATCGGATAATGATCTCATGGACATACCCAGTACAAGATAGAAGTATGAAAACACGATCTGCAGATAAAGGGAAGCAGTATTTTTAGACGAATTATTCCCTAAATTCTATACTGTTTGCATCAGCCTCAATATTTAAGCATAAAATCTTGATCCTTCGATATCCTGATCCTTGGAAGTAATTCTTAACACTTAATGTCAAAACGTACCACATAAATGCTTCCTGATCCGACAGAATCAAGGAATCGATATAATAACAGATTGAAAGTTAGAAATACAACCGGATTTAATGTCCAAGGGGAATTGTGAACGCAATGACTTCTTGTTGAAAGAGAAGGTCCCTCGAATTATGTTTACGTGGTATGTTAGGCCAAATAAATCTATATCCCATTGAAGTTCTAGTTGGCCTGCAAGCAAGAAGAACTTAGAGAATAAAGCGACCCCAGTCGAGTTTGCTACCGAATGAAAGCCCCAGTTGCACGATATCGCTCTGAAGATCAGTTTCTATCTATCTATAAAGTAAATTTCACATTATGGTTGTATATATTGTAATGTAGAGGCCACTTGCTTCGATCAGTGAATATGATGGCCGGATGTGTGACCAATAATAAAGGTTCAATAACCAAAACTCTCGCCCTAGATGCAAAAATAGTAAAACACAGGAATTACGGATTTTTGTAAAAAGTCATTCGGTTAGTTATTAATTGGCTGAGTGACAAAGAAATTCTTAAATTCCGGGGCTAACAAAACTCCCTGCTCATTAGGAGTGGACTATGATTTAGTAAATAATTCATTTTTACTTCATCGACTCGAGAATACAACTTCACATCTTACAGTTTTTGAGACCGGTTCAAAGGGAAAATGTGATATCAGCAATAAAGTGAGTGGTATTTTTCTGTGACCACCAGTCACTATCTTTTCATCGCGTCTTTGTCTTCTTTGAGACCCCTTAACTCCATAATATATAGGTCACCATAATCCAAAAACAGGTATGTAATAACGAGAGTATTACTAAAGTAATTTAAGATATTTTTTCCGAGTGACTGAAGCAATTTCCCTGGTTAATTTTCGACAGAAAAATAGTTTAGTGAGGTCTGTATTTGTGCCGAGAGTCATTTTTTTTCTCAAACATCAACAGTTTTAATATAAGAGGGATAATTATGAAATGTTAATTAGAATTATTAACTCCTTTCTAAATAGAAGCATCAATATCATCATGAACTGCTGTTATATCGGAAATTCAATGGGTTTTCAAGTTATTATTTATTCTGATTAGTTATTACTTTCATTCTTAATTTTTGGTAGTTCTTTATACGATTCATTTGGTATATTGGCGTTAAGAATGCAATGCGTATTAAAATCATTTATTCCTTTCTAAATTGTGCTCAATCAATGGGGCTTAGTACTCCCTGGCTATATACCTTGCAGAGAGGTATGACCCCACCAAAAGAGGTGAGGCTCCAGGAAGTGTGGAGTTAATCTTCATTGCCATTACTTCCAGCTCCACTCTGACCCAAAGTGTTACTTCATGTTAGGTTCTCATCTATGGATCAAAATCATTCGTATTCAATAGGACACTGGGCCAAAAATCATCTTAAAAACAACACAAAAATATAAATACGAATATATTGTGAATGCAATTCTCTAACATCTAGGCATAAGATAACCTGAGACAGATTGTCAATCAACCTTTTCGAACTAGAAGCATCAATATCATTAAGTATCATTGTTAGAAATGGAACCCAAACAGATTCACGTGTCGTCAAATGATAAACTAAAGTGCTGTATTCAGCTGAACCAAGATTTTAGGGGAAAAGGGCTTAGGACTCAGTTTATTGATCGGCAGAAGCGAGAGAAAACACTTAATGGAAATCGTGACCTTTCTGAATGAAAAGTAAAAAAACAAAATTCAAGACTTCAGGCAGCTGAGTGACATCTGATGAAAATAGCCAAAGGCCAGGGTTCTTTAACACTATGCAGGTTTCAGAATTAGGAGTTTCCTCCATCTTGTGTAATATTCCAACCAGCTCGATTGTAACATTTATATCTCAGCAGTACCAGAATTTGTTTCAAACTCTCCGACTTTAAAGTATCAGATGTAGTGTTTCTTTATTTTCCCTTCTTTTCTTTTTAATCTACGACATTCTGTTCGTGATTTTCACTTTAGAATGATTTATTTATATCGCTTTACTTTACTTTCAAGCAGAACTTCACTTCGTTAGTTGACGAGTCCATCTAATGCTATTGATTACAATTTCCACATATCCACACTATTGTTTGTTTACTGTTGCCAACTGCAGTGTGTTAAAAAAAAAGATTTTCATCAGGTTGATTTTTCCATGAGAAAACAGACACAGTTCATTACGTCTTCTAAGTTCCGAGTCGGTGGTATTTGGTCAGAACAACTAATTTGACCAGTCAGCGGAGCTAAAACTACACTGACTGAATCCCATAAGTATTAGACTCCAACAAAGATCATTTTTTAAGTGAAGTAAAGCTGCTTTAAATTCATAGCTTTCCTTCTCTTTGACGGGCTGCTTACCAAGTCTGTCCTACTGTTAACTCATAGCGAGAGAGAGAGAGAGAGAGAGAGAGAGAGAACAAAAATATTCAGGCTTTTCCCCAAATACGTTAGCATGAAGTGAAATGCAAACAACCTCACCTAGGATTTCAACGCAGCTCATCGATTTTTTTCCTACAGCGATAACCGTTACGCAAATATACCTCCTAGACATGACACTAAACTGCATCTGATAGTGAGGCTCCTATTCTAGAGATCCGTGATTTGTGGATTACCCATTCATTGCGATTACTCCCAACTCCATTCCATAACCGGAGTTGTAGAACCTGTCAAGTTCCATTTGTGGTGCAAATAAATATTTTTAATAAGTAAGTTGGCGACCATAATCGAGGGTGACCCAAAGGCACCCTTTTCAATAGCTTCTACACCGAGGTAGAGAGGAGGGTTCTATTCCTTTCCCTGGATTGCTCCACTTTACCCTTGATCCGTGCCTTATAATGCAGTGTTAAGCAAGCCGGCATCAAGTACCATTTTTTGAGTCTTTGTTATGACTTGACCTGGGATTGAACCCCGGTATCCGGGACCATTGGCGAACACTCTACTAATTAGGCCAACAGCCCGGTTCTTTACAAATACAAATAATTTACAAATGATTATTATTAGTTAATTGAATACCATGTGAAGAAAGTTGAAAAAACTAAATAATCCAAAATTTAATGAATTTATTATGAAAGTCGACGTTGAATGTTTCTGTTCTAATAACAGTCTTCATGAAAAATGTTGTTAAAATAGCAATGGATGTTCGATGAAATAACAGGAGAAAAGAAAGTGTGAATATTATATTTCATTATACATAAATCGCAATTTTAACATTTTTCATGAATTTAAAGTCCCTATTAAGGTTATTACAACCGAAACGTTCAACTCGGCTTTCATAATAAATTCATAAAATTTTGGATTATTTTGTTTTTTCAACTTTCTTCACACTGTCGAATTTATTTCCTTATTTACTTCTGTATAACCGCGTAAAAACAAATGACTATTATTAAATAAAAATAATCATTTGAATCAATATAATCATTAGTATCAAATAGGAATGCTTGAAATTATACAACTGTTTGAAAGTTGAATGATATCAAATATTCATATCAAATACAAATAATTGTGTTCAAAAATCTCTTACGTAACAATTATACAAAAAATGTTAATATAAACGGACAATGAACGTGATTCCCTAAATTCAACTCATAAAAGAACCCTAGACGGGTTAACATACCGTTATAATCAATTAATTGATCATAAGGTCGGACAATATTAACTATATGCTTAATTAAGTGTCAGTTGTCTGCAATGCGAAGTTTATAAACGTGAAAATTTCAAAAACCAACATAGAGCAGAAGTGGACGTATTATGTGTCATTTTTCTTATAGCTTTGATAAAGTCAATAAGTGAAAATTATAATGCAAGGGCTGCCGCCCACAAGGTCAATTTTTAAGCTGAGTTTATGTTATACCGGAACTATATACTCAGTGACTCTTTTTAGTATGACAACGGTAAAGATATAAATGGACGGTGTCTGACTACTTCAGGGGAAAAAGCGTTAATCGCTCTCTGATAGACTTGCCAACTCTTCGGCTTGTACCTGTGGAATACCTGTATTGAACCAACGATACAACAGTTTACCAGATGGAAATTTAGAGTTTTCCTTTTCCAAGAACGGTTGCTATACCAAAGTTAAAGAATTTAGTCTGCCCTACTAGTTACCCGTAGGTGATAGAGAATAATTGGATGCCTTCCTTTCCCAATGGCATCCACGTTATATGAAATGCAACCGGCCTCCTTCAGGATTTGAAGTCAGGTCACCGTGTCCATTACCTTGGGTGATAACTGTTACACTACGAGCACCTCTGAAGTACAAATATGATTTACAACAGAAAAATCATTAGTGGATCATGATATTTTCAAATAGCTTTCAAAATGCATTCATTCAGAAATTCTATTTGTATTTCTGAGAATTTGCAACTGATACCAAGCTGTCAAAATGAGTCAATATCAATGCTTAACACACATACACTTATACATCTTCTTCCATCTGCTGTGAGTAAATAGTTGGGCATAGCTGTGTCTTTAGTCTTGGAAAGGCAACCGGTCTAGGAGACGGTAAAACTCTGAATTCAAACCAGTTGCAACTTAAACTAAAATCCTGGCCAAGCGCTACATTCTATTCATGGTGGAGAGGTTGAGTAAATTCGTGAAGTTGGTGGGTATAGCATAAGTTATCACTGTAGGAAATGGTTGTGGTAACCCGTGTTAATAACTTGAATAAGGCTGTTTAAGACTCACTTACCGCTAATACCCTTGACAATGGCAAGACTTACTCTCTCTTCTCTCGTCATGTACGTACTGAGGCTCTATAAATATCGGATTGAAAATTCTCAAAAATACAACTTTAAAAAAAAATAAGCTGCCAAAATGAGTCAAAATTAATGCTACGTATACACATATATAAAATAAAAATTTGCTTTTAAATCGCTCTAAATAAGTAAAATCTAGTTTCATACCTGCCAAGAAATATCACATCTGACGATGTGGGAATACAAACCAACATGAAGGTCGGCTACGTAAAATATATAATCATAAGTTTTACCCTATTTTATCATATTTTACATTTGAACTCTCTCTCTCTCTCTCTATCTCACACACACACACATACACACACGCATATATATATATATATATATATATGTAAAACAACCCGTGAATTGAATGTGTTCTTGTTGTAACGGCAGTCAACAATGATATTGAGCCTTCTGCATCAAGGAAGCAGGAAGTATTCTAATGAGTATATCATAGCCATTTCATTTATATCAACAATTCTGATGAATTAGAATGAAATCTGGCGTGTATTAAGACCTCCAAAAAAATTATCATTAGTTGCAATTTGAACTGGAAATATTTATTCTCTAAGGAAAACCATTTTAAGAATATTGCTTCAATAGAAGTGTTGCAATGATGAGCTGTTATTTTGGGGGATGCTACGGCCATATATATATATATATATATATTTGTGTGTGTGTGTGTGTGTGTTTGTATTTTCTATTCATGCGAATTTGATACAGAGTGGAAATTTACTAAGCTTTTTGCTTAGATGTGGCACAAGGCCATATGAAAGGGGCACCCAATGAGACTCGAACTCACTCGTGTAGGTTTGCTAGCCGAGCTTGCTAACCATTACACCACCAGAGGCGCCTTGAATTTGATACAGAGTGTTTCGAAATGTTTGCTCTTCTGTGGAGATAAGTTTATTCGATATACAGTGCTAATATTTTGTTTTCACATAGTCCACACTTGCCATATTCTCCAGAGTGCTTAACCCTACTTTTTGCTGTATTGTTAAAATACGCCTTTGATACTTGTTTCACTTGCTTGCTTATTGCATGCCTCCTCAGCAGAGACACGTTTTCTTTCCACAGCTCGACAATATGAGGTCTAAATATATGCTTGCCAAGTTGAGCATTTTCTTCGAAACCATTTTCTTTTAAATTTAAATTCTTGGGTAAGCACGAAGTCCTGTTTTTTTTTAATTACTTGGGAAGTGTTGCAAATACCAACACAAATGTTTTTATATGCAGGATATTATAGCTGAACGATATGCAGTTGATACTGATTCCCAGTTCCGTAAGATTGTCCAAATAGTCTGCATCTCTATTAAACGTATTCCTATAGAAGTGTTAACATTTTTTGAACTTCTAGTATATATAAACGTCATTATCATCAAGCTGTACTGATAGCACATAGTTCCTTGACTCTTTCTCACCATCTTTCCTTATCATCTATCGCTTTTAGAGGGTTCTTTTAGACTGAATTCAGTGTCCATACAAAGCTTACGTAGTTTATGAGTTCTCTCCTTTCGTCACCAGCAGTATCCAACATGTCTTGTTCGTCTTGGAAGGTTTACGAGATGGGAGATAAGTGGCCCTACAGCCGCTGTTTTTTTAGATATTGCGTCTAGAATTTAAAAAAAAACGAAGCATTTTTTTCGTTAGTGTCTAGTTAGTTCGTTAGACACTAGTACTGGGACAGACATAGGTTAGAAGAAATTTTGTCTTACTTTACGAAGATATCAGATTTCTGTATGATCGATAACATGTCAATAACAGTCCACACTTTCACTAGACGTATGTTGATATAACTTTCAGATGATGAGATATTGCTGTCGATGTATTTGAACTGATGTACGAAGGAGTGGTGGTCTACTAGTCTACCTCACTCTCGATGACACCGTCGCTAAACTATAGAAAATGTCAACGAGGACTAGTTTAATATCAAATTTCGCAATCATTCAAAAATATACGGTGCAGCAAAAAATAAAAAAATAAATAAAAACGTGTCCAAAAAAGCGTTTCATCAAATTTATTAAATGTTTCTGTTGCACTTCATATTTGGTAGAGAATTTGATCTTGTATTCCATGTTCATGACATTTGACCTTACACATTTGTAAGAGTTCAAAATTACCCAGCTGAACGTGAATGTTGTGGAGCAAACAGGAACTGCTTAGATGCATATACATATTAAACTTTGATGAGACTGATTCATATTTTATTTTTCAGTTTGGTGATACAGTTTAAAAACTGATCACTTTCTAAAGATCTCATAAATCTTTTTTTTTGTTGTGCGTGTTTACTCAACCACTTCACCAAGGGTAGGATGTGGCACATGGTCAATTTTCAAACAGAGTAAAATTGAATTTAATTCAAAGTTTTCTTTTTTTTTTCACTGTTTGCCTAACTCAGACTAAAAAACCAAGCCCTTCTATTTACCCACAACTGGAGGGGAAAAAGAATCATGCCTTTTCCAAGGATATAAGCGTAAAGGGAAACTGAAACAGCCTCGTCCATGATTTGAACTCGGGTTGCCGATTCCATTTCCGATGAGGATAACCGTTACACTATGCATGCCTTTTTTGTATTAATTGTAAGTATATATACCATGTTTATATAAGTATGATGCTGCTTATAGCCTCCCTTTAATGTTCTTTTGCTTCTCTTTCAGTATATTGATCTCTGTACTCAATCAAACACGGTTTACCTAAGAAGATAAGCATTGATTTCTTTTGTGATTCTCACGATAAGAAGCAGAAGGGATAATATTTAAACTTGACATCACCCCCACCTCCAGACAATCAGTTTTTCTGTGCAGCTGGTGACCACTCTGTCTTTAGACTGATTTACACTGTTGACCGCTCTCAAGGCCCAAAGACCAATACACTTTATCCTGGATTTGAAAAGCTTAGCACGAGAAGCTGATCATGCCCTTCAATGTCAAGAAGGATAAATGTTAATAATCGATCTTCTTTGATATTTGCTTGTCCCTTCATTCATTAAATAAATAAAAAAAATAACTGTCATCTTCTTAATATTGCTTGCTCGATCGATAGATTATTTGATCGATGGATATACAGACTGACTTCTGCGAAGAAGTTTGTTTCTTGATGTTTGACAGTTATGCGTATCTTCTTTTCTTTCCCTACAACGATAGCTACACGATGTCAATAAATTTTTAAATAATTTTTTTGTCAGATAAATTTACTGGATTATTTTTACTCTTTTAAATTGTAAATGTTTTCTTTTGACACAAGAGGCTCAAATATATACTCTTTTTGTATGTTTTTCTAACAAAAAATTGTCTTAGGCAGATAATGTTTTGCTGTAACGCATCAATTCAAATGGCACATATAGCACAAGTACAAACATATCAACAGAACAAGATAGATAGATAAGAACAGGCTAAAAGACTTATAAAGGTTGATAGACAGATTCTCTATTATTTCGATATTCAACTTGGAAACCGTGAACTCGTTGAATTTCCGTTGTAACGGTGATTCATTATGATATTGATATTTCTATTTAGAAACTTGCGTAAGATTTAAGTTAGCATTTATTGTTATTTCCGTTATATCAAAAATTTGAATGAATAAAAGATGATCATTAGTCAGAAGACAGATCTCACAAAACAATTATTAAGTTGTAAATTGGACTTAAATTTGCTTTATTATTTACGTTAAATCATTTTAAGTGATTTGCTATAATAAAAATAGTGTTGCGATGTGCCCTTTATATATAACTATTTATAAAGAGAATCGAATAATGATTTCCCAAATATCCATTCATGGCGCCAAAATTTCAGGTATTGTTAGAGTCATGCCTGAAAGGATTCTAAATTGTTCATAGAAAATAGAGCTCATGCTGTTTTTTTTTTTTTTTTTTTTGGTTGAATATATCTCTCTCCCTCTATGTCTCACTTTCTCTTGTTGCAAAAACGTTTCCGCCTTGCTAACTTACTTTCTTGGAAATCATTGAGGGAGTCAGATGTATCTCTCTTTTTCTATATGCACTCAGTCAGTCAGTCAGTCAGTAACCAGTCTCTCTCTCTCTCTTTCTCTCTCTCTCTCTCTCTCTCTCTCTCTCTCTCTCTCTCTCTCTCTCTCTCTGGACGGTATAGGGTTTGGGGCATCCATTTTATCTCGTCGATAATCTAGCCTAAAAAAAGGCCCAGAAATCTAATCTTGAAATAATAATTTAAGTAAATAATTGTTAAATTTTAGAAGTTTTCAAGGGTATCAGATATATGTGAACAAATCTGAAGCCGTTCTCTATTCCCCACAATCGGTGTAAACAAGACAGCAACCCAAAGTAAATAAACGATTAAAAAGTTCCTTGAATTGGAATTATTATTCTGCCTTTACTAAAAAGAAAGCAATGAGAGTCCTCTGACAATCCATACGTCATATAGGTAATTAATGATAGCTTTATCAATATACAACACAACTTGTTGGATTACCTTTGTAAGAACGGTTCATTATATTATCGATGCTTTCATTTAGGAAAAATCAATTATTCTTAGCATCCCATAGGTATCGCTGTTATTTCAATAATTTAGATAATTAAAAATGTCATTCAGAACGTTAGTTTCATGATCTTATCATTTATTTGCAGATTGGACTGAATATTTCTTTATTCTTTAAGATAATTCTAAGTGTATTCCCTAAATAAAAATCCATTTGCCAAATGGGTAGGGTGTTTACCAATGTTTCGGGAGACCAGTGTTCAATCCCAGGGTAAGTCATACCAAAGACTCAAAAATGGTACTTGATACCTCCTTGTTTAACACTCAGAATTATAATGTGCGGATCAAGGTTAAGTGGATCAATCCAGGGAAAGGAGTTGTGGCCTTCCCTACACCTTGAGTTGCCCTCGACTACGGTCACCAATTTTACAAAAAATGAATGTAATTTTTATAGGGATGCGTTGTGACTTCATTAATGTAGATTCATGGCATTTGCTTTCTTAGAGTGTCAAACATGCCAATTCAATTTTCTGCGTTGAATTTCTTTTTAATATTGATAGAAAGACCAAGCGATGAAAATGTTAGTTTATTTTTCAGTGTTGTTTTTTCTCAAATTATATATCAATATCACATCCTGCAAGCCAAAGGTTACCTTGTTCAAAGGCTACTAACTAAGCCTAATTCTCTTTCCTAACATTTAAGCAAAATTTTTTCATAAAAATCAACAAACAAAAAACAAGTGAGAGGAAATACATACGTCATTAAGCAAGTGAAAGACCGCTAGTTGAGACTGAAGAACGTGAGGCAGTTTCCTTTTTATATTTAGCGCACCTCAATACACATATATGCACCAATGTTTACTGTCAAATTTAGCCAATCATAACTGATATTTATTTTCAATACCGGATCATCAGAACCAACATAAAACAGTAAATTTGTTTACTTTCATAGAAACTTTGCCTCCATTCCACCTCAGGTTTTATAGTATGCAATGAAATATTACACTCTTCGTCTTATAAAGAGAACAATGACATTTTATTCTTTACTACAGTCACTATCTTCAACGAGAGGCGTTTTATTAGTTATATATCCTATGGATTTCCACAGAAACTATAAAAGATACAAGCAACACAATACCAATATGAAAAATTGCAAGTTTTGAGCAATAAAAAGTGGAGGAGAGGATTAAAAGACACTATCATTTGCTGAGCATTTTCGCTTGCAGGGAACAAGAGTTCGCCAGTCACACCTGTAAATTCTGCACCAGTGCCTACATATTCCACAGTAGAAATGTCCACATCTACGTCTATCTTTCAACGGCCCTTTGTGCAAATGAGTTGATCGAGACACTCTTTATTCCGCAAGTTGATCGTGTTTAGTCATTCATATCGCTATTGCTCGAATTCATTGATCGTCTCCTAACTGTGCTCACACCGAATGTCTGGGCTTAGTAACTTTCAGCAATCGTCAATGAATGTCAAACGTCATTTTATCAAGATGCTTCTCAATTGCTATCAGTAAGAAGACTAAATACTATGGGTTATAAACCAAAAGGTTCTACATCTACTGCCTCTATAGCAACATCATCTTTTACGACCTCTATATACAGGGTCTTTTTCACCGTTATCGAAAATATATAGACAGTTGCGATGAAAATACAGGATAACTGTTTGTTTGTCGCTGAAACTTTGCTCTGTCCAACATAGCCATGGAGCTCCTAAAATTTATTGAAGTTTCCGCGGAAATAAATCGAACGCTTTATTTTCAGAGCGTAGTTCATAATTCCACTCAATATACAGTGGTGAAAGCGAAAGAAAAACTTCAAATTTCACAGGATTTTGCTGTAATTATTTTGCGTATGACATGTTAGAAATCTAGCGTATTCTTCAAGAAGTTTGAATAAAAATGTTTAAGAAAAATGAAATGTGATGAAAATTATCTTCTTTATTCTGTATGTGAGAATACATGATAAATAAATGTATCTAATTTACCCGCAACCTACCCACAAAAAACAGTATCTCAACGTCCCACAGAAATGTGTGCGTTTCATTTTCTAGTACAGATTCTGGTTTGTTAAGTTACCATTATTATCATAGTCAGTTTTTCACACCAGTTTTAAGTGGTGATTTTTCACTTAAGTCTGATAGACGCTAAATCTTCTAAGGTCTCCAGCCTCTTCTGAGTTTTCTAACCGATTTCAACAATGCTGTGCTTTGCATGGCCTTGATCCTTCCTCTGATTTCTATTTCCACCCGACTATTTTCCAAGTGCTTTGAAACTATTCCTAGTAGTCCAACTATTATTGCTATCACTATCCCCTTCATATTACCTAGCTTTTTCAGCCAGATCCAAATATCTCTCAATCTATTCGCTTTTACTCTGTTGTCAGCTGGAAGAGCAAAATCAACCGGATGACAAATTATTTTATTCTTGTTAATTAATACTACATCAGGCCTTTCTACGCGGTATTGAGTGATCTGTTTGTATGTCAAAGTCCTAAAGAATTTTATGCATCACTTTTTTAGGACAGATTCTGGCTTGTGCATATACCATCTATTAGTAATAGTAAAAATTCAATTTCTTTCACAATTCCCTGTTGTTCCCCTCTCCCCACCCAATCGTGGCTGATCTTGCACTCCTTTTTTCAGAGTTTGATACATTCGTTGCATTATTTACAGTTTCATCTCCATGTCCACTTTAAGTACACTAGTGATTAATTATTATTATTATTATTATTACTCCTTTAGAGTTTTTCACATAAGCGTTAGTTGATGGTTTTTTACTGAAATTTGAGTGACAGCATGTCTCCTCAAATCTCTGAGACGCTTCTCAGTATTCTGACCATTTTCAATAATGCTGTCGTTTGGATTGTCTTCACTCGTCCGCCAACTTCCAAGTCGTCCTGGCCCTTTAGTAACCCTTTAATTGCTGTGCCAAAAGCACTAATCACAATTGGTACTATTGTCACCCTCATGTTCGACAGCTTTTTCAATTCTCTAGCAAGGTAGGGGTACTTATCCTTCTTTTCACATTCTTTCAGTTTTATTCTGCAGTCAACGAGGACAGCAAAGTCGACAATTTTGCAAATTCTCTTTTTTGTGTTGTTT
Organism: Sepioteuthis lessoniana; assembly: GCA_963585895.1. Classification (NCBI taxonomy): domain Eukaryota; kingdom Metazoa; phylum Mollusca; class Cephalopoda; order Myopsida; family Loliginidae; genus Sepioteuthis; species Sepioteuthis lessoniana. The sequence continues at coordinate 78,898,650 of OY757916.1, read as the reverse complement.
GTTATTATAAGGTCCGGTCTTCTGGCCGAGATAAGGTGATCCGTTGGTATGTTAAAGTCCCAAAGGAGTTTATGTGTGTCATTTTCTAGGACAGGTGCTAGGCTGTGCATATACCATTTGTTAGTATGGTCAAATTTAAATTTCTTGCACATTTCCCAGTGGATCACATTATTATTATTAGAGATTTTAACATCAGCTTACGCTGATGGTCTTTCACAGGAGATTTAGTGACAGCAAGTCTCCTAAAGTCTCCAGGACTCTTTTCAGTATTCTTGCCGTTTTCAATAATGCTGTTGTTTGGATGGTCTCCAATCGGCCGCCAACAGTCAAATCCTCCAGGCCCTTTAATAATCCTTTAGTTACCGTGTCAAAAGCACCAATCACAATTGGTATAATTGTCACCTACATGTTCCATAATTTTTTCAATCCTCTAGCAAGGTCGAGGTATTCATCTCGCTTTTCACATTCTTTCAGTTTTATTCTGTGGTCAGCCGGGACAGCAAAGTCGACAATTTTACAGGTTTTCTTTTTTTGTTGATTATTATAAGATCGAGTCTCCTGGCCGAGATTAGGTGATCCGTTTGTATGTCAAAGTCCAATAGGAGTTTGTGTGTATCATTTTCTAGGACAGGTGCTGGGTTGTGCATGGTCAAATTTAAATAACAATAATCTTGCACATTTCCCAGTGGATCACCTAGCCCACCCAGTCGTGTCTAGCCTTGTACTCTTTCTGTGCCAATTTGCTGCATTCGCTTATTATGTGATTGATGGTTTCATCTCTGTCACCGCATAACCTACATTTGCTATTTTGTTGCGTCTTATCTATTCTCGCTTTGATATGATTGGTTCTTATGGCGTTGTTTTGTGCGGCTAGTAGGAGAGATTCTGTTTCTCTCTTAAAGTTTCCTTTTCTTAGCTATGTCAATGTATTATTATTATTATTATTATTATTACAAACGTTTTGAGCAAATGATTTAGTGAAAAATGTTCAATCTTCTTAAATTATACTTAACCACATATACGTATAGAATATATATGGAAATATTAATATCAACATTTATAAGTATGAGAGAGATTTATTAAACAATGGCATGAAATTGCACTTACATATACTCTCTATCACAAATTTACTCGATAAATTCAAGACAATGAGTATTGTAATGATTTTTATGGTAAATTAACCTTGATCCTTGATATTTACTAAACTTAACACGGTATATCACAGGGCACTGATAAATGAATGAATTTTGTGAGACGACCTTTTTCGAAATGCAGAAGAATCCATTGCTACCCAAGAAAATCAGCATCCCAAAGTACTTTTTTCTTTGCTGGGTTCAATCATCAATTTCTGGCACTGGTGAGAAATAAGAAAGCAGTGAGAAAGCGATTTTATATCATCTATTCATAGTTACCACTTACATGGTATGCCTCACTGAAAACCAACACGTGCGAAATGAGTGTAACTAGGCAAAGTTACTCGAAGAGATGTTTGCTCGGATTGTAGATTTACGTCAATCAGGTGCGGGCAACCTATATAAAAGGTTGGGCCTAATGAGTTGAGTCAAGTGTTGGCAGATGCCAGAAAAGCGGCGAAGAATCTGAAGGGGATAAGTTCGCTAGTTCTCCATACGAAGTTTTGCAAATAGACAAGTAAATGCAATAAAATTTCAAAACAGTGTTTTGATAATAATCATACCTCAACGGCTGAAGTTCAGACATTCTCTTCACGTAAAGAATGTTCGGTAAATGATTTAAACAATGATGTGAATGCCTTCTATGTCAATTAGTAACCGTGAATAAAGATGTGCGGTGGTTATCTAAGGAATAAACGAAATCAGAGACCCGAGTTCGAATTCCAGGCGATGCCCTTTAGAGTCATTTCACACTGATATTATTTGAAAGGGTATGAATCTACCTCTCCCTGCACTCTGTCTTACTGCCAGATATTTCGACAAATTATCTCATTACTGGCATACCAAAATCAAATTCTAAGCAATGCACTTTATGGTTATTTTAACTAATATAATCGATAAAGGTATGAATCCACTTCTCCCTGCACCATGTCTTTTTGGCAGGTATCTGGACCCGTTATGTTGTCACTGGCATGCCCAAACCCCCGATCTGAATATGTTACTAATGACTTGGAAAAAGATATAAATCAGGAAAGGTATCAATTATTTCCTGGTGACATTCACTTTTTTAATGTATAAATAGTTATATAGTCATAACCTTTCTGTAAGACTTTCTTAAGCTGATGCAACCGTAATCCTTTGGAAACACTTCTTTTTATCCAATGAGTTATATTGCGTTTCTGTTACGTCTGAGATCCTTCCTAAATATTTCTGGATACATCGATTCAGAAGACGAGTGTAGCAGCACCAGAAGACAAACTGTTTATTTTAATGAGATCATAACACACTTGTAAGAAAACCGAATGTAAGAGAAAAAAAAAACGAAATAAATCACTCAATAACAAAAATATTTCATTTCAAAATACCCTAAAGATGATCGGACGCGATAAATTAATCACATAAAACAGGGATATCATTATTCTAAATCTAAATTGTTATTTACGCCGGAAACGTAACGGTTCTCTTAAGAATATATATATATATATATATATATATATATATATATATATACGAGGATCATTAAATAAGTTTTCAGACTTTTTTCGTATGGGCACTTTTATTAATAGTACACACATGAAACTCTAGTCCCCTTCGAAATAATCTCCTCCGGATGAAATGCACTTGTTGTACTGTTCCAACAACTTCTGGAAGGCCCCATGGAAGTCCTCTTGTGTGAGCGTGCCAATTAGCTTCGTCACAGACTCTTTCATCTCCTCAATTCTCTCATAAAGACAGCTTCTGAGCTTAGGGAATAAGCAAAAGTCACAGGGAGCAAGGTTTCAAAAATAGTGAGGGTGAAGAACTGTCTTGATCCCCATCTTGGTCAAATAGTCTATAACAAGGGTGGAGTTGTGTGCTGGTGCATTGTCCTGATGGAAATAGCACTGACCCGATTTGAAGAGTGTTGGCCTCTTCCCTATGAATCTCTTCCTGGACTCCCTTAAAACCTCAACATAGAAACCCTAACCCTAACCCTTGGGCAAATCAACTCTTGTGTATTGACTTCCTTACTCCTCCCACACTTCTCATCATCCCTCACAGACTCCCTGCCTTCCTTGAATCTCTTATGCCACTCAGAAACTGATGCTCGATTCATGCAAGATAGTCGAAAAGCAGTCTGAAGCATTCCATACGTTCCTGTGGCATCTTTTCCAAGTTTAAAACTGAATTTTATTGCATATCGTTCTTCTAAAGTGTCCTCACGTCCAGATTGCATTTTTGCAATTCACCAGCTGTGACAATCAGGCTTTAGTAGGGTGTCTTCCCATTCCTTCTGTAGCTGTTCATTTGAACGTAAAATCATAAAAATTAGCCTGTCATCTTATAAGATATGTAGCAAAAACATACTGAATTTTCAAATGCTTGTACAAAAAGTCTGGAAACTAATTGAATGCACCACATATATATATTTGTGTGTGTGTGTGTGTGTGTGTGTGTGCAGCATTTTCTCTTTTAAATGTTTTCCATTAAATAAGACTGTCACTTCTTATCTGCCTATTCTATTACTGAACTGTTTAAGTCTTCGTAGGGATTGTTTTATATCTGGATGGAATGAATAAAAAAAGGGGCCTATATTTTCCAAAGTACTTACGGTGTCAACTGGAGTCATCTTCAGAAGATCAAACATTGAAATGACAAACACAATCACGAGTCGTATGCGTTTATTAAAAAAAGAAGGAAAATAAAAAGAGGAAAATTTGCAAAAGATAACTTTACTGGAGGTAAGAGGGGATTGGCGGGAAAAATGTTAAAAGCATTTCACAATGTTGCCCAAACAGTCAAAACTGATCTTGTTTAAGGACGGTTTCTTAATCTTTATATACAGAGCTTCAAAATGTTTGAGTGCTTTTTGTGTAATATAGAGGTGTTTTCAGTTAGAACTTTTCGGCATTAGGTGAAAATTAGAATAAACTGACTGTATTCCCAGAAAATGGATAAGGCTCCTTCTTAAAAAGAATGTCCTGGGCATGACACTCAATTCTATCGGCTGATGAGACTCTACTTTTAGAGCACCGAGCCTGTGGCGTACAACCTTCAATGCCATTACTCCCAGATCTTCTCTGAAACAGAGTGGTAGTGCCTGTTATCATTCCATCTATTGGCCAAATACATCTATTCTCTCATTATTCGTCTTAGGAAAACTTTAAACCATACTGATGTGTGCAGAAATATTTTTAATGATATCACTATGTTAGCATGTGTCATCTGGAGCATCTAGCAATAAAGAAACCAGTAAAGACTATTGCAACGTAGTCGTAAACTCCTTCCCTCTTGGGAATCTGGTGCCCGGCTGTATGATCGACAACACATAGCTCATTCACGGAGAATATCGCGGGGAACACGAGAAACGGTCTTATGCGAGGACCTTTTAAAAGGGGACATTAGTCAGCTATTAACGGGCAGGGAACGTGGTACTACATGAATTTTGGGTCTAGTAAAACCACACTTTTATTGGTCATAGTCTACAACTAACTAATTTCTACATGTTTTCCGGTTTTTAAGTTTGATCAGGAGTGAGCTTAAAACGCAAAGATTGAATGATTGGTATTTTTCTGTTACCACATACCTGACTTTTCTTTCTCTTAATTTTGTTTTTGTCTCTGTTTACTTTCCTCACGGCCCATCAAGATCACACTATATTTTTGCCGACAGTAATGATAATTGATGGAAATTATAAAGTAAAATTGTATCTTCTTAAAATTAAGTAAAGTCAAAAACTTAGGACATTTGTTTGCATTTTGAATCTACATGGACATTTTTTCTAAAACTATAATCTAATCAAACCGACGAAAAAAAGATATGACGTTTGAAGATGGTTGTCTTGGGCAAAGGAAGAGAGAAAAAAGAATCTTTTCAAATGGAAGCTACAGATTGGTTTGACGAAGAAATATATTAAAGACATGAAAAGATGATGTCGTCTGGACGCGACGCCAATGTTAACCTATAACAATTGATCAGTTGAGAATTTCATCGCATGGAAACATCGTGGATGCCTATCATTGGAAATCCATAATCGGGCTGAGTAGGGAGGAAAAAAAACTCAATAGAAATGTCAACTGATGAACAAATATATTGGATGAGCTGAGTGTATCCCGGGGCTGGCACACACACACACACACATACTTAGGAAGCCGTTTTGCATTGATGCATGTCTAGTCAAAAGGAACAAATAAGAAAGGGGGTATAAGTTTTTTCTAGAATACGAACAAATGAACGTATGTCAGAATTGATTAGATGCAGAATTCTTCCAGAAGATTCAGTTTCGAGCACTTTGAGTTGTGCCTAGAGCCTTTTAAAGCATGGCACAGTTTGTTTTAATAGAATTTAGAAATGGTTTAGTTGTCATTGTCTCAAGAAGTATACTGATTCATTTAAGCTGGTGCTTGAATAATTTTTCAAAAAAATTTGACGTTGGTTATCGAAGTATTGCTAACAGTGACAATTCAAATGCGAAATGTTCGGGCCATTTAGGCACCACATAACGTCACACAACAATTAGATAGAAAGAATAGGATTCCAATTGTTAAAAAAATTTAGACCCCCACGTCTTTGTTCGAAGATTTTATTGAGAGTAGCCCTATAGATTTTATTTTTAAGATTACGAGTATTTCTGGTCTTTTCTTTTTTTTTCTAAATTGGTCTTATATGATATCAAGGTGTTTTCGACACAGCCAGAAGATCTCGAAACTCCTAAATTTTTGATCGATTTCTACATTCATTCAATC